>CM038707.1:7448970-7721470 GCA_021613375.1 Megaleporinus macrocephalus | reverse complement strand
GCTTTGACTGCTCAGTACTTCATTAAGCTAAATCTAGATTGCTGCTGAAGGAACTGAACACATTCATACAATGTCTGGGGCATCCAGGAGAAATCTGGAACCTAACTTTGTTCTTCAAACTGGAGCTCAAGATATGATCTACTTCTTTCACAATAAGATATTCATGTTACTTTGTATTGTATGTATGTTTGTTTACATCTGTTCTAATCATATCTGGTGTTCTCACTTGTGAAAATACACTTATTGATAAGATGTTGTATGTAGACATACTTAGTGCCATACTTTGTATTAGTATTAGTTTGTTGTGTTTATAAACAGACTGTTCTGAGGCTATTTTTCAACAAGTGTTCCTGAAAAACCGGCTGCTGGGTTTTGTGTTGTTGTTGTTGTTACAGTTGGAGTAGAACCAAAATACCTTTATATTCCCACAGTTCAAACACATGCATGTTAGATTGATGGGTCCCTCTAAATTGTGTGAGTGTTGGCAATGTGATGAACTGGCGATCTGTCCATAGTGTACCCAGATGATGCTGGGATTGGCTCCAGGCCCCCTGTGACCCCGACTAGTGGGATAAACGGGAAGATAATGGATGGATGGATGTTTTGTTATGACAACATCTACGCTGTTTAGTGATTGCTCACATCTATGACCAAAAAAAAGCCAAACAAACTTCAGTAGATGCTGGATTTGCTAAAAAGCTTCACTGTACTTGTACATGCTACAAAGTGCTTAAGTAGTTTAAGTACTTCCATATCTTCAACTAATGTCCCACATCGGTTGGAAGAGCTGACCAAGACTTCCAAGTGTTACCCTGGACCCCTAATTCCCAAGACTTGAATCCAGTTAAGCATCTATGGGACCACCTGAGGAACCGCCTGGATGGACGGATCTTTGACAAACTGTTGTTTCTTTGCATTCTGTTGATAATTTTTGTTTATATTATGTTATATAATGTTTTTAACAAAAAATTAAAATGCTCTCTGTTCTGATTGCCTGCTCTGTATTGAGTTTCTAGCAGTGCAGGCTGAAACATTCCTTAGAACTCCAGTGTGATTGGGTGGAGCTAACATGCTACAGGTTAAATAGGTATATATATGTAAATGAGTGGCTTTTCATGACTTCGCAGAGACTTTTATTTCATAAATATGAAAAACAATACGGTATGTTAAAGAACATGTTGTGTTAATTTTCTAAATGAACGGGCAGAGAGGATTACTTTGATAAGTTACATTTACAGCATTTGGCAGACGCTCTTTTCCAGAGTGACTTAGAGTTTACCTGTACACAGGTAGGTGAGAGTAGTGTTAGGAGTCTTACCCAAGCCTCTGGTATAGTGTAAGATGGTTTACCAGGTGTACACTATAACCCACTACACTATACCCACCACACTATACACTATAACCCACTACACTATACCCACCACACTATACACTATAACCCACTACACTATTCCAACCACACTATACACTATAACCAACTACACTATAAACTATAACCCACTACACTATACCAACCACACTATACACTATAACCCTACTACACTATACCAACCACACTATACACTATAACCCACTACACTATACCAACCACACTATACACTATAACCCACTACACTATACCAACCACACTATACACTATAACCCACTACACTATACCAACCACACTATACACTATAACCCACTACACTATACCAACCTCACTATACACTATAACCAACTACACTATACCAACCACACTATGCACTATAACCCACTACACTATACCAACCTCACTATACACTATAACCCACTAGACTATACCAACCACACTATACACTATAACCCACTACACTATACCAACCACACTATACACTATGACCCACTACACTATACCAACCACACTATACACTATAACCCACTACACTATACCAACCACTCTATACACTATAACCCACTACACTATACCAACCACACTATACACTATAACCCACTACACTATACCAACCACACTATACATTATAACCACTACACTATACCAACCACACTATACACTATAACCCACTACACTATACCAACCACACTATACACTATAACCCACTACACTATACCAACCACACTATACACTATAACCCACTACACTATACCAACTACACTATAACCCACTACACTATACCAACCACACTATACACTATAACCCACTACACTATACCAACCACACTATACACTATAACCCACTACACTACACCAACTACACTATACACTATAACCCACTACACTATACTAACCACACTATACACTATAACCCACTACACTATACCAACCACACTATACACTATAACCCACTACACAATACCAACCACACTATACACTATAACCCACTACACTATACCAACCACACTATACACTATAACCCACTACACTATACCAACCACACTATACACTATAACCCACTACACCATACCAACCACACTATACACTATAACCCACTACACCATACCAACCACACTATACACTATAACCCACTACACTATACCAACCACACTATACACTATAACCCTACTACACTATACCAACCACACTATACACTATAACCCACTACACTATACCAACCTCACTATACACTATAACCAACTACACTATACCAACCACACTATACACTATAACCCACTACACTATACCAACCACACTATACACTATAACCCACTACCCTACACCAAGCTTAGGAAATGAATAATGTCATTTGATGGTGTGTTCATACTATTGCATGTGACTTTCTCTAGTAACGTTCACGTGGTTACGGCATAATCATTTGATGTCATAACGCCATCAGAAGCTAGGAGCGCATTTAAATTGAGGAAATGATTTCTACATTCTAAGCACATCACATGATGTGCAGCACACACAATGTGGAGTAATCCACACTGAACTATGGTAAAAGTGTTGACATACAAGATCTGTAATGATAAGTAATGTTGAGTTGTTTTCCTACTCAGTGGGTGTTTTGGACCATGGCAACCTCAATTTCCACTAGTTATTTATGGCAGTCGCTGAGGGCAGAGCGTCTCACCCTTACTTGCAGATGTGTTGTTGTCCGTTAACTTGCTTTTGTTGTTCTTCTGGCTTTTATTACACCGCTTTATGAGCAACTATGCTTGCCCATTTTTTGCTCATGCCCTCAAGCTGCATGGCACATCACCACAATAACCAGCACGGAAACACAGCATCTGCACTCTAGATACAATCATACATCTGCTCCCGTTATCAACAGAAACATCAGCCTCGTCTTGTTCTGACAACAGCAGATCAGTTCCGCTAAACCACAAATACTGAATTAGACAACAATCAAAGTTTTCTGTTCTGAATGTTACGTATCCAGCTGATTCCTATCTGAGATGAAGTCGCTCTGCAGGTGTTGACAGTGTGTTTACATGATCAGCTAAAACAATAATAAGCTAACTGCGAAGAGAAACAAAAGCACAGACGAAATATCTCTAGACTCTTTGAGCTCTCTTGCTTTTCTAAGAGCCCAGTGTTGGTTTTTTAACCATCTGCTTGTCAAATGGATGAAATGGTGTGGAGTTCAGCGCCTCATTGGTTTGCCTTCAGTATGAAAGGTATAGATATTCCAGTAAATATAGGGGACCTATTCTCCCCCTCCTCTTCCCCAGCAGGCTCAGGACGTCACTTTGACGCCAAAAAGACATTGGACTCTAACGTAGGACAGACGTTAAATTTTAGTTGGAAATAAAAATCAGGTTGACGTCAAGCTCCAACGTTAGGCAGACATTGAATTAGGGTTGGTTATCAGTCAGGTATCACTCAAAAATTAAAGTCAGGTTGACGTCAAGCTTCAACGTTGAATAGACGTAAAATTGTATTTGGAAATGAAAATCGGGTTGACGTCAAAACCCAACGTCAGACTGACATCAAGCTCCAACGTTGGGCAGACATTAAATTAGGGATGGTTATCAGTCAGGTATCACTCAAAAATTAACGTCAGGTTGACGTCAAGCTCCAACGTTGAATAGACGTTAAATTTTAGTTGGAAATGAAAATCGTGTTGATGCCAAAACCCTACATCAGACTGACATCAAGATCCAACGTTGTATAGACGTTAAATTTTAGTTGGAAATGAAAATCAGGTTCACGTCAAAACCCAACGTCAGATTAATATCAAGATCCAACGTTGGGCAGACATTGAATTAGGGTTGGTTATCAGTCAGGTATTATAAAAAAATTTACGTCAGGTTGACGTTAGTATTAGACGTTATCCTGACGTAAAGTTTTTGTCATCCAACGTCATGACCAACATTCAACCAGGAATTAACTGGCTGGGTCAGTTTCTTGTGGCGTTCCTCAGGGGTACGTTTTAGGCCCAAGCTCCTCCTCCATATACGTTTCCTACAAACTCTAGACCAGTGGTTCCCATGTTTCCCCTTAGATATGAAACATCCCACTGTGTGCCCCCCTCGGTCACACACATAGACATCTATACTGCCATAATGCATATCGTCTCTATCCAAAGAAATAATAACTTCAGAGGAGAGGGTGACAACCTTTCATCATGAAATTTTACAACCAGAAAATAAGACAACGTATGTGTTCAAATGATGTGAAAAAATTTAATTGGTGTATATACCTAATATCTCAATACTTAGTTGGACACCCTTTGGAAAAAAAATAACTGAAATCAATTGCTGCCTATAACCAACCACAAGCTTCTTACACCTGTCAACTATAATTGTGGACCACACAATTCTATTTTAAGATCTCTTCACAGGTGTTCAATGGAATTTAGAGCTGGACTTATTGCTGGCCACTTCACTCTAGAGCGCTTTGTTTCTGGGAGCTTTTTGAAGTGTGTTTAGGGTCACTGTCCTGCTGGAAGACCCATGACCTTGGACGCCAACCCAGCCTTCTGATACTGGGCCCTACGTTGCGACCCAAAATCCTTTGGTAATCTTCAGATTTCATGATGCCTTGTGCACCCTCAAGGCACCCAGGAAGCAAATACTCCCCAAAACATCCTTGAACTTCCACTATATTTGACTGTAGGTGCTGTGTTCTTGTCTTTGTAGGCCTCATTCCGTTTTTCGGTAAACAGTAGAATGATGTGCTTTACCAAAAATCTTGGTCTCATCTCTTCTTTTGGATTTTGGCTTACTCATGTCCATTTGGCAAACTGCAGTCTAGCTTTTTCATGTCTTTGTATCAGAAGTGGGGGTTCTGCTGGATCTCCTGCCATAGCGTTGCACTGAAGCATCCTAAGCCTGCAGAACAGCTTGAATTTCTTTGGAACTTTGGAACGACTGGGGCTGCTTATCCTCTATCCGGACTATCCTGTGTTGCAACCTTTCATCACTTCTTCTCTTCCATCCACGTCCAGGGAGATTAGCTACAGTGCCATGGGTTGTAAACTTCTTGATTATGTTACGCGCCGTGCATCGCATGCTTGAAACATAATTATTTACCCATCATTTTGTCCGGCCTATTTTTGAAGTTTTGTGTGAAAGTATGTCAAATAAACATATATAACAATAATTCCAATTATTTTCTGGGAGAAATACATCATTTTCTGGAAAACATTTCAGAGGTGCCAACACTTTCCGCCATGACTGAAAATGTTATACAACCCAGTATTATTTCCAGTTCTCATCTAATACCTGCTTTGACTGCTCAGTACTTCATTAAGCTAAATCAAGATTGCTGCTGAAGGAACTGAACACATTCATACAATGTCTGGGGCGTCCAGGAGAAATCTGGAACTACACTTTGTTTTTCAAACTGGAGCTCAAGATATGATCTACTTCTTTCACAACAAGATAGTCATGTTACTTTGTATTGTATGTATGATGATTTACATCTGTTCTAATCAGATCTGGTGTTCTTGCTGGTGATAAATGGTTTAAGACAATGGTTTCCTATCAGAGCTCAGGGTGTTTACTTTTTACACCCCTCCCTGCGGAAACATGCAGCTTGACACACCAGTTCATTCCATGACCAAAATGCTTAACAGCTATAAAAACATTTCAGAAACATCTCCAGATAAAACCCAGTCCACCAAAACAAAACACTAGTGATCTTACAGCAGGAAGTATCTATTAAATCACAGCACAGTGACAGTAAACAAACACTGACAACTGGATGGACAAACACAAACACAATGGACAGGTCGCTAGTCCATCACATGGCCAACACTCACTCACTTACACCTACGGGCAGTTTAGGGTGAGTGATCAACCTAACATGCATGTGTTTGGACTGTGGGAGGAAACCAGATTACCTGAAGGAAACCCACTCAAGCATGGAGAGACTATACACACTCCACACAGAACCACCCGGACCGGGAATCCAACCCAGATCACCTTACTGTGAGGAGACAGTGCTGACCACTACACCACCATACTAACCACTACACCACCGTACTAACCACTACACCACCATACTAACCACTACACCACCATACTAACCACTACACCACCATACTAACCACTACACCACCATACTAACCACTACACCACCGTACTAACCACTACACCACCATACTGACCACTACACCACCATACTGACCACTACACCACCATACTGACCACTAAACCAACATACTGACCACTACACCAACATACTGACCACTACACCACCGTACTAACCACTACACCACCATACTAACCACTACAGCACCGTACTAACCACTACACCACCATACTGACCACTACACCACCATACTGACCACTACACCACCATACTAACCACTACACCACCATACTGACCACTACACCAACATACTGACCACTACACCACCGTACTAACCACTACACCACCATACTAACCACTACAGCACCGTACTAACCACTACACCACCATACTAACCACTACACCACCATACTAACCACTACACCACCATACTGACCACTACACCACCATACTAACCACTACACCACCATACTAACCACTACACCACCATACTGACCACTACACCACCATACTAACCACTACACCACCATACTAACCACTACACCACCATACTAACCACTACACCACCATACTGACCACTACACCACCATACTAACCACTACACCACCGTACTAACCACTACACCACCCTACTAACACTACACCACCGTACTAACCACTACACCACCATACTAATCACTACACCACCGTACTAACCACTACACCACCATACTAATCACTACACCACCGTACTAACCACTACACCACCGTACTAACCACTACACCACCATACTAACCACTACACCACCGTACTAACCACTACACCACCGTACTAACCACTACACCACCATACTAACCACTACACCACCATACTAACCACTACACCCCCATACTAACCACTACACCACCGTACTAACCACTACACCACCATACTAACCTCTACACCACCGTACTAACCATTACACCACCATACTAACCACTACACCACCGTACTAACCACTACACCACCGTACTAACCACTACACCACCATACTAACCACTACACCCCCATACTAACCACTACACCACCGTACTAACCACTACACCACCGTACTAACCACTACACCACCGTACTAACCACTACACCACCATGCTGCCACATTTGATTCCATTTAGTTTGCTGGCCATTACTTTATTTTAGTACTGAGAACTGAGCATTTTGTCTCCATAACATAAATATAACTAGGGTTTGGCTGTTGTCTTACATAGTATCTGTGATTTAGCAAATTCATATGGTCGCTGTCTAATCTCCAAAACTGTAACTTTACAGGAGAGACCAAAAACATACTTTACTTTCAATGGAAGTCAGTGAACCCAGAATTATTTCCAAGCTGTTTTGGAGCACTTCTATTGATCCATTCATCATGAAATTTTCACACAATGTAAACTACCATTGGCATGTTCAATGTAGAAAACTCAAAATCGACAAAAATGGACATACCAGTTTTTCATTGGACAGCGACGATATGCAGTTTATATGTTATATATGTATGTTATATATATTATATGCAGTTTATATGTTATATATGTATGTTATATTATATATATATATTATATGCAGTTTATATGTTATATATGTATGTTATATTATATATATATTATATGCAGTTTATATGTTATATATGTATGTTATATTATATATATATACTATATGCAGTTTATATGACATCAGTGTAAATGTTGGGTAAGAATGTATGCAAGTATTTAAAAATTCTATATATCTATCTATATCTATCTATCTATCTATCTATATATCTATATCTATATATATATATATATATATATATATATATATATATATATATATATATATATATATATATATATATATATATATAGAAAGAGAGCGAGAGACGAGAGAGAGAAATACAATGTACCTGTGTATAAGAACGTGTTGGTGTGCCCTCCGATGACTACGTCCACTCCCCGAACCTTCTTGGCGATCTCTTTGTCCACCGCGAATCCGGAGTGGCCCAGAGCGATGATCTTGTTAATGCCCAGAGTTTGCAGCTTGTCCACCTCCCGCTGCAAGGCCGTGATCTCGTCTTCAAAGTACAGCGACGGCCCTGAAACCACCAGGTGCTCAGAATGAAACGCTGACAGAACAAATCTTACCGTGACTCTTACTGCTGTCGAGGCAGAAGATACAAGAACCACCAGGAAAACAAACCACCACATACTAAAGTGTTGAGCTACAACTTTTTTTGTTGGTGGTCACCTGCCTGTATCTGACATATTAATCATCAGACTAATCAGTCTGTGAAGATCAGTGTACCTGGGAGAGAGAGGGCGGGCGTCTCCTTCGAGGTGTATCCCACGACGGCCACTTTCTCCGAGTTGATGGTGAAAATTTTGTAGGACGTATAAGAGCCGAGTATCTTTGGTGCGAGGGTGTTGTCAGGCTTTATGTTGGCGCTGAGCACAGAGCAGTTCACATCCTGAAGGAAGGGCTTCAGCAGACCATCCACTCCGTTATCAAACTCGTGGTTGCCCAAAGCCTAGAAGTAAGAAACAACATAAAATACTCAGTACTGTGCCGAGTCATGGACCACACCCTTCATTTACTCCATAGGATGTTCTCAGTTACGTGATTCTGACACATGATGTGATGGAGAGATTTGTAGCTCATACTAAAGTGTTGAGCTACAACTTGTTTGTTAGCGGTTGGTGGACCTCGATACCGAGGAGCTCCACAACGTCTGTCGTTTACTGTCCTGTGGATCAACCAGCAACACACACTCAACCACGCCGCCTCTCGCTTTTAAATCTGTCACCAGTGTTCACCCCCAGATCACCTGTACACACTACAATACTCACTCCTACTGACCACCAGCACCATCAGCTCAGCTTCTCCAGATTCACCAGTTTTCCTGTTTCCACCTTAAATAGACATTCTGGCTCCTGCTGCACTGTTTAAGGTGGAACAGGAAAACTGGTGAATGAGCTGCTTCACCCTCGTGCGCTCAGTAGGAGTGAGTATTGTAGAGTGAACAGTTGGTCTATGGGTGATGTGAATAGTTACTGGTGACAGATTTAAAACTGCAGCTACAAAAAACTGGAACAGGAACTTCAGTCTGTCGTCCTGACTGCAGACAAAGCCTCTGTCATTCTGTTTTTGGTACTAGATCAAAGCCCCTCATGGTTTCTAAGTTTGTTTCTCAGTACGGTTCCTCAAAAACTGAATCTGAGGAACCGTAAGGCACCACAGGCATTGTGAGAGAGTGTGATAGTGCCCCCTATGTGGAACATCACTACCACAGCAATGCCCCTACTGCTACTTGAACTCCTCCATCGTTCCGATTTTCAAATCCATCACTTCCAGATGTGAACTCCCAACAAAAGCCTTTCACTTCCACACAGCAACTACCCAAACACACGCTGCCCCAAATCTAAAACAGCTGGAGATAAACAACAATGACTAAAACACATAGAGAACAAACTATCGTCCACCCTCAGGTAAACAGAGAAGAGAACATCAAGCTTCACCCCTGCTTCAGATCTGAAACCATCTACAGATGTTTCTGTACATCCTTCCACTGAGAGAAGATCCCTCAACACTATGGGGTCTGAAAGTATACTAGTCCCTGGTTGCATACTAAAGAAGAAGAAGAAGAAGAAGGATTCCCAGAAAGGGAAAAACAACACATGGAACATATTTCAGCAAGTCCAGAGGCAGCTTCAGGTCTGCCTCGACTTATGAAAAGATAATGAAGTACTTTACGTTGAGATGGACCTTCACAGACCTGTAAAACCACCAAACTTTTCAGACCAAAGAAGTAAAACACTTCCAACGTCCAATATAGTCACCGTCCAAAGAAATACAAGCATCTTCAAAACTTTACAACAGAGAACAGAAACTTTACTTTAAATGTTTAAAGTCAATGGAGCCAAATTTTTTTCCAACTTATTTTCACCATAAAATGTTCATACAAAATAAAATACAAACGGGCAAAACGGAGACACTTCTTTGGACAGCGAGGACACATCAGTGTGTTTATTTAACCCTTTCAAAGCTCCTCTATAAACAACCCAGTATTATTTCCAGTTCTCATCTAATACCTGCTTTGACTGCTCAGTACTTCATTAAGCTAAATCAAGATTACTGCTGAAGGAACTGAATACATTCATACAATGTCTGGGGCATCCAGGAGAAATCTGGAACCTAACTTTGTTCTTCAAACTGGAGCTCAAGATATGATCTACTTGTTTCACAACAAGATATTCATGTTACTTTGTATTGTATGTATGATTATTTACATCTGTTCTAATCAGATCTGCTCTTCTTACTGGTGAAATAACTACTGATTAATAGTATGTGTGCATGTGTGTGTACGCGTGTTTGTACGCATGTGTGTGTGTGTCACTGGTCTGTAATTTGATGGCTGAAATATCATCAGCCAGAGAAGGAATGCCTACTTTATTATTTTGTCGCTTTTTAAAATAATAATAATACTAATAATAATAATAATAATAATAATATCTAAAACACCAGCCCCATCTCTGGGCTTGAGAGCATTACTCGACACAGATACTCACATTACACTGTTCATCATTTTGTTGAATTATATTACGTTTGTGCGGCTTCCAAAATATTTTAAATATAGACTAAAACATTTATAAATAATTTTTAGTTTGTTGTTTATAATATCTAAATGTACAAGTATATAAGTTATAGAACATACAATAATAAAAAAGGCCATATATATATATATATATATATATATATATATATATATATATATATATATATACACATACATATACACACACATACAGAACAACAGCATTACATAAGACTCCTGAGGGTTAATATTTCAAAGCGCTGAATATAAGAAGGTAAACAAAAGTCCTGTGAAAACTTCAAACCTCACTGCTCTCTTTGATCAGCGGAACAAAAACAATACTTGTGGTCCAGTTGACTTGTGGAATTTTACTGGTTATGGTATCCACTACGAAATGTTTAGTATCGAGGTGTGGAAAAATCTTCTTCTCTCCTGAAATATATATATATATATATATATATATATATATATATATATATATATATATATATATATATATATATATATATATATATTGGTGGTGTGTTAGTGTGTGTTGTGCTGGTGTGAGTGGATCAGACACAGCAGTACTGCTGCTGGAGTGTTTAAACACCTCAGTGTCACTGCGGGACTGAGAATCGTCCACCAACAAAAACTATACAATGGACTATGTGGGTAGATACAAGGAGGCGGTTTAAATATTATTGCCGATCAGCATATATATCAGTATATGTTTATGTTTCATATATGCTTCTGATATTATCAGTTCTAATTTGGGACACGTTCATATGTGGTCCTGAAATGCGATCTGTATCCTACATGAGGCAAAGCGACAGAACAGCCAGATCAGAGTTCATACAACTTTCAGGCCAATTAGCTTCGAACAGCTTCCAAAATATTTGGAATATTGATTAAAACATTTAAAAAAAAAAAAAAACCCTTTAATGTTGTTTATAATATCCAAATCCAATTACTACTGAATACACAACATCAAAAATGGCCCACATGGAACAATGTCATTACTCATGTAACTACACTCAGATAACAGTGTACAACAACAGCATTACATCAAATATTTCATACAGTTCATATTTCAAAGCATTGAGTTTAAAAGGCCAACTCTCTGAAAGCTTCACACGTCACCGCTCTCTTTGATCAGCTTAACCAAAACAATACTTGCGGTCTGGCTGATCTAAGCCCGAATGCCAAAATCTGCTCTGGGAGATTTACTGTCCTGCTGAGCTTGCCAATCACAGTCCGGCACGTCTAATACGGTACAGACTAGAAATGAAACGGCCAGAAAGTTTAATATCACGATATTAGTGACCAAAACGATCATGCTCATCAGTTTTATAGTGGTATTTCTCAAATATACTGAAAACATTCAAAAAGAACTACACTGAAATCATTTTGTTATATAATAATAATAATAATAATAATAATAAAATTATTAAGTTTTATACTAAAAACCATTAACAAAATGAACAAGACTGTATATTAAGCAACACACTCTATATTCCTGTAAACTCTGATTGGTTACTCTTATTATCCCTACATTTCTCTGGCTCTTCAAAGAGTCTTCACTAGACTGCTGATGGTAAAGCAAAGCCTCCCTCCAGTTTCTTAAAGGTTAGCACTGTGACCCAAGTGTTGCTGGGAAGTGCACACCATGCTCGACCCTTGGAGTTTGGCCTATGTCACAGATTGAGTCTCAAAGCATCATTTACTTCCCTAGTGGCTTTATTAATGATGTCATCAGCAATTAGTTGACGTCAACTCAACCTTCATCACATAACTGTCAACTTTTAAAAATCGGTTTTATTTTATTTTTCACGCTGCCCTTCACACAGTCCGTCATTGGCAGTAACGTGGATCCAGGCTGTGCAGAATTTTATACGTGACTAGGAAAGTGAAGGGAACTCAGAATGATGGTGCAGCTTATGAGGGATGAATAAACGAATAAACGACAAGTAGAGGAGTGTGCGTCGCTGTGTTTGGGGATCTGCCCTGAGCGAGTACAGCCTGTAGGTTAAACCAAACAATAATGTTCTGGCTCGGCCAAAAATGAATAGGACTCTATGCGGAAAAAGAGGGATGGAAAAACTGACAAACAGACGAGTACGAGTCGAACCAACACTGCAGTCGTGGTCTGGGGTCTGCCCTGAATCAGTGTAGGGGTGATTCTTCAATTGCAAGCTCTTTTTGCCATTTTAACTTTTGTAATTTTTAGTTTTAGAAATTAATGAATTTCACTTGAATTTCATTATATAACACTGTGAGACTTAATTATATTTAATTTCTAAATAATTTAAAAGATACTGATAGGCCAAAGCTAAAGCTAGTTAACAGCTAGTACAAGCTGCATTTTAAATCCACATAAATAAATAAATAAATAAATAAATAAATGTGCAAATGTAAATGTGCTCCTTTGTGAGTCTTTGTTTCCATGGTTACAACATAAACAAGTGCTACCTTTGAATAGTTCCCTGCAGAAGTCATACACTGTTGCGGTAATGACGATAATGTTGGGGACGATAATATATTGCTCAGAAATATGAATAGGTACAAATATGAAACTAAACAGTACATTTAGTTTCTTTTTAAGTTTTAATGAAACTTATATTGTGATCTTTTTCATAAAAAGATGAAGACTTCTGGGGCCCAGAAGTTTTAAAGTCAACTTTTTTCATCCTATTCATTCTCTATGAAAAAAAAACCTGTAAAAAAAATCTGCTCCTATCCGGAATCCAGCCATCTGATCAAAAGTCGGTATTCAAGCCTCAATCACGCAATCAGACCAGACAAAAAACAAATAACAATATAGTTGTGCATTTCAAAGCAAGAAATAAGAGGAAGCTTCTACTGAACACAGAATGTACTGCTTGACCAATAAACATTAGGATGGGGTGATTTGGTCAGCTGTCTTAGAAGAAGTGAGGACCCCAACAGCTGCATTTCCTACATACTGTAGACTATTCATGGCATTGACGGTGACTATTATGGTATATTATACCACTGTAGCACAGCTAGACGCTGCTTCTTACTATAAGCCATTAACTTTATTTACAGTTAGTGCTGAGTGATCAAATACATTCACGCTGTGACTGTGATCCACCCACCAGATGAAAGCCAAACAGTGCAAAAGAGTGTCTGTTGGTCGAGCAGCAGTTCAGTAGATTGCCGTACACTTATCCATGCTATTCATTCTCTATGGGAAAAAAATCTGGAAAAACATTTGCTCCTATACGGAATTCATGCATTCGCTCAAAAAGCTGTACACAAGCCCCAATCACACAATCAGACCGGACAAGCTGGAGTGTTGATATTTCAAAAACTTTGAGACGAGTTCCAAAGATCTAGCAGAAAGCAAAAAACGAATAACAATATAGTTGTGCATTGCAAAGCAAGAAATAATAAGAAGCTTGTGTTGAACTAGGGCTGTGTGTTGGCAAGAACCAGCCGATACAATACGTATCGTGATACAGCGGTCACAATATATTGTGATACTGCAAGCAAAGTGATATATTGCGATTTTTCAAATCCTACTATTAAAACACACCACTATATGAACAGGTTTGCCAAAGCTTACAATAGCATTGCACCCTTGTGCTACTTGTTAATGTTGGAGTGGAGCTGAAAATGGATTACAGCACTGCCATCTAGTGGTCAGAGGTATAAACACAACACACAATGATTCACTGTCTGCCAGGAATCTGTGTATTGATTTTTGAGAATCCATACAGTATCACAAAACATAATATTCAATATTTCGATATTTTCTTACATCCCTATACTAAACACAGAACATACTGCTTGACCATTAAACATTAGGATGGTGTGATTTGGTCAGCTGTCTTAGAAAAGGTCAGGATCCCAGCAGCTGCACTTTGTACATACTGTAGACTATTCATGGCATTGACGGTGACTATTATGGGATATCATACCACCGTAGCACAGCTAGACGCTGCTTCTTACTTTAAGCCATTAACTTCATTTAACGTTAGTGCTAAGTGATCAAATACATTCACGCTGTGACTGTGATCCACCCATCATGAGATGAAAGCCTGACTTCTAGATCATTAGTTGCAGAATGTGGTTAGAGAACATGCACTCCTCACTTAGAGATCAGTCAAGAGCAGTGATGTGTTGCCGGTTGTGTTTGGTGCCCGGAAGACGCCAATAAAGGGTTACAAAGTGATTTCCAAGTAATTCCCCAGTCTACAGCAGAGCAATCTACAAATGGAGACTTGCGGCTTCTCTGGCCAGGAAGTGGGCGCCCATTCAACATGACCCCAAGAGCACAACGGAGACTCATCAATGAGGTAAAGTAACAACCCAGAGTGAGAGCCAAAGATTCATTGGTAGAGGCTAATATCTGTGTTCATGAGACTACAGTCGGTAAAACCCTGGACAAGCAGGGTGTCAACGGCAGGACACCGTGAAGGAAGCCGCTGATAGCTAAAAGGAACATTGCTGCACGCCTGAAGGCACGCCTGAAGTTTGCGAAAGAGCACGTTGGCACTGCACAACTGTACTGGCCAAATGTTCTGAGAACAGGCAAAACTAAGATTGAGTTGAAGATTGGTAAAAACAAACAGGCTGCTGCACATCACCATGAAAATATCATCCCAACCGTGAAGCATGGTGGAGGCAACATCATGATCTGGGCCTGCTTTGCTGCACAGGGCCAGTTTACCACCATTGAGAGGAAGATAACTTCACAAGTGTATCAAAAGATTCTACAGGACAATGTGAAAGTGTCTGTACGTCAGCTAAACTTCTGTAGAAGTTGGGTGATGCAACAGGACAATGACCCACAACACCGGAGCAAGTCCACAACAGGACAGCTTATGAAAAACAAAACCACCTTTTGGAGTGGCCAAGTCGGAGCCATTCAGAGTCGGAGTCAACTATATAGAGATTAATGGTGTGCGATACTGCAAAATTTGGTATTGATCCGATCCAAAGCAAATACAGAGCCAGTATCACCGATATTAATAATGATACCGATACTAATACCAATGGGGAATCACCTAGGATAAATAAAATACAGTCTATCTACATGTAGCAGATGTATATGTATGTATATTATTAATAATAACAGCCAGATTTTATAATAAAAAAAGAATATAAACCATATTTGATATTACTAATTAACATAATTATTAATAACAATAAAGTATGTTTTTTTTGTATTGTAATTTTCATAAAACAAAGAGTTGAATCTCTTAGTAGCCTGCAGTCATTGCTGTCTCCTATTTCATAAATCAAAGGATGTGTAGATGGAAATCTGTAACAGTCTGTTATCAGATAAATAATAATTAGAGCATCTGTAAACGTATGAGTGGGACATTTATGAAGCGCCTAAGGAAAAATAATTGTTAAATTATAGCTGTTGCTAGAGCAAGGCTGCTGAGCCAATTCGAAAACGCTAACCTCCTGTTGCCAAGCAGCGCTCTGATCCACTCACACCAGCACAGCACACATTAACACACCACCACCCTGCAAACTGATGTGTCAATAAACATGTTATAACAGAGAGAACATGAGACTGAATTTCTGCTCTTCTATATTCATTTTATCCACATCTTCACAAATCAGAGATGTGAGATGTTCTTACATCTGACCTTCACACCACATTCATTTCTCAATCAGTCTTACGTTTCTGTCCACTCCGCGGCGTCATGTTTGTTTACAAAGTTTGAAGGGGTCAACAGCGCCCCTTTCAGTTACCACAGGGGTTATTATATTCATATACACACACAAGGGGTGTGTTTAAAAAATCGATTTTTCGATTCGAATCAATCTTCATTTGAATAATCCGATTCGTATAAACCTGAGATCGATTTTTAAAATTAGCATTTCAGCCCCCCATAAAGATCAGAGTGTTGTAAAGCCGCCTTCCAAAGAAGACCACCTGCGTAGATGACTGTTTCAAATTTAGAGCTTCATCCACCCAAACCTCCGTATGTCTGCTCTTACCATTCTGTGGAGGAGAACCAGCACCAGAGCTTCCTCATCCAGAGAAATGTCTCGCTTATGAAGCTCTGAGGAAGCAGACGTGTCGGGTGCTGGTGAGTCTATCAGTTCAGTAACTGTTTTCTGATCAGTGTCCACCGCGCTAGGCTATCTGGACTGTAACTAACACCCACGCAGAGTGGCTCGGGCAGCTGGCTGGACTTGGGTTTAACCGGCTTTCAGAAATATAAACTCACCGTCTGTGTGTAGGAGGACACGCCCACCTTCCCACTGTGCAGGTACTGATACGCTTCAGTACTTTTATAGTTTTTCATTACTGAACCGTCTACACCTTCCGAGAGTACAGAGTAATTAAACATGTCTCCATAAGTAACCTCAGACCACCTTCTCATATCACCCACCCACTGAGTTATTAACCTCAGACCACCTTCTCATATCACCCACCCACTGAGTTATTAACCTCGGAGGAGACAGTGTTGTCCCATTTGAACTTCTTACTGTCTCTCTGGTCTCCTCCCATGTAACTGTATTCATTTTGTTAGCTGAGAGGAAGTTTTAACACAAAGGTAGAAGAAACATACGCTTGAAAGTGGGTGTGGCCAAATACAGTGATTATAAACACTAATGTTTTTAGTAATGGTAGGTTGAGTGTTCTGGTACATTTACCACATTAGTTCTCTGAAAATCTCTTTTTATTTTCAAACAAAACATATTATTGTAACTGAAATATCCCTAAATGAATCGATATTGAATTGAATCGAATACACACTACTGTGCAAAAGTCTGAGGCACCTGAGCTGACTGTTTAAAAGCCTTATCAATAAGTGTTACCATGTAAGTGTATTTTTAACAGTAATAACACCAGATCTGATTAGAACAGATGTAAATAATCATACATACAATACAAGGTAACATGAATATCTTATTGTGAAAGAAGTAGATCAGATCTTGTGTTCGTAGCTCCGCGACATCATGTTTGTTTACAAAGTATGAAGGGGTCAACAGCGTCCCTTTCACAGTTAACACAGGGGTTATTATATTCAGCCACTAACTATTTACAACTCCTTTCAGCCCTAGGCATGAAGTGATGCTACTTTAAACACTACATGAGCTACCTGGATACACTATGGCTCTCTGAAAGGACTCTTGTACAGACCTCTGTCTCCGAGCCAGGGGTCTCGGTCTTTCTGAGGGGTTACCCTCCTCCTCCCCTTGTTTCTTTTTTTCTGTTTTTCGTGTTGTTTTACGTGTGTATACAAATTTGTGGTGTGGCTCTAGCCATGCTTTTGAGGGCCCTTATGAAAATGGACCAGGCATTGTGGCACTGCTCTGACTTCGACTTCTGGCTATAAGGGGTTCTAGAAAAGAGGGGGGCATATTTTATAACCAGGGCCCTGGTTATGAGAGCCCCAACAAGGGGGGCCTAGAGAAGAGCAGGGCATACCATTAGAGGGCCCTTGATCACGAGGGGCACGGGTTGATCCGTCCTTGCCTGCAAGACCTGAAAGGAGGGTACCGAATGTAGAGAAATGGACACTAAAATATAGATCCCATCACACTAGTATCAATTCAATACCAATACTAACATTTGTATCGATAATATACACGATTATATATATACGATTTTAAATCTATCCGTGAACCCCTAATAGAGATGCTATGGATTGAAGTGAAAACAGCCTGAGGTAGGGCTGGGCGATATGGGAAAAAATCTTATCACGATAATTTTTTTCATATCAGTCGATATCGATATATATCACAATAAATATCAAATCACTATTTCCTTTTTACTTTAAGTGAGATATGAAGGTATCAAAATGTAATTTTTTTCTTAAATTGTGTTTTATTTTCAGACAAATAAACGAATGTACTATAGAACATTACACAACTGTATTAACCACACACACAGACACATATATATGTATGTGTGTGTGTGTGTGTGTGTGTGTGTGTGTATGTGTGTGTGTATGTGTGTATGTATGTATGTGTGTGTGTGTGTGTGTGTGTATGTATGTATGTATGTATGTGTGTATGTATGTGTGTGTTTGTGTGTGTGTATGTATGTATGTGTGTATGTGTGTGTCTGTGTGTGTTTGTGTGTGTGTATGTGTGTGTGTATGTATGTGTGTGTTTGTGTATATGTGTGTGTGTGTGTGTGTGTGTAATACAGTTGTGTAATGTTGTGTATACGGGGCAGTATTAGTATGAACAGTATTCACAGACTCTGTGTTAAGCAGGCTGTTTCTGGCCCTTTAAGTTCTGAGGAAAGGACTCGTAGCGGTGAGTCGACTCTGTGCTAAGCAGGCTGTTGCTGGCCCTTTAAGTTCTGAGGAAAGGACTCGTAGCGGTGAGTCGACTCTGTGTTAAGGGCTGTTTCTGGCCCTTTAAGTTCTGAGGAAAGGACTCGTAGCGGTGAGTCGACTCTGTGTTAAGGGCTGTTTCTGGCCCTTTAAGTTCTGAGGAAAGGACTCGTAGCGGTGAGTCGACTCTGTGTTAAGGGCTGTTTCTGGCCCTTTAAGTTCTGAGGAAAGGACTCGTAGCGGTGAGTCGACTCTCTATCGGCTCAAATGGTGAGTTGGCTTAGCGATTCTGTTTCGGTAGAAAATAAAGTTTCCCTGCTCGGGTTTTTGGATTATAAAGTCAACTTTGCTTCAGCGTTCTCACTCGAACCCATACAGTATACATGTTTATGTTTATCGATTACGAAATTACGTCGATTAGCATAACGTGCGTCGATGCGTCGCAAAGGTGGCCGCGTCTACTGAAAGCATGGATTTATCCGGAGCGCGAGCTGCAGCTACAAACAATCGCTCACCTACATCTAAAGTTGTGGGAGTGTTTCACACAGAAACACAACAGTGTGGTGCTCTGTACACAACTGTACAGCTGCTACACACCAGCACTTGAAGCTCAAACACCCCGTAAGCTTTATCAACACAGCAGCAGGACAGCACCTGTTTACCTGTTTATCTTATCTTAGCAGATTATTTTAAGATTATTAACACGTGTAACACGTTTCTTTCAGTAGTATTTAACGTTTTCTGTCGTTGTTTTTTCTTATTTTATTCTCGCTGCTCGACTGTGGTGTCTGCAGTAACTTATTACTAGCGAGTGGGTTAAGCTGCCGCTACGTCTACACTCTGTGCTGTGAGCTTCAACCAAACACGAAGTGGCTGGAACTCCAGTTCAGCCACCTGATTGGTTGGGGGCGGCGCTATTCTCATTCTCATTGGCTGTTCGTGTTGTCTCTCAAAACACAGACGGAACTTAATTCTATCGACTTTCTATCGACTACGTCCTAAAGTTCTATGTTATTTCGCGATAATTATCGTTATCGTTTTATCGCCCAGCCCTAGACTGAGGTGACCAAGGAATATGAGTTCTAAAGCAGTTCTGCCAGAAAGAATGGGCTGAAATCCCTCCGGATTGATGTGCAGGTCTGATATACATCTACAGGAAGCACCTGGATGAGGTTATTGCTGCCAAGGGGGAATGCAGCAATAACCTCAACCAGGTCTGATCCACTTCCACTTTGAATGTTGAAATGAGTGTGTTCAATAAAGACCTGCAAGATCATATTTGTCCATACCCTCAACTCGGAGGAAGATCAGATCACATTTCATAACAAAATATTAGAAAACCATCACATTCCAAAAGGGTCTGTGGTGGAAATTCTAGAAGACCAGTCGGAGAGTAATGTAAAGAGTAAGCTTATTAACACGATTAAGATGTTTTTCGATTCAAATCAATCTTCATTTGAAAAATATGATATCGATTCGTATAAACCCCCCCTTCTCTTGCGTGATCAGCCGTTGTATTTCGTGCAACGAGATCTGTCTGGGGGGCACACATCCGTTAAGCATGGCTGGAGCACAAGTGAAGGTGCCCCAGAACTTGAAAGCAGACATCTGGATACATTTTGGATTCAGAAACCAGGAAAGTATATAAACAGTAATGTTTTTAGTGATGGTAGGTTGAGTGTTCTTGTACGTTTACCACATTAGTTCTCTGAAAATCTCTTTTTATATTCAAACAAAATATATTATTGTAACTGAAATATACCTAAATTAATCCATATTGAATCGAATTGAATCGGAAATCAAATTGAATTGGGACCTTGTGAATTGGGATCGAATCGATCTGGGAAATCAGTGGCGATACCCAGCCCTACATGAGAGCTGTGAGAGACCGACTCCAACTCTAGCTGAGAATGCCACGGCTTATATACACTCTATGTACGTGTGGATGACATGGTGACGCAAGACCCTCTGGTACCTTAGCGTGACTAGGCAAGAACTGAGCTCGGCATGTACACAGATCTAAACCGGAGAAAACTGGTTGGGAGATGTTCTTCTCTTACTGTGGTGGTTGGTCACCCCTTTATCTTGTTGTGACACCTGAGAAGCATTGCTAATGCTTTTTTGTTCTCTGGCGGTTAGGGTTAGGCTTAGGGCCTTTAAACAGTTGAAACACAGGTCATAGATACACATACATTCAATTACCGAAACAGGCTCATAGAGGAGTCAAATAAACTTTTCCCTTACAGTTCATATACATATATATACATATATTGTTTGAAAAACAAAGTTAGGTTCCAGATTTCTCCTGGACGCCCCAGACATTGTATGAATGCGTTCAGTCCAGCAATCTTGATTTAGCTTAATGAAGTACTGAGCAGTCGAAGCAGGTATTAGATGAGAACTGTTAATAATACTGGGTTGTTTCCACAAGGAGAAACTTGGAAAGGGTTAAATACACACACTGACGTATGTAAAAGCTCTACTTACTGTTTTAATATTGTTTGAATATTTAAAAAGCAAATAAAAGCCTAAAATAGCTAAAATATAATATAATATAATATCTTGGCACGATAACTGATAGGAAAACTAAGAAGGTTTCAGGGGTGTTCAAAGCTTATGACCTAATTCTATAAGTGTTTCATCAAATCAGTTTTGACATTTGCATTTATCACTTTAAAAAATTGAGTATTAAGACTTTTGTTAAAACTAGAAGTTGGATTATGGGGTGTCAGCAAGCATTCTTATTACAGCTATATCAGAGGTACACTTTGAATAAAGCTGAGGTAATTATTGCATCCGATGATCATCCTTTCCAACTTCTTCCATCTGGTTCACACTACAGACTACTGAAAATACGTTGCAAGAGATTTAAGAACTCTTTATGTAGAGATGGACCGATCAGCTTTTTGAGGCCAATTCCGATCGCCGCTCACCTTTCAGAGCAATCAGCCGATAACCCATACCTATCAAGGGTGGGGCTATATGCCACGGCAGGGCTACATGTAGTTATTAGCACAAGAAAGTCATAAAACATGATCTAAACTGGTTTATTACCATTTTTAACAAACTCATATGAAACAGCATAATGGCCTGTGGTGGCCTGCAAAACAATTTTATAAAACTGAATAATAAAACTGACAATAACAAAACTGAACGAATGTACTATAAATATACTGCGCAGTAGATAAAGGGTTGTAAACAATGAGCTCCTGCTTTGAAGATATTTCTTGATTTCTTTCAACATTTTTTTTTACTATCAAAACAAAGAAAGTACTTTTTCAAAACATGTTGACAAGAGGCTGTAAATAAATAAACTGGTAGATGTGACAGTGTGTTCAAACCCTAGCGACACTCATGGGCACAGCTAAACTCGGTTGGACAGTTGATTTCCAAAGTGACGGCGTGGGCATCCGATTCGAGGAAACCTTGCTATTAGGAAACTCTGCAGCTTTAGGGAAACACCTTCTCTGTTTACGCGCCACCGGCGTCCCAGAACACCAGCCCAGGCCGCGCCAGCTGCTGTAATGATGACCCAAGTGGCCGACAAGCAACCAGGTGTTCGTGCCAACGACTGTTTCAGAGAACCACAGCACGAACAACACGAGGGTTAGTCCTCATGACTCAACTCCCCTGTATTGTTTGTCTCGGGCTCTTCGAAAACAAAGCTGTTAGTGGGAAACGTGAAACATGCACAGAACCCAGCGCGAGAGGCCAACTTCTGCTTTAGCGCTACAAAACGTCAGCAGTTCTCCTCAATCTCTGCTCTTCAGCATTTTAGTGGGAAGGTTTTACTTGCGATTCATGGTTTATTTTTCCAGTCAGACACAGTTAAAGGGAAGAAACATCTCCAGAGTATTTTGCTTGTCCGCAAAAATACATTTATTCATTTATTTATTTATTTTTCTCCATTAGATTAGCTTAAAACATTTGTGCAGTTTCATGTACCAAACATGGTCGCAATTTAACCTGCATGACATAGAATGAAGCTGTTTTTGGTACTGTGCCTTTAAGGCTGAACTAAGACTAACAAGCCCTGCTCTGATTGGCTGATCTGGATTGAACCTCATTAAGAAAACCAGAGCTCAGAGCTGAACACATCCCTCAGAACTCTGAGAGGATGACAATAAGCTGCTGAAGGCAGTGTAAAAAAATATCGAAATAACGAATATTGGGATATTATGTTTAGTGATACTGTATCGATTCTCAAAAACACAGTATCGATACACAGATTCCTGGCAGACAGTAAATCATTGTGTGTTGTGTTTAAACCTCTGACCACTAGATGGCAGTGTTTTAATCCATTCTCAGCTCCACTCCAACATTAACAAGCAGCACTAGGATTGTGCTGAGGATTAAAAGATCCCAACAAACAAAAGAGGACAAAAACATCAACAAACAAAAGAGGATTAAAAACATCCCAACAAACAAAACAGGATTAAAAACATCCCAACAAACAAAAGAGGATTAAAGACATCAACAAACAAAAGAGGACAAAAACATCAACAAACAAAAGAGGATTAAAAACATCCCAACAAACAAAAGATGATTAAAAACATCCCAACAAACAAATGATTAAAAACATCCCAACAAACAAAAGAGGATTAAAAACATCCCAACAAACAAAAGATGATTAAAAACATCCCAACAAACAAATGATTAAAAACATCCCAACAAACAAAAGAGGATTAAAGACATCAACAAACAAAAGATGATTAAAAACATCCCAACAAACAAAAGAGGACTAAAAACATTCCAACAAACAAAAGAGGATTAAAAGATCCCACAAACAAAAGAGGATTAAAAGATCCCACAAACAAAAGAGGACTAATAGATCCCAACAAACAAAAGAGGATTAAAAGATCCCACAAACAAAAGAGGATTAAAAGATCCCACAAACAAAAAAGGACTAATAGATCCCAACAAACAAAAGAGGATTAAAAGATCCCACAAACAAAAGAGGATTAAAAGATCCCACAAACAAAAAAGGACTAAAAGATCCCACAAACAAAAGAGGATTAAAAGATCCCACAAACAAAAGAGGACTAAAAGATCCCAACAAACAAAAGAGGACTCAAAACATCCCAACAAACAAAAAAGGGACTAATAGATCCCAACAAACAAAAGAGGACTAAAAGATCCCAACAAACAAAAGAGGACTCAAAACATCCCAACAAACAAAAGAGGACTAAAAGATCCCACAAACAAAAGAGGACTAAAAGATCCCAACAAACAAAAGAGGACTAAAAACATCCCAACAAACAAAAGATGATTAAAAACATCCCAACAAACAAAAGATGATTAAAAACATCCCAACAAACAAAAGAGGATTAAAGACATCAACAAACAAAAGATGATTAAAAACATCCCAACAAACAAAAGAGGACTAAAAACATTCCAACAAACAAAAGAGGACTAAAACATCCCAAAAAACAAAAGAGGATTAAAAGATCCCACAAACAAAAGAGGACTAATAGATCCCAACAAACAAAAGAGGATTAAAAGATCCCACAAACAAAAGAGGATTAAAAGATCCCACAAACAAAAAAGGACTAAAAGATCCCACAAACAAAAGAGGATTAAAAGATCCCACAAACAAAAGAGGACTAAAAGATCCCAACAAACAAAAGAGGACTCAAAACATCCCAACAAACAAAAAAGGGACTAATAGATCCCAACAAACAAAAGAGGACTCAAAACATCCCAACAAACAAAAGAGGACTAAAAGATCCCACAAACAAAAGAGGACTAAAAGATCCCAACAAACAAAAGAGGACTAAAAACATCCCAACAAACAAAAGAGGACTAAAAACATCCCAACAAACAAAAGATGATTAAAAACATCCCAACAAACAAAAGATGATTAAAAACATCCCAACAAACAAAAGAGGATTAAAGACATCAACAAACAAAAGATGATTAAAAACATCCCAACAAACAAAAGAGGACTAAAAACATTCCAACAAACAAAAGAGGACTAAAACATCCCAACAAACAAAAGAGGATTAAAAGATCCCACAAACAAAAGAGGACTAATAGATCCCAACAAACAAAAGAGGATTAAAAGATCCCACAAACAAAAGAGGATTAAAAGATCCCACAAACAAAAAAGGACTAAAAGATCCCACAAACAAAAGAGGATTAAAAGATCCCACAAACAAAAGAGGACTAAAAGATCCCAACAAACAAAAGAGGACTCAAAACATCCCAACAAACAAAAAAGGGACTAATAGATCCCAACAAACAAAAGAGGACTAAAAGATCCCAACAAACAAAAGAGGACTCAAAACATCCCAACAAACAAAAGAGGACTAAATGATCCCACAAACAAAAGAGGACTAAAAGATCCCAACAAACAAAAGAGGACTAAAAGATCCCAACAAACAAAAGAGGACTAAAAACATCCCAACAAACAAAAGAGGACTAAAAACATCCCAACAAACAAAAGATGATTAAAAACATCCCAACAAACAAAAGAGGATTAAAGACATCAACAAACAAAAGATGATTAAAAACATCCCAACAAACAAAAGAGGACTAAAAACATTCCAACAAACAAAAGAGGACTAAAACATCCCAACAAACAAAAGAGGATTAAAAGATCCCACAAACAAAAGAGGACTAATAGATCCCAACAAACAAAAGAGGATTAAAAGATCCCACAAACAAAAGAGGATTAAAAGATCCCACAAACAAAAAAGGACTAAAAGATCCCACAAACAAAAGAGGATTAAAAGATCCCACAAACAAAAGAAGACTAAAAGATCCCAACAAACAAAAGAGGACTCAAAACATCCCAACAAAAAAAAAGGGACTAATAGATCCCAACAAACAAAAGAGGACTAAAAGATCCCAACAAACAAAAGAGGACTCAAAACATCCCAACAAACAAAAGAGGACTAAAAGATCCCACAAACAAAAGAGGACTAATAGATCCCAACAAACAAAAGAGGATTAAAAGATCCCACAAACAAAAGAGGATTAAAAGATCCCACAAACAAAAGAGGACTAAAAGATCCCACAAACAAAAGAGGACTAATAGATCCCAACAAACAAAAGAGGATTAAAAGATCCCACAAACAAAAGAGGACTAAAAGATCCCACAAACAAAAGAGGACTAATAGATCCCAACAAACAAAAGAGGATTAAAAGATCCCAACAAACAAAAGAGGACTAAAAGATCCCACAAACAAAAGAGGACTAATAGATCCCAACAAACAAAAAAGGGACTAATAGATCCCAACAAACAAAAGAGGACTAAAAGATCCCAACAAACAAAAGAGGACTCAAAACATCCCAACAAACAAAAGAGGACTAAAAACATCCCAACAAACAAAAGAGAACTAAAAGATCCCACAAACAAAAGAGGACTAAAAGATCCCAACAAACAAAAGAGGACTAAAAGATCGAAAGAAAGAAAATATCGAAATGATACTGTATCGATTCTCAAAAACACAGTATCGATACACAGATTCCTGGCAGACAGTGAATCATTGTGTGTTGTGTTTAAAGCTCTGACCACTAGATGGCAGTGTTTTAATCCATTTTCAGCTCCACTCCAACATTAACAAGCAGCACAAGGGCGCAATGCTATTGTAAGCACTGATAAACCTGTTCATACAGTGGTGTGTTTTAATAGTAGGATTTGAAAAATCACAATATATCACTTTGCTTGGAGTATCACAGTATATTGAATCGTGACCGCTGTATCACGATATGTATTGTATCGCCAGGTTCTTGCCAATACACAGCCCTAACATACACACTACGCTACCACAAACATTGTGCACTGCTCAGGCTTCCCGCTTTCCCTTTGTGCTCAAAGTTCAATCATATATCGGGATGATTTCATTAGCCGCTGACCTTTCCAGCGGGCACTTTGGACAAGACGAAGTACCTTGCAGCGAGTGAAAGGCTAAATAGACACTTATCATCTGAAAGTGAAAAGCTAAGCCACATCAAACAAGACCACACAAAGTACGGCGAGAGATAGGACAGGCCTGGAGACAATGTTCACTAGCAGTATATACCAAAAAGACACAGGTGAAGGAGACAACAAGGACAGTAGCACTGCTATGGGGCTGATGTGACACAGTGTCATGCGGGTGATCTGGTAGGTTAGTCAGTCCAGGCTAGCTGTGTGAATCTTCTGCTCCCTCCCTGCTTTCCTTCAATTCACCTGATCTCTAGCTCAGAGTTGACTAACATGTGAATCACACCAGATCTGGGATCAGAGCAGAAAGAAGGGAGAGAAAGATTCATTTGGATGCAAAGCCAAGGACATGCTCAATAACATCAGCTCACACCTTTACAAACAATCAAGATATTATAATAGACAATAGATATTACACAACCTTGGATGACTATTGGTATTAGTCAGTTTCTGGATTTCTGTGAGTTTTGATAGAGTACAGTACAGTAAGTGTTACTAGCTTGATGAGAAGGTTCACAATGTTGGGCTGTTTACAGAGTTTATTCCAGTGACCGAGTGAAACATGTTGGTTTCTGGGTTGTATTGGTCAGCAGATGAGTGAAATGCCTTTGTGTAAACCATATATGAGCTTTAAGGACTTTCAAATTTGGGAATCACTCAAAAGAGCATTTTAACCCAATAAAATAAACAAAGAACCCTGCCAATATGGTGGATCAATCATATAATGTATAACAATATACATTAGGACTGAAACGATTGCAAAGTAGAGAAAGAGAGAGAGAGAATAAGGAGAGGAGAACAGAAGAGACGGGTCAGAGAAAACAATACACAGTGTCCAACATCTACTGTAAAACCGAACTAACCGAGGGAGCCGTTCCTGAACGTCAACCTGAAGAAAGACGTGTCTGAAGTTAGCTACTTATGTGAATTCCGCCGTTCCACCTTAAATGATGCAGCAGTTACAGGCGACAGAATGTAACTTATATACCATTTAAGGTGGAACGGGGAATTCAAATAAGAAGCTAACTTCAGAAAGCAAGCTACTGAGCTTTCCCAGAAAACTGATAGCGAGTCTAAGTTTTACGGTAACCGCTAGCCGAGCACGACTTCGGAGTTTCAGTGTTTCAGCACGTCCAGTACACAGAGCGGAGCGGCACACACTTAGCCTAAATCTGTGCTAAGTAAAGCGTGTATGTTAGTTATGGTTATATTTAATGGCTGGTTAAGGTAGTAAGTCTGTGTGATGGCGAGTTATGTCCGTAAATGATCTAAGCTTTGCTTAAGAACATAACCACAAAATATAAATGCCTGAATTTTCACTTTACCGCTTTAATTATAGTTACAAACAAACACAACCTCACAAGGACATAAACCCCTCACACATACTTTTCCCTCCCAGTGATGCATAGTAAACTAAATATCAGGAGGTGTTTGTAGCAATGTGGAGCCTAAAATGCACCAAATCTAATACAGCGAGAATATTTAGTTTAGTTTGTTTGCAGCAAGTGTAGGACAAGCTTCAGCGTAGCCAGTCTTGTGAACTTACAGTATGATACATAGGTCTAGTAATACATTTCAATTATAGTAATTATTAAAATGTTTTCTTTTAAACTGTATTATATGCAATTTAAGCAATAAATGTTGAGAAACCTGTCTTATTTTATCTTATATATTTACTACTGCTTTTTCATTAAAACAATATATATTTTATTCGATTACTCGATTAATCGATGAAAAAATTGATAGAGTACTCGATTACTAAAATAATCGATAGCTGCAGCCCTAATATACATAGCCATATTATAATAAATGTGGTGTTAATGTAGGATATCACACCATCCACCTTCTTCCAAGTGTAAGTATGTGCATGTGTAGGTTGGGCTGTGCAAGAACCTGGCAATCCAATATATACATATATATCTCATGATATACAGGGTGAGTCAAAGGTCTCAAGTAATGGGTGAGGAATTGTAATATCTATTGTAGTTCAAATGTTATCAACACAGAAAGTTGCAACAACAACCACACTGTACATCAGTGTTCAGTGTTCTGTCCCTGGTGCTGAACTGTGTCTTCAGATCTGTGAACTTCTTGTTCAGTGTGGTTGTTGTTGCAACTTTGTGTTAACATTTGAACCACAAGAGATATTGCAAATCTGATTGCATCAAATGATGTCTGAGACAGTTCTGTCTTCTTTGATATGCTACATGACCACCTTCCCATTAGAAAAACTTGCCCTTGATCCAATATGGTGACTTTCAAGATGGCGGCCATGTTCGGGACATAGTCCCTCGCACCCGTTACTTGCTGAGGTGTATATATATATATATATATATAGCAATTAAGGGTGTAAGAAAATATCGAAAATATTGAATATCGGGATATTATGTTTAGTGATACTGTATCGATTCTCAAAAACACAGTATCAATACACAGATTCCTGGCAGAAAGAATCAGTGTGTGTTGTGTTTAAATCTCTGACCACTAGATGGCAGTGTTGTAGTCCATTTTCAGCTCCACTCCAACATTAACAAGCAGCACAAGGGCGCAAAGCTATTTTAAGTATTGATAAACCTGTTTATATAGTGGTGTGTTTTAATAGTAAGATCTGAAAAATCTCAGTATATCACTTTACTTGCAGTGATATACTATATATCATGATATATTGAATCATGACCGCTGTATCACGATACGTATTGTATCGCCAGGTTCTTGCCAATACACAGCCCTAATTGCAATCCACTGCAATGCTGTAAACAAGGTGGCATCGCACATTTAAAAATATAACTTTTGGAAACTGTCATAGCATAAACCACTGTCTGCCTTGAATCCTGGACTGTAAGCTGATCATAACAAATCTATTCTGTGCTTTTGAGAATTGATGCAGTATCAAAAAACATAGCATTTCAATATTCAATATTTCTGATATCTCTATCCAAACCACCAGTAAATATGATTTCACCATCACCATGTTACCATGGTAACTCCTCATCAATGCTTACTCATACATATTTAAGCTGGCCTTTATATGCTGTACAAACAAAAGAAAAATGGACATGTTTTAATCTGACATTTTAAAACATTCAAATTAACATTTCAGAACACTTCATTATAAACTATGTTGCTGGAGCGTCTTGGCTGCTCACAGTTGTTTCTGTCTTTTTAAAAGGTTTTTGAGTTGGACATGTAGGATTGTAGGTAATTAAAGGTCTGAAAAATGTGACTTTCAAATTCTCTGATCCCACAGATCTGAAATGGCTGCAGGGACGCGAGCTGAATTGTTGAAGACCCTGTAGAATTTACTATATTTCTGAATAAATATGAGCGAAACATACTTTCACACCAAAGTAGATAAGAGAACCCAATTAAAGAAACGAGAGCCAAATTAGTACTCTTGTTTATTTACTTATTAGGGAAAGTAATCCACTATTAATTACCTGTGATGCCTTAAGTACCTGGTGTGACCCCCTTTATGCCACAATAAGTGCTACTAAATGCTAACTTCTCGCTTTATGTACTTTCACAACATTCCTATAGGCCAGGTCAGAAAGTTGATAAGGCCATTCCCAAATGTTACTCTTCTTTAACCATGCTTTGGTAGAATTACTTGTGTGCTTAGGGTCATTATCTTGATGCATGACGCCACGCAGTCATGGTCCCAGTGCAGCAAAACAGGCCCAAACTGCCACCACCATGTTTCACAGATGGAATAAAGGTTCCTATGCGTAATGCAATGTTTTCCTTTCTTCAGACTTGACGCTTCTTCTTCAAACCAAAAAGACTTGCAGTAGTCTTACAATAGATTTCTGCCTTGTCCATGTAATCTGTAGCAAATATAGTAAACATTAACATTGGCCAATGGAAGAGGGGTCCTTATTTGCTTAGAAGTCACCCTGAGTTCCTTTGTGATCATGGGGACTATGACACACCTTGCTCTTGGAGTCATCTTGGTTGGTTGACCATTCCTGACCACATTGTAACCCAACAAGGTCTTCAGAAGTCTTCTTTGTTTGTGCCATGATACTCCTCCACTCACACATGTTATGAAGAAGATCTGACTCTTTAAAAACAAATGGGCAGCCACTCCCACCTGGTTGTCATCCCACTGATTGAAAACACCTGACACTAATTCCAGCTTCACATTAACTGCTAATCCTAGAGGTTTACATATCTTGGCCACTCAGGATCAATGCCGGAGCATTTTCCTTAACCATCAATCAAACAAGTATAATGCTTCTCTCTACTTTTAGGACTTTCCAAACATTTTAGGTCACATTTTTACCAAAAAATAGACCATTCTGAACACTTCACAACTTTTCCAGCACCACTGTGAGGTCACACACCAAGAGAGGCCGACAGAGGAAACCACGGCACCATGAAGCTCACCCCCCACATAATGAAAGGGTTTCTGATTTCATACCCAAGCAAGCAACCACCAAATCTGGAGTTAATTAAAGCTCTGGAAGGACTTGCTTAATTTTAGTGAGACGTAAAACACGTTCAGTGTTCTTCTCCAGGCCGCTCCTCTGGCGGGAACGAAGTCATAAAAATGATGGACATATAAAGTCAGTTTCCAGTCCTGTTCTGAAGCTAGAAGACTTTTAAAAGACTCTGAAAAGACGTTTAACAGACTGAAGTCTGACTCCCTCTCACACCTAAAGACTAGTCACAGACTTTTAGTCATAGACTAGTCACAGGATATGACTTTGCAAAGACTGGGGGTCTTACAGAGTCACTACAAGACTGCTACTAGATTCCTTTAGAGATTATTTCCCATTTATATGATTGAAGCTAGCATATTCAGCTAATATGTACGGTTAGCTGCTAGGCTAACTGTAAACACTGTAGTCCCGTTAGGCAGTGTTTTAGCATAGCATAGTCAGCGTGGACTTCGAGGGTTTTAGTGATTTCTGTCCCCCTTTTTTTTCTTTTCCACTCTCTCGTGGTATAAATGGTAAGACACATGAAAGAGGCACTTTTGCTCACACCACAGCTCACTCCACAGCTCACTCCACAGCTCCACCAGTGTCTCCTCCTTTTGTAAAGTCCAGGAGAACCGCCGTTTCCGAACCCTCGTCGGACTCCCCTCCATGTCTAACTTCTTTACCCGCCAGACATTCCTGCGGGCTCGCACGCCGTGTTAGAGGAGCTGCACGTGGGGGGCTTCCCGTGTGGTGGTGAAAAAGAGCTCTCCTATTGGTTGTCAACAATGTTCCAGTCACTATTTGCGTGAGCCAAGACTTATGATAATATTCAGAGACGGAAGGATCGATCGGCTATGTATCGGTATCGGACGATTTTTAATCAAAATATGTGATCAGTCGATATTTCTCCAGTGTAGCCGATCCTGAGAGCCGATCTATGGCGTTAAACCAATGAGCCTAATTTCTGTATTTCCAGCTAGTGTCCGGTCAGGTCCTTGCAATTCCTATCTAAACCGCTAGGTGGAAACCCATACCCTTTCATTTTCGACAGATTGACTAAAGCGTGAGAACAGTTAGCGTTGCGTCCATCTGTCTGTTGTTTACTGTATGTGACACGGAGTCATCCAGGCGTTTTGTAAAATGTGTAACATCAGCATGTCTTGTTGAGGAACTAAGACAAAAACATTTATCACTTCTAATCTGATACATGCAGCTGAATACAGTGAGTATCAGCAAACAGCAGAGCTAACACACACAGGTAGCACAAAACTAACCCAGAACACCATACAGACCAGATCTGACCGGTACGAACAGAACAGCAGCAGCAATTCAAGATCTATATTTAATGATTACAGATTTAGTTTAAAATAACAGAGTCTGAGTTTAATGACAGTTTTTACTGCATTTATTTAATTAGTTTTTTTTGTTTTAAATTAAGGGTCTAAATGTAATGATTACAGTTTTGGGGATATTTGTTTGATTTACTTTGTTTATTGACTGATAATTTAGTTATAAATATTATACTGTTTCACATGAGCTCGTTAAAAATGGTAATAAACCAGTTTAGACCATGTTTCATGACTTGCTTGCACTAATAACTACATGTAGCCCTGCTGTGGGATATAGCCCCGCCCCCTGATTTTACTCCTATACAACAAGTACAGAACTATAGAACTCTGCCAGTTTGCATTATTTTTCATGTATTAACTGAATAACAAGATTTAGGTTGTAATAAATAAACGTCTCTCCTCTTAAAAGGAGCTCTGCAACAGACTCCACCGTTCAAATCCACATCAACATAACATTACTTATAGCTGTACAGTAAACAGTTTCAGTTTTTGTGGCCACAATTCTAAAAATAACTACAGAGACCACAGATGCAGACTGCAGCACATTTAAAGCTGTAGTCCAGCAACATTTCAGTTCTACAAACCTAAAGTATATACAAAAAAAAAAAAAGCACCAGGAAAAATCATGTAACGCCATTTATCTGCTCAGAAAGCATTAATCAACGCTAACATTCAAATAAATACACAGTAAAACTTTCCTGATGGAAACACAGGACACCAAATAGATGAGTGTGGGTCAGTTTGTCTGTGGATTAGAGGTTGGGGGATCTGCTCTCAGTGAATACAGGCAGTTTGGAGGCTGTAGGTTAAACAAAACCACAATGTTTGGGTTTAGCTGAAAATGAATGGGATCCTATGGGAGGAACGAGGGATTAATAAATGACAAATAGACAAGTGTGAGTCGGTATGTCTATGGATTAGTGTTTGGGGACCAGCCCTGAGTGAGTACATGCAGTTTGGAGGCTGTAGGTTAAATGAAACCATGAGGTTTGGGTAGGTCAGAAAATGAATAGGTCTCTATGGGGAAAAAGAGGGATTAAAAAAACGACAAACAGACGAGTAGGCGTCAAACCAACACTGCAGTCGTGGTTGGTGTTCTGCTCTGAGTCAGTGTATGAGAAACGGTGTCTGACAATCGAGCAGAAGTTCAGTAGATTGGTGTACACTTATCCATCCTATTCATTCTCAATGGGGGAAAATTCTGGAAAAATGTGTTGTTTTCCAGAATCACAAAGCTGTATACAAGCCCAGATCACACAATCAGACCAGACAATCTGGAGTTGGAACAGAGCCAATATCTCAGGAACCAAAGCCGTGTCTTCTAACATGCATGTAATGTTTAATTGTATTAACCCTTTGATGCACAACCTGGTTAAAAAGTGAGATTTTATTTTTTGTATCTTTGCAGTTAATTAATTTAATTATTCAAGCTTCTGTGGGTTCCTCGATTTAGTTTAAATCAGTTTTATTATTTGCTTTATTAATTCATTAAGTTTGTGTCTCTTCGAACACACAACACGGCTCAGAACTTAACCCTTGTGTGTTCCCTATGAGATTTGATAGGATCTGTTGACATCTGTAAACATTTGTAGTAGGACAAAAGGCTGATTTAAGACTCATTTATTCTCTTAAGAAACTCGGCTTCTGTTGTAATTTAAAGTCAAAGTTATTTATATTGATAAAGTAGATACAAGTGTCCATTATAGGGATTCCTGGCAGTTTTTCTGAGGCCTTTAAATTATTTATATCGATATCGGAATTATATCATATCGATCGAAATTAAGGAATATATCGCAATATACATTTTGGCCATATCGTCCAGCACAACAGTTTTCCTTCATTAAGTAAATAAATATGAATTAAAACATTGATTTAAGCTCAAAAACAAGATTATTAATAAACACTTGGAACATTAAATAATAAAATAAACTGATTTTAATAGATTTACCAAAGAGATACTCAGCAGTACTTACAATAACATAGGAAATGAATAAATACAGGTCACGTTTGAACCACGGTGTTCATTAGAGGGGGTTTGCTTAGCTGTGCATCAAAGGGTTAATAAATGTTATATATACAGATACACATCTGAATACCCCAGTTTACAGCCTAACATATGGGCTCAGCATTATCTACTGGACGTAAGACAGGATCCTGAACAGATGAGCCGTCGTAAACATAGGATGTACCAGCCATGAACATCTCCCGAGTTCCTGAAAGACTGTCGTAGAGCTGACTGTGTTTGTAACTGACCATTTGTGTCTGACAGACAGATGTGACCTGGAGTGTGTGTGACTCTCCAAAGCTGTACTCAGACGTCTCAACCTTAAATGTAAGCAGACGTGGTATAATTTATCTAAAGTATATGCAACACCCTACATGCCCTCCAGCAGCTGTGAGATGCACTGCTGGCTCCAGATACCTGTGACCACCTACCAGGACCTTATTGACTTATTGGGTCTTCCAGTTCGCCTAGCTGCTGTCTGTGCTGCTCAAGGCGGTTACTGGATATTAGTTGGTTCTCATAATAACCAGATATATGAGACCATATATATCTGGGTCTATATATATGTGTGAGAGAGAGACCAGATATATATGGTCTCATATATCTGGTTTATATATATATATATATATATATATATATATATAAAATGAATGGACCAACAGAAATGCTCCAGAATCAATTCCATTAACTTACATTCAAAGAGAAAAATGTAAATTCATTATATATATATATATATATATATATATATATATATATATATATATATATATATATATATATATATATATATATATATATATAAAATTACATAATTGTGTGTGTGTGTGTGTGTTAAGAGGTCAGAATAACACAGGTTTGGTTCTGGTCTTCTGCTTGATGCCCCCCGGGCCATGGCATGGATTTAATTTAACGGTGCATGTAACAGGCCAGAACAGAAAGTAGACGTTAACTATAAATAATACTGGACTGAGAGGTTCAAGAATGGTAAACCAGACTCACCCGCAGACTATTTATGTGTATGAATGAAATTAAAATTAAATTAATTAAATCTTTAATCTACAAATAAACTGCAAATAAACAGAGCAGATGCCCAAACCTTTGTGTTCAAAGAAAAACAAGTAGTTTCAATGTAAGTTAATGGAACCATAATGTTATCCACCCCTTATCTTCTGCTTTATCCTGCTAGTAGGGGTCACGGGGGGCTGGAGCCAATCCCTGCATTATCCGGACTCACACCTACGGGCAGTTTAGAGTGAGTGATTAACATAACATGCATGTGTTTGGACTGTGGGAGGAAACCGGAGCACCCGGAGGAAACCCACTCAAGCACAGAGAGAACATACACACTCTATACAGAATGACCCGGACCGGGAATCCAACCCAGATCATCTTACAGTAAGGAGACAGTGCTGACCACTAGACCATCGTACTGACCACTACACCACCATACTAACCACTATACCACCATACTAACCTCTACACCACCGTACTAACCACTACACCACTATACTAACCACTGCACCATCATACTGACCACTACACCACCATACTAACCACTACACCACCATACTAACCACTACACCACCATACTAACCACTACACCACTATACTAACCACTACGCCACCATACTAACCACTACACCACCGTACTAACCACTACACCACCGTACTAACCACTACACCACCGTACTAACCACTACACCACCGTACTGACCACTACACCACCATACTAACCACTAAACCACCATACTAACCACTACACCACCATACTAACCACTAAACCACCATACTAACCACTAAACCACCATACTAACCACTACACCACCATACTAACCACTACACCACCATACTAACCACTACACCACCGTACTGACCACTACACCACCATACTGACCACTACACCACCATACTAATCACTACACCACCGTACTAACCACTACACCACCGTACTAACCACTACACCACCATACTAACCACTACACCACCGTACTGACCACTACACCACCGTACTAACCACTACACCACCGTACTAACCACTACACCACCTTACTAACCACTACACCACCATACTGACCACTACACCACCATACTAACCACTACACCACCTTACTAACCACTACACCACCTTACTAACCACTACACCACCATACTAACCACTACACCACCTTAATGACCACTACACCACCTTAATGACCACTACACCACCGTACTAACCACTACACCACCATACTAACTACTACACCACCGTACTAACCACTACACCACCGTACTAACCACTACACCACCGTACTAACCACTACACCACCATACTGACCACTACACCACCATACTGACCACTACACCACTATACCACCGTACTAACCACTACACCACCTTACTAACCACTACACCACCATACTGACCACTACACCACCATACTAACCACTACACCACTATACTAACCACTACACCACCGTACTAACCACTACACCACCGTACTAACCACTACACCACCTTACTAACCACTACACCACCATACTGACCACTACACCACCATACTAACCACTACATCACCTTACTAACCACTACACCACCTTACTAACCACTACACCACCGTACTAACCACTACACCACCTTACTGACCACTACACCACCTTACTAACCACTACACCACCATACTGACCACTACACCACCATATTAACCACTACACCACCATACTAACTACTACACCACCATACTAACCACTACACCACCGTACTAACCACTACACCACCATACTAACCACTACACCACCATACTAACCACTACACCACCGTACTAACCACTACACCACCGTACTAACCACTACACCACCTTACTAACCACTACACCACCATACTGACCACTACACCACCATACTAACCACTACACCACCTTACTAACCACTACACCACCTTACTAACCACTACACCACCATACTAACCACTACACCACCATACTAACCACTACACCACCTTACTAACCACTACACCACCATACTAACCACTACACCACCATACTAACCACTACACCACCATACTAACCACTACACCACCGTACTAACCACTACACCACCTTACTAACCACTACACCACCATACTGACCACTACACCACCATACTAACCACTACACCACCATACTAACCACTACACCACCTTACTAACCACTACACCACCTTACTAACCACTACACCACCATACTAACCACTACACCACCATACTAACCACTACACCACCTTACTAACCACTACACCACCTTACTAACCACTACACCACCATACTAACCACTACACCACCTTACTGACCACTACACCACCTTACTAACCACTACACCACCATACTGACCACTACACCACCATACTAACCACTACACCACTATACTAACCACTACACCACCATACCGCTTTGGAACCAGAATATTTTCCAAGCTATTTTGAAGCATTGGTTCATTTATCATAACATTTCCACACGGTGTAAACGCCAGCTGTCACGTTTGAACGATGTAGAACAATAACAAATGACAGACACATGATTTTCTTTGAGCAGTGACGAGATATATATATATAACTAACTCACTCATTAGCCATTACTGAGTTAAAGTGGCAGGAAAAGCAGTACAATGTGCAGGACAGTGGTCCTCCCGTTCATGACGGGAAGTTCACTCAGGCTAAAGGGCAACGAGCTATTCACACGCAAACTGAAGTTAATGAAGAAAAGCTGAGATACTGAAGGTCTTCTACTGACAGCACTGATAAACATATATATAATACATAGATAACATACAGATGACTACTGTACTGCACTCACTAACAGCTAAACAGCTAAAAGAAACCTGTTAAAGGGGAACTCCACCCCTCTTCTGCCTTTCTGAATGGACAACACGTAAACAAAGTCATTCCGAGAGGCTTGATGAGAAGTACAGTCAGAACTGTTGACTGCGGTCTCTAAAATCTGCATCGCAGAACGTTATTATGGGAAACGACACTCGAGGCATTGTTTCATGAAGGTTCTGGTTGCTCTCCGATGTCTACATAGAAGGTGCGACCCAGATGCAGTTCTACACGCCCCATTTACAGCCTGTGATTTGGTTCTAGAGCAGAATGAGCTGTTCTTTCTTTTTCGGTGAGCTCATGAATAATTGACTGTGTTCTGCTCTGATTGGCTGGTTTACAGCGAGCCGCTGAGAACATCTCAAAACAGACGTTTTCTGTGTTTTGTAAACTTTCCATTCCACCTTAAATGGCCCACCTTAAATTGCTCGTGTGCAAGCTGTAGCATCTAAGATGGAATAAAAAATTATATTAAGATATATTCACTGTATTTGGCCACACCCACTTTCAAGCGTGTGTTTCTTCCGCCTTTGTGTTAGAACTTCTGCTCAGCTAACCAAAATGAATACAGGTACATGGGAGGAGACCAGAGAGACAATAAGAAGTTCTAATGGGACAACACTGTCTCCTCCGAGGTTAATAACACAGTGGGTGGATGATATGAGAAGGTGGTCCGAGGTTAATAACACAGTGGGTGGGTGATATGAGAAGGTGGTCTGAGGTTACTTATGGAGACATGTTTAATTACTCTGTACTCTCGGAAGGTGTAGACGGTTCAGTAATGAAAAACTATAAAAGTACTGAAGCGTATCAGTACCTGCACAGTGGGAAGGTGGGCGTGTCCTCCTACACACAGACGGTGAGTTTATATTTCTGAAAGCCGGTTAAACCCAAGTCCAGCCAGCTGCCCGAGCCCCTCTGCGTGGGTGTTAGTTACAGTCCAGATAGCCTAGCGCGGTGGACACTGATCAGAAAACAGTTACTGAACTGATAGACTCACCAGCACCGACACGTCTGCTTCCTCTGAGCTTCATAAGCGAGACATTTCTCTGGATAAGGAAGCTCTGGTGCTGGTTCTCCTCCACAGAATGGTAAGAACAGACATACGGAGGTTTGGGTGGATGTTTTAAATTTAGTGTTTTCAGTCAGAGACGCAGGTGGTCTTCTTTGGAAGGCGGCCCCCCAACACTCTGATCTTTATGTGCTGTGTTCGTAACTCTGTTGTTCAAGCCAAGTTTTTCTGTTCTTCCAATTACTGACTCCCTCTAACTGAACATGTTATTCTAGTCATTTTATATGTTTGTTGTCGTTTTGCTTGTAATTAGTATCAACGTATCCGTGCTCGCACCAGAAGTTCTAACACACAGTAAACAAAGGTGGCGCCCCCTGTGTTGTCATGGAAAATAGCAGTTTCTGAAGTAAACATACACCAACCAGCCACAACATCAACACCACCTCCCTGTATCTACACTGTTCTAGACTCTAGTCCATTTGATTCTCTGTATACTTTGTTACCCTGCTCTTCAATGATCAGGACCCTCACAGGACCACCACAGAGTAGATATTATATAGGCCGATGATCATTCTCAGCACTGCAGTGACACTGATGCAGTGCTGGTGTTTAAACACTGTGTCCACTCACTGTCCACTCTATTAGACACTCCTACCTTGTTGATCATTCTCTAGTCCTTCATCAGTAAACACAGGACGCTGTCCACAGGACACTGTTGTCTGGATCGTTTTGGTTGGTGGACTACTCTTAGTCCAGCAGTGACACTGCTGTGTCTGATCTACTCACACCAGCACAACACACACTAACACAACACCATGTCTGTGTCACTGCAGTGCTGGGAATGACCCACCTTCCACATAACATCTGCTCTGTGGTGGTCCTGTAAGGGTCCTGATCATTAAAGAAACAGAGCAATAAAGTATACAGAGAATTAGATGGACTACAGTCTGTAAGTTCAGAACTACAAAGCGTGTATGGTGGTCACTGGTGGTCTTTACAGTAAATAAAATCTCTATAATAGTGTAATAGATATTGTGAACCCTGGTTACCATCAGCACCGCTTTACAGACTCTCTACTATAAACCACTTCACATCAAACCCCTGCAAAAGACCGTCTCAGCCACTCAGCTGATGCAGAAACTCTAAAAAATACGGTGGAATTCCCCTTTAAGGTCTCAAACTTTGCCCCTGCGCACGTGGGGTCTTCGCCGCGTCCAGAGCTGGACATTTAAAACATCAACACGAGCCGGTTCCTCACCATGGCGTCGTAGCCCAGTTGGTTCATGAAGTACGCCGCCTCGGCGCCCTTGTAGTAGTTGAACCACACTGTGCCCTGAAACTGGTCACCTGCGTCCAGCAGCAGCGCGTTCTTCTCGGCGCTCCGCAGCTCTTTGATCTTGGTGGACCTCCTGGCCACGCCGGCGAAGCAGGGGGGCTTCGAGCACTTGCCCGAGTCCTTGTTGGTCTCCTCGACGCGCGCGTGCACGTCGTTCGTGTGCAGCAGCGCGAGCTCCCAATCCGCCGCGCACGCCAGCACGCACAACAGCAGCTGGAGAAGCGCGGGTAGCGCGCGCGACCACATCTCCTCGCCGCGTGGCAAAGCGCTGAGTGCCCGCGAGCAGCTGAGCCAGTAGAGAAAATAGGCAGTGCGGCGAAAGGGGGGCGTGCCAGTCCGGGTTCAGCCAATAGGAAGGCACAACAACTATATTCGCTGTGTATATATATATATATATATATATATATATATATATATATATATATATATATATATATGTGTGTGTATATATATATATATATAATTAAATAAATAAATGTAAAAAAATGATGCAAAACATGCAAGTTAGTTTATGTAATTTATTGTTTTTTAATACAAAATATTATTTTAACCGTGTATTGTATCAGTGTTTGCTTCTTATGTACTGGCTAGCGTCGTTCAGTTCTGTTCAAATATATTAATTTATTTTATATTTTAAACTTCAAAAAAAATTCCAGAATATTGAACACATTCAAACAAAGCAAATTCATGAGTAAAAACAAGGAAATGTTGAGGATTCTGGCCAGACGATGTACTTTTTAATGAAAAAGTTAAAAAAGTTATTAATTTGAAACATAATGCAACAGACACATTTCTACTACTGTTATCTAACTTTGGAACCCACTAAAAACAACCTGGTATCTCCAAATTCATAACTTTACAGCAGAAGGAAAAATATTGTTTACTTTTAATGCATGTCAATGAAACCAGATGGCCATGTCAATGGAACCAGACGACAATATTAGGTCTTTCATGATGCTCAAACACATACAGAATTATTCCAATTTGATGACATTGTTCTGTATACTATATTACATACATTATATTATATATCACTCTAATATATATTATATATCATAGATTATATCTCTCTACATATTACTTCTCAATTCCAAAAAGGTGGGGAGAGTATATGACTCTCTATGTTTGAAGACAAGATGTAAAATAGTTGTAAGATGTCTCCAACAGTTAGGCTTGGTTTTAAAATTGTCACCCAACAGAAGATTCAGTAATTACTAAGTGTGAGCGAAGATCGGATGAAGCTTCCAATTAATCTTTAAGAACAGCGTCCCTTTGTTTTTTTTGTTTTTTTAAGGTATTACAGCCTCCACGGTGCAAATTATTATCAACAGATTCAGGACGTCTGGACAAACCTTTGTGAATGAGGACCAACAAACACAGCTGAAGGCCATCCGACCTTTGATTGCTCAATATAGCACAACATTAAAACCCGGCAGGCTACTGTGATGGATATAAACACTCATGCTGACATTCAGCCTACCAGACAAAGCCGGCTTCAGGGCTGTCTGAGACACAGCCAAAATACTTCTGCACCTGTTACTACAACGTAGCAGTGTAATCAGAGAGGCCAGTCAGTTCTGCAGACTTACATAATAGAAGAATAACAGAGAAGATACGCTTTCAAAACTGTTATTTGTTCCCAAGCAATCATTCAGTGCTGTTAAAAGGAAAGAAGGAAAGGTGATGTAACACAGAGGTAAACATGTGTCGGTCTGAACAGTTGTGGAAAGTTTTAGAATGAGAGAACACAAAAAAAATTTCTAATGAATAAGATAAATGTCAAATACTGTGTTTTTGTTCTGTTTCTAGAAGTTTTAAGAATTTTTTAAAGTTTGTAATATAGATAATTCCAGTTTATTTTTTAATAACTTTCACTTTTTTGCCACTTCTTTGTGGCCGATACACCGATATATATATATTATAGAAAAAAAATATGTTTTAGTGTATAGTTTATAACATCTAAATTGTACGCTTGCTTGTTATATTCTGTGAATATATATATATATATATATATATATATATATTTTTTTTTTTTTTTTTTTTTTTTTAATGTATACTTTTCACCAGTAAGAACACCAGAAGTAGATCATATCTTGAGCTCAAGTTTGAAGAACAAGGTGTAGTTCCAGATTTCTCCTGGACGCCCCAGACATTGTATGAATATATTCAGTTCCTTCAGCAGCAATCTTGATTTAGCTTAATGAAGTACTGAGCAGTCAAAGCAGGTATTAGATGAGAACTGTAAACAATACTGGGTTGTTTAGGAGAAGCTTGGAAAGGGTTAAATAAACACACTGATGTATGTAAAAACACTACTTATTGTATTAATACTGTTTAATATTCAAATAATAAAGTGTTTTATTGAGTAAATATGGATAAAATAGCTTTTTTTAATATAATAGTGCCCCCAAGTGCCTCAAAAAATCCCCCAAAATTCTAGAGGTGCCAATAATTGTAGTTTTGTTAAATAATAATTTCGTGATTTTTTTTTCTTTGCAATTTTTCTTCAATTTTATGTTTGACTTTTCTATTTTGTTCCTGTGTGAGATGAAGCTACAGGTAAATTTATTAAAACTCTTTTTATTAATTTTTACCAGCAATGCCAAATGTGGTGGACGGGTCTGTAGGGACAACGTTAATAACTCAAGATTCCACAAAACAGCAGTCGGCATTATGAAATGAAGACATAAAGAAACAAAAAAGGCTATAAATCACAAAAGTAAAGGAAGACGAAAGAAAGGGATCAAAGTGTGCGTTCTTATTGTAAATGGATGTGTACAAAATCAAAAGATGCTGAATAAACAGAACAGCACCTGCAGTCGTCTATTGTACAGTCAAACGAACGACTGTGACGTCCAGATCCTCAAAGGAGTATTATCTTCTAGAGCCGTATTAACCTACACTTAAACCTTTTAACCCTGAATACCCTTACAAAAAACAGAAGTTTATTCAAGTGTAGCATTAGTTTACTTCTTTTAAACTAAAAGGAAGTGAGAATGCTTTCAGTTTACTTTTTATGTACTTCTCAGTGATATACTAAACACAGTTATACTTAAGTATGCTTGGGTTATACTGACAAGTATAGAACAGTCTAAGTATATTTGGTCTTTACTTGTACTTAATCTTTTGATTGAGATAGTAGAAGTAAGTATTCTTGCTCTGCACAAAAACACATCCAGTACAATATTAATTTAAAATTTGATTTATTAAGATTTATAAAGATACAAATATGTTTCTTAATCTGAGTGTGTCTTGTTTATTTTACGTGTGTCCACTGGTGAGTAAGTAAACGTTGTAAAGTTCTATTTTAAGTAGAAAAAAAAACGTTAACCTAGTCATATACTTTAAAGTACAACAATAATATAATCAGTAAATTTTAAATATTATTTTAAGTTAATTTAAAGAAAACTTACAAGCTAGTAAACTAACAGTGAACCCTTAAGTTTACTTTTAGTGTAGTTGCAGTACAAAAGACTAAACTAGTTGTATACTTGGTTTACTACTCTTACACTTAAAGTGTACTTAAAAGTATACTTTTAAAAACTAGAAAGTGGGCCAATTTAGTCCCAAGAAGTATTAAAATAGTACATATACAAGTGTACTACTAGTACAATGACATTAGTATAGTAACTGCATAAAGTATACTTAATAAAAAAAACTTTAAGTATACTTATTTTCTGTAAGGGTATGCAACACATGATAAAAGACACAAGATATTAAAATGCTTCTGGTATAAACACAGCAGCTGCAGAACTTTCACCCTCAATTTAAGTTATACCCCAAAGTTACTCTCCAAAGAAAAACATATCTTGATTTTTGGAGATTTTTATTTCTCTGCCTCATTTGAACAAGATAGCTGCCACTTACATGGTGTGACAACTTCATTACATTTACATTTATGGTATTTAGCAGACGCTCTTATCCAGAACGACTTACAAAAGTGCTTAGTGTTCAGTCAGAGTATGAATCTCTATCTAGTACAAACAGGTTTAAGTCCAAACTACTCTTGAACTTAAACACTGCTATAAACAAGTGCCAGCGCTGATACCTAGAAAAAGGACAACAAAATAATAAGATTAGACACAGAGCAACACCTAGCACGACTGGAACACCTACAGAGAAGAGAATAAATACAAGACCACATACAGTATCAGGGCAGTACTTATCCAGTGTTCCTAGAAGATCAAGTGAAGTTATGGTTTCTACCAATGCTTCAGTAGATCGGTGTTTATAAGTGCTTTACAAAGAGATGGTGGTCTTCAGTCTGCGTTTGAGGACCACGAGAGAGTTCGCTGTTTGTACAGCCAGTGGAAGTTCGTTCCACCATCTGGGTTCCAGGACAGAGAAGCGCCTTGTCTCGTGTCTTCTATGAATCTTAAGCGATGGCGGGTCAAGCCGAACCGTACTTGAAGCGCAAAGGTCTCAAGGTGCGGATCGACTTTCGACCATTGCCATAAGGTCAGGATAGGTTGGAAATAATTCTGGTTCCATTGACTTACACTGAAAGCCAAAGCAGTTTTTGGTCTCTCCTGTAAAGTTACTATTTTGGAGATAACAAAATACCAGACATTGCGTTTACATGGTGTGAAGACTTCATGACGAATGGACCAATAGAAATGCTCCAAATAAAAATTCTGGGAAAAAAATCTGGTTCCATTCACTTACATTAAAAGCAAAAGCGTTTTTTGGCCTCTCCTGTAAAGTTACTATTTTGGAGACACTTGCTTTCGTAGCCTTTGGTGGGCCTCACGGGAACGTCTCAGGAAATGGAAGGGGAGGAAGCGGCTATATATGCACAAAGGTGTCTTACATCTCGTATTCATATTCATTACTCAGGTAGAAGTATAGATATTAGAGTTTACAAATACTTCTGTAGAAGTTGAAGTATCAACTGAAGCTTTTTACTCCAGTAAAAGTTTAAAAGTACTGCTATCAGAACTACTTAAAGTATAAAAGTAAAAGTAATGTTGGGGAAAAAATACTATTAAGTACAAAAGCTTAGGCTGCACCATAGGGGTCTATAGTGCACTAGACCCTGATAATGGAAAGTACTGATAATGGAGTGTAAATGTAAGGAGTAGAAAGTACTGATAATGCAGTGTAAATGTAAGGCGTAGAAAGTACTGATAATGGAGTGTAAATGTAAGGAGTAGAAAGTACAGATAATGGAGTGTAAATGTAAGGAGTAGAAAGTACTGATAATGGAGTGTAAATGTAAGGAGTAGAAAGTACTGATAATGGAGCGTAAATGTAAAGAGTAGAAAGTACAGATAATGGAGTGTAAATGTAAGGAGTAGAAAGTACAGATAATGGAGTGTAAATGTAAGGAGTAGAAAGTACAGATAATGGAGTGTAAATGTAAGGAGTAGAAAGTACTGATAATGGAGTGTAAATGTAAATAGTTGAAAGTACAGATAATGGAGTGTAAATGTAAATAGTTGAAAGTACAGATAATGGAGTGTAAATGTAAGGAGTAGAAAGTACTGATAATGGAGTGTAAATGTAAGGAGTAGAAAGTACTGATAATGGAGTGTAAATGTAAATAGTTGAAAGTACAGATAATGGAGTGTAAATGTAAGGAGTAGAAAGTACTGATAATGGAGTGTAAATGTAAGGAGTAGAAAGTACTGATAATGGAGTGTAAATGTAAGGAGTATAAAGTACTGATAATGGAGTGTAAATGTAAAGAGTAGAAAGTACAGATAATGGAGTGTAAATGTAAAGAGTTGAAAGTACAGATAATGGAGTGTAAATGTAAAGAGTTGAAAGTACAGATAATGCAGTGTAAATGTAAGGAGTAGAAAGTACTGATAATGGAGTGTAAATGTAAGGAGTAGAAAGTACTGATAATGGAGTGTAAATGTAAGGCGTAGAAAGTACAGATAATGGAGTGTAAATGTAAGGAGTGGAAAGTACAGATAATGGAGTGTAAATGTAAGGAGTAGAAAGTACTGATAATGGAGTGTAAATGTAAGGAGTAGAAAGTACTGATAATGGAGTGTAAATGTAAGGAGTATAAAGTACTGATAATGGAGCGTAAATGTAAAGAGTAGAAAGTACTGATAATGGAGTGTAAATGTAAGGAGTGGAAAGTACAGATAATGGAGTGTAAATTTAAATAGTTGAAAGTACAGATAATGCAGTGTAAATGTAAGGAGTAGAAAGTACTGATAATGGAGTGTAAATGTAAGGCGTAGAAAGTACAGATAATGGAGTGTAAATGTAAGGAGTGGAAAGTACAGATAATGGAGTGTAAATGTAAGGAGTAGAAAGTACTGATAATGGAGTGTAAATGTAAGGAGTAGAAAGTACTGATAATGGAGTGTAAATGTAAGGAGTATAAAGTACTGATAATGGAGTGTAAATGTAAAGAGTAGAAAGTACAGATAATGGAGTGTAAATGTAAAGAGTTGAAAGTACAGATAATGGAGTGTAAATGTAAGGAGTAGAAAGTACAGATAATGGAGTGTAAATTTAAATAGTTGAAAGTACAGATAATGGAGTGTAAATGTAAGGAGTAGAAAGTACTGATAATGCAGTGTAAATGTAAGGCGTAGAAAGTACAGATAATGGAGTGTAAATGTAAGGAGTAGAAAGTACTGATAATGCAGTGTAAATGTAAGGCGTAGAAAGTACAGATAATGGAGTGTAAATGTAAGGAGTAGAAAGTACTGATAATGGAGTGTAAATGTAAGGAGTAGAAAGTACAGATAATGGAGTGTAAATGTAAGGAGTAGAAAGTACTGATAATGGAGTGTAAATGTAAGGAGTAGAAAGTACTGATAATGGAGTGTAAATGTAAGGAGTAGAAAGTACAGATAATGGAGTGTAAATGTAAGGAGTAGAAAGTACTGATAATGGAGTGTAAATGTAAGGAGTAGAAAGTACTGATAATGGAGTGTAAATGTAAGGAGTAGAAAGTACTGATAATGGAGTGTAAATGTAAGGAGTAGAAAGTACAGATAATGGAGTGTAAATGTAAGGAGTAGAAAGTACTGATAATGGAGTGTAAATGTCAGGAGTAGAAAGTACAGATAATGGAGTGTAAATGTAAGGAGTAGAAAGTACAGATAATGGAGTGTAAATGTAAGGAGTAGAAAGTACTGATAATGGAGTGTAAATGTAAGGAGTAGAAAGTACAGATAATGGAGTGTAAATGTAAGGAGTAGAACTAACTCTAACTCTAACTCTAACCCACACCAGAACTAACTGTAAAGGACTGACCACCAGGGCCCCCCATCACCTGGCACCAACCAGTTCTCCTCTCCGTTGGTGCCATTTGCTCCATCCTTGACTGCATCACTGTATCATCCACCTGATGTAGCACCTTCTAAAGCTTTTACCTTCAGACTCAGCTTTAGTTTATAAAACTGTAACTACTGTTCCACCAGAGGAGGATGGATCTCTGTTTGTGAGTCTGGTTCCTCCCAAGGTTCCTTTCTCCAGTTGGAGAGATGTTCTTGCCACCGTTGCCTCTGGCTTGCTTACAAGGGATCAACAGCTGTGATTTCATGTTTTTCATGCTTTTAAAATTCCTGTAAAGCTGCTTTGTAACAACATCGTTGTAAAAAGCGCTACACAAATAAATAACTTGACTTAACTTCTTTTTAGAGGAAAACTTGTCATTTAGTAAAAACTAGTGAAAAGTACTGAAAAACGAAAATACTGATCAGGGAGGCGACTTCAGGACTTTCCTTGCAGGAACTGGTCAAACCTCACAATCTCCTCCATCCTGTATGTCTGGGTAAGACGAGGGGGTGGGTTCCCTGAAGCTAATTCTTGGAATCCAGCATCACTGAAAACCCTTAGTTGATTAGTTGGGTTGGGTTATATGGGAATAGGGAAAACACTAAGAAGTGCCGAGCACTGGGTAGAAAAACAGCCCAACTCTGATGATGACGCATGATTGTGTTGAAGCAGGCCCAGATTAGGAGCCTCTGATGCCCCTGGACATTAGAGCTATGGTGTCCCTTCCCTAGAAACATAACACTCTCCTAATTACACATGCTGAATTTCCACTGACCCAATCATCAGAGCAGCTTGAGGCCCAAACATACAAGAATGACACTGTTTCTATTTCTGGCACACGGAACTCCCAATGCAGTATTTCCTTCTGTTCATTTGAGGCAAAGACTCTAGGTGCCAAAAACAAGTTGAACAATACAGTGATTTGATCAAAGGTGTTATTAAAAATCAATGTAGGTGACATATTCATTTTACAACACTGCAAACAGTAGTACTCATGGTTTTCAATAAATAATTTATTATTAATAATCATTCATATAAATAATTATTGCACTAAGCAGTGTAGTTGACAACAACCTCCTGCTTAACGTCACCACGACCAAGGAGATCATTGTTGATTTCCGGAGGGGCAACTCTCAGCACCCGCCATTGACCATCAATGGAGCTGCTGTGGAGAGAGTGAGCAGCATCATATATTCATCAGTGAGGACCTCTCCTGGACTACCAACACCTCATCACTGGCAAAGAAAGCCCAGCAGGGCCTCCTACGCAAGCTCAAAAGGGCAAGCGCCCCATTACCTATTATAACAGCATTCTACCCTGGCACCATTGAGAGCATCCTTTCCAACTCCATCACTGTGTGGGGTGAGAGCTGCACTGACTATAACAGGAGAGCCCTGCAGCGCATAGTGGCCACAGCGGCAAGGACCATTGGGGTCTCACTCCCCTCCCTGCAAGACACATACACCACCCGCCTCACCCGCAAAGCGATCACAATTGTGGGTGATGCCAGCCAACCTGCTCACAACATGTTTAGCGTCCTGCCTTCTGGGAAGAGGTACAGGAGTCTCCGTTCCCGTACCACTAGACTCTCTAACAGCTTCATCCACCAGGCTGTGAGGACGCTGAACTCTCACCCTTAGCTCCACCAGGACTGACAAGAAGCCAGGGACTCTAAATTTGACTTTGAATCTGGTTCCATTAACTTACACTGAAAGTAAAGTATGTTTTTGGTCTCTTCTGTAAGTTGCAATTTTGGAGATATTGTTTTTCATTGGACAGTGACGGTATGTAAGATCATATCCTATATTGTAGTACCACTTTGCACCTAAGGAGGCGATAGTGAGTCACAGATGTTAACCTTTGTGGTGATGAAGTGATGATGTTTGGTGCTGGATCTTCAGAGTGGAAAGATGGAGGAGTCAGGAGGGAGGAGGAGGGACTGTGAGTGACTTATTCCTCCTTTTATACTCTCAAATTACTCCTGCAAGGATAATATTTTTGCTATTACCTTCACTTGTGTTGGCGTTGGGGAGAACCCTTACAGAAAATAAGTATACTTAAAGTTAATTTTATTTAATAAACTTGAGTAAAGTTAAAGTATATTTTAAAGTATACTTTATGTAGTTACTATACTAATGTCATTGTACTAGTAGTACACTTGTATATGTACTATTTTAATATTTCTTGGGACTAAATTGGCCCACTTTCTAGTTTTTAAAAGTATACTTTTAAGTACACTTTAAGTGTAAGAGTAGTAAACCAAGTATACAACTAGTTTACATCTTTTGTGCTGTAAATACACTAAAAGTAAACTTAAGGGTTCACTGTTAGTTTACTAGCTTGTTAATTAATCTTCAAAAGTATGTGTAAGTTTTCTTTAAGTGAACTTATCATAATACTTTAAAGTATATGACTAGGTTTAACGTTTTTTTCTACTTAAAATAGAACTTAACAACGTTTACTTACTCACCAGTGGACACACATAAAATTAACAAGACACACTCAGATTAAGAAACATATTAATATCTTTATAAATCTTTATCAATCAAATTTCCAAACAATTATTGTACTGGATGCCTTTTTGTGCAGGACAAGAAAACTTACTTATACTTTTCTTAAGTAAATCTCAATCCAAAAATTAAGTACAAGTAAAGACCAAATATATTTAGTCTGTTCTATACTTGTCAGTATAACCCAAGCATACTTAAGTATAACTGTGTTTAGTATATCACTGAGAAGTACATAAAAAGTAAACTGAAAGCATTCTCACTTCCTTTTAGCTTAAAAGAAGTAAACTAATGGTACACTTGAATAAACTTCTTTTTTGTAAGGGAGGAGAAACGTGGTGAAATCCAGCAGATGTTTATTAGACTTTAGGAAGACATTTATAAGACATACAAGAACATAAACTGAAACAACAACGATTTAGGCCCCCTGCGACTTTCAATAATGTCTTTGAGTTGGTTAATAATCTTTAGAGTCTTGTCCTTATGTGTAGACTGGGGTGTGTCTCAAAACCTAGTGAGCTCCTACATAGGCAGCATTTTACGTCATAGTGTGTGCTCCCGACATGTAGGCTGTCCCAATACTTAGGGCTTTTTCACACCAGCACTAGTTAGTCCAGTTAAAATAGACTCTTTTTTTATTTGCACTCGGGTGCGGATCAAAACAACCGCTCCAAGACCCTTGAGAGGAGGTGGTCTCGGTCCGGTTCCAAACGAACTCCGGAGCGTTTCCTTTGTGGTGAGAACATGATCCGACCTTGATTTGACCCAAGTATTAGATGTACCCCACAAGTTTGATCTAAACATCTCCTGCAGCCAGGTGTGCTTTGCATTATGGGATGCGTCAGATGGCGTAAACAGAGAACTGGAGAACTGGAGCAGCTAACAGGGCGAGGACAATGAAGCGAGGTCTCTCTTGGACTAGCAGTGAGGGACGTTGTCTAATTGATGTTTGGAGTGAGCTGGGTGGTCTGCAGGTGGACTGTAGTTTGGTATATTATCAGATTATTATTACAGCTATGAACAGATGCTGTCTCTGCCGCTGCTCCGTGATACGCTTTACAAGAAATGTGCAGTAGTTTAGAAAACCGGATCTTCGCCCTGTGTTTACTTTCTTGCTCGCACGCCAGAATGCTCTGACCAATCAGAGGAGACAACGTGCTCACCTGGTTTGTTGGGGCAAATTTTGGTGCATTTAGGTTTTTACCTGGAAACAAACTTAACCGAGGAGGAAACACTCCAAATACGAACTCATTAACTGATCCGGACCAGTGAAATCAACTACAGGTGTGAAAACACCCTTAGATACCTTAAACATGCTGTCTACTGAGGAACCTTATTTAGACCTGACTTTAAGAAAACATTGAACGCTTTCTCAGCCGCTACGCAATCCCATGATGAAACACTAGCAAATCTACGAGCAGTGAAGTGGTTTTAATATGTAAGTTATTTTGATTCTCTCTGGAGATTTAATGTGTTTCTGGTCATATAATCACACAAAACAGTATTTTATTATCAACTCTGTAACGAGTTGAACATTTTGCAGCTTTATACTCAAACCATTAGCATTCATGCTAGTGGATTTTTAAGCCTCTGGCTATTGTTTTGGATGCCGGCTGGTAGCTTAGCAACCAGCTAAACCACTGGTCGTGTGCTGCAGTGGGCGGGAACAAGCCGTGACGCAGTCTCTCTCTAACTAGAGCGTCTCAGTAATCTGTTTTATGAGGAGAGATGAGGAGAGAACGCTGCTACTTACACAGCTGCTACCTAGACAGCCTACTTACACACTCACTAGGTTTTGGGACAGACCCGGGTCTGTTTTCTTTAGCAGCGCATCCATCTATTACCCTCCTACAGTTACTGCTCACCAACAGGAGAGAGAAGCACATTTTCATGAGTATTCCATCAGCACAGCCCAGCAACTGGGCATTCAGGCTGCTGCAGCCAGAGTGGATCCAAATTCCGCCTGAAACCAGAATTAAAATAAGAGTCTTTCAATTTCCAAATGCACGGACCTCCAAAGAATGCTTTTATTAGGGAGGATCAACTCTGAGGCCTAATATCCTGTTGGTCTGAAGGCATTACCATAATAATGCAATGCCTTCCCATCAGCCAGGAAATCTAACTAAGGTCAAGGCGAGTAGCTTAGAGCAACTCAAGTACACTAGGCTCTGAAGAACAGCAGCAGCAAGAACCTCAACAGTTTTTCATTGTATGTATCATCACTGTCCAAAGATAAACATGAATCTCTGATTTTAGTACATTTTTATTTTTCTACATCGTTTAAATGCAGCAGCTGCCGTTTACATTGTGTGAATAATTCCTGATGATTGGACCAATAGAAATGCTCCAAAATAGCCTGGATAAAAGTCTGGTTCCATTGACTGAGATATCTGTTTATCTCTGTGCCTATAATGAACTGGAATTAACCCTCTCCGCAAAGCTTCGAGTATTCTTAGAGAAACCACAAGCCTGATCTCAGATCAGAATCCACTACCATCAGCTGATTAGGCAGGAAGCCATGTTTCCTCTGCTTGTATGTCGGAAGCGTTGGCAGACAGGGAAGGAAGAAGCTACATAACTGAGGGGAAATGAGTTGCAGAGGCCAGTACTACTACTCCTATGTCAATACTTTTCCACAGAAAAAAAACAATGTTTATCTCCATTTTTATTTTTCTAATTCATTTAAACCCGACAGCTGCCGTTTACTCCAAATGCTCCAAAATAGCTTGGAAAAACGTCTGGTTCCATTAACATGCATTGAAAGTAAAGACAGGTTTTGGCCTCTGCTGTAAAGTTGCCATTCAGGCTTGTTTTTCTTTGGACAGCAAGAATAACCTGAATATTGTCACTGACCAATGAAAAACATATATCTTACTTATTGTTATAAACTAATTTACTAGTACATGCTGGAGAAGGCAGTGCAGTGGTTAGTACGGTGGTGTAGCGGTTAGTACAGTGGTGTAGTGGTTAGTATGGTGGTGTAGCGGTTAGTACGGTGGTGTAGTGGTCAGTACGGTGGTGTAGTGGTTAGTACGGTGGTGTAGTGGTTAGTAGAGTGGTGTAGCGGTTAGTACGGTGGTGTAGTGGTCAGTACGGTGGTGTAGTGGTTAGTACGGTGGTGTAGTGGTTAGTAGAGTGGTGTAGTGGTTAGTACAGTGGTGTAGTGGTTAGTATGGTGGTGTAGTGGTCAGTACGGTGGTGTAGTGGTTAGTACGGTGGTGTAGTGGTTAGTATGGTGGTGTAGTGGTCAGTATGGTGGTGTAGTGGTTAGTATGGTGGTGTAGTGGTTAGTACGGTGGTGTAGTGGTGAGTATGGTGGTGTAGTGGTTAGTATGGTGGTGTAGTGGTTAGTACGGTGGTGTAGTGGTTAGTATGGTGGTGTAGTGGTCAGCACTGTCTCCTCACAGTAAGATGATCTGGGTGGGATTCCTGGTCCGGGTGGTTCTGGGTGGAGTGTGTATGTTCTCTCCGTACTTGAGTGGGTTCCTCCAGGTACTCCGGTTTCCTCCCACAGTCCAAACACATGCATGTTAGGTTGATCACTCACTCTAAATTGCTCGTAAGTGTGAGTGAGTGTGTGTTGTCCCAAGCCCAGGTACGTGGCGAGGGTTGTGTCAGGAAGGGCATCTGACATAAAAAAATGTAGCAAATCTAGTGTGCGAATTGACTCGCTGTGGCGCCCCCTGTAGAAGGGAAAAAGCCAAAAGATGTGTGTGTGTTTGTGTGCTGAAGCCCTGGGCTGTAATAAGAATGCAGTATATAAATAATATTGATTGAACTAACATAAAGACAACAGTCCAAAATAACCAAGCCCTGGAAGCACATTATGCTTAATGGAGAAGTCCACCTATTATCTGCATTGGCTAATACGTCAACAAAGACATACAGAGAGGTTTGGCCTGAAATGCTTAGTTCTAGAGAAATTTACTGAGCCATAATTGCTCATAGTGGTGGCGAAGGGAACCAGACATCCGTCTCTAAAAGCTCCCTCACAAAACATTATTCCAATGAAATGGTTATGAACACACAGCCGGGCGTACTTGTTTTATAGTGTTTACTTTGTTTTGGTCAACGGTGTAAACTTATTTTAATCAATTCATCATGGAGGGATATGTGAAGGATGTTCTACAGCAAAACAGTCCTCAAAGAAAGCTTGTTTGTTTTCCCAGATTGACCATTATTCCACTTGATCCACATCACCAACATTACATATACCACGAGTAGGTTCACTGGCTGTTGTAGGAAGTATATAAAAGTGGCTACACTTATCTGTAGACTCTTGGTAACTGCTGGTTCCAGTCACCTCCACTGTGGGGTCATCTGAGACGGTCAGATTCTCTGTAAATTAATAATTTCAGCACTCTGTTTACACCTTAACCACTCAAACTGAGTTCCCCTAGCACCATGCATAACCTTGCTGCACCACCGAGCATCAGCAGTATCGCAATAGTTGGCTCTGTGGCCTAAGGTAAAATAAGTTCAATCAAATTGTGACTAGTGAGGAATATATTTTATTATATAGCTACTACTGTGTAAAAGTCTGAGGAACCTAAGCTGATGGTTTAAAACTCTTTATCGTATCAGTAAGTGTAGGTTCAACAGTACGAACACCAGATCTGATTAGAACAGATGTAAATAATCACACATACAATACAAAGTAACATGAATATCTTATTGTGAGAGAAGTAGATCATATCTTGAGCTCCAGTTTGAAGAACAGAGTGTAGTTCCAGATTTCTCCTGGACGCACAGTTATGATCTGAGGGGCTTTAGTTGGTGGAGGCTTAGCTATATTATGGGGCAATAGTCAGCTGACCACCTGAACAGCCATACTTCAGGAGTCATTGTCTCTGATTGTGAAAGAGTGGTTCAGAGAGGACTCGAGAAATCATCTTCACACATAAACTCCTGTAAAGTTACTATTTTGGAAATACTTGTTTTTCTTTGGAGAGCAACCATATTTACAATTAGTGTAACTTCCTGTGAGGGAGCTTTTAGATGTGGATGTTTGGTTCCTTTCACCACCACTGACAACAATTTTGACTCATTTCTCCAGTACTAAGCATCAAAAAATAAACATTTAATTACGAAGAACGGTTGACAAATTGGTATTTTTCCTTTAACAGATGCACTGGAGCTTCCTCAGACATACAGGCTTCAAGTGCACTTGCCTGAAATATCATTTTTATATCTTTATAGTTTTGATACTAAGCTATTCAAGGCCCCGCGATACATGTAAAGGGTTACGTGGCAAACTGCCCTCAAAAGAAACACCATCATCAACATTACACACTCAATATAGCCCAGAAGACACATGTAGGTTCACTGGTTGTTTTGGATGGTAAATTATATGGTTACATATGTGGGTGAGCATCATGACTAGACGTCCAGCTAAGACAACTATCCAAAGTCAAGCCATTTTTATCTTTCTCTGATTTTGAGAAAGCAATTCATGCTTTTATTTCTACAAGGCTCGGTTATTGTAACTCATTACATATTGGTGTTGGTCATTCATTGATTTCCAAGCTACAATTGGTGCAAAATGCTGCTGCGAGGTTATTAACACGTACAAACCCAGGAAAGAACATATCACTCTCGTACTGGCTTCACTTCGTAGGCTCCCAGTGGCTTCTAGAATACAGTTTAAAATCCTGCTTTTAGTGTATAAATCTCTTAACGGGTTAGCTCCCAGTTATTTAGCCGAAGATCAGAGATCGAAGATCTGCTCATCAGCTTCGGGGTAGTTGTCCTCAAATCAAGGCTGAAGCAGAGTAGGGGACTGAGCATTTGCAGTAGCTGCCCCGAAACTTTGGAACAAGCTACCATTGCAGGTTCAACTGGCACCTGCTCTGTCCCATTTTAAATCTAGTCCCAAAGCTTATTATCGTTCCACAGCTTTGATGTAACTCATTGAATCTTAATGTTTTCTTCATCTGTGCAGCACTTTGGTCGACCACCGTTGTCTTAAATGTGCTCTAGAAATAAACTGACCTTGACCTTGACCTTGACGTCTGGTTCCCATCACCACCACTGTGACCTATTTTGACTCCAAAGCATTTCACACCAAACCATACTGATTGACTTGGTTGACTATTTATTTATGCTGAACCTTTGAAAAGTTTCACTCTAACAGATGCTCCGAAGCTTCCTCAGAAATAGAGCTTTCACTTCTCTTAGATAACATAATATCACATTGTCTCGACAGGAAAGCACCTCAGAATGACTCTGAAAGTGAAAATGTGCGTCCTCTCGAAAAGAATCAACATGTATCCAGCTACATAACCGTTCTGAGTCTCATTTCTCTATTTGGTTTCTCGGAAAATTCGGAGCTTTATCCTAAACCTTAATATGTTGTATCAGCAAAGACAGAGCCTTACAAAAAAGAAGTTTATTCAAGTGTAGCATTAGTTTACTTCTTTTAAACTAAAAGGAAATGAGTATACTTTCAGTTTACTTTTGATGTACTTCTCAGTGATATACTAAACACAGTTATACTTAAGTACGCTTGGGTTATACTGACAAGTATAGAACAGTCTAAGTATATTTGGTCTTTACTTGTACTTAATCTTTTGATTGAGATAGTAGAAGTAAGTATTCTTGCTCTGCACAAAAACACATCCAGTACAATATTTATTTAAAATTTGATTTATAAAGATTTATAAATATATAAATATGTTTCTTAATCTGAGTGTGTCTTGTTTATTTTACGTGTGTCCACTGGTGAGTAAGTAAATGTTAAGTTCTATTTTAAGTAGAAAAAAAACGTTAAACCTAGTCATATACTTTAAAGTACAACAATAATATAAGTAGATTATAAGTATTATTTTAAGTTCACTTAAAGAAAACTTACAAGCTAGTAAACTAACAGTGAACCCTTAAGTTTACTTTTAATGTAGTTACAGTACAAAAGCTGTAAACTAGTGTATACTTGGTTTACTACTCACTTACACTTAAAACTCACTTTTCAGTGCTGGTGCACATATATGTGGGTACCTGGAGTGCCAACCAACCCACAAACTGTAAAGTAAGACCACCCAACCAGTGTTTTTGTGGGCAGTCTGGATCTAAAAATATGGGATTCAATAAGTTGGTCAGATTTGACTTTCTGTTGGTATGTCAGTTGGTGTACTCATTACAATAACCCCTACCAACCCGGTTCAAAGTGTACCCTTATGTACGTTTATGCATCTTGAGTCCCCTTTAATGTCCCCAGCAGAACTGGTGATGTGGCCAGGCCTCTGCCATCGTCACATATTACAATATCCATATTAAATCACTTCAATCTAATTGTATATTTTCGCTGTCCAAAGAAAAACATGTCAACTTTTATGCTCCTACAGCATTAGAACACAACAACTGCTCTTTACGTTGTTTGAAAAAATCATGATTAATGGACCAATAGAAATGCTGCAAAATAGCTTGGAAATCAATCTGGTTCTATTAACTTACATTGAAAGTAAAGACAGTTTATGTTCTCTCCTGTAAAGCTGGTATTTGCACTAGGGGTGTGCTATATCATATCGTACACAATAATATCGCCAACATTTTTGAATATTGTGAACGATATTATACCCTGAAATATCGTGTCATATCACCCATCCCTAATTATTACATCAGGGTCTTACTATTACTGTTTTTAGAAAAAGAAAAATTCACACTTTTCTCATTTACCATTATAAATCTACTAGAGACAGATTTTATCTGTTCAGTATCATTCACTTTACTTCAGTCCTGGATATGTGGAGATATTTGGAGTGCATTATTTAGTATCCTGACATTCTGGATCTGTCACACCTGCCTGTCCATGTGCCGCCTGTTTACGTCCTGTCAAGTCCACGTGGTCTTTGTTTACCTTTTGTCATGTGTTCCTTGCCTCCGCCCTCCACCTGTGTCTCGTCATGTTCACCAGCTGTTTCCGTTTTCCTCTCGTTATCCTGTGTATTTAGTCCGCCTGTTTCGCCCTCTCCCTTGTCGCTCATTGTTGATCTTGATGTTAATCGTGTCGTGGTGTATGTTGTGGTGTACTCCGTCTGTTTGTTTCAGAATTAAATCCGTGTTTGAACTACAGTTCGCAATTGTGTCCGCAACTGCCTTTCCCTGCTCCAGCTGCACCGTGACAGGATCATTGACTTCTGTTACAATCCTGTATTTTTTAATATCTCAGTTAGGGGTGTGACATATCATCTTGTATGCAATAATAAACTTTAATTTTCATTTTGTTGCAGTAGTGTTTTCTTAAATTATTTTTTTTTTAATTCAATGTTTGGTCATAACGCCAAGAGTATCGTTATCGCAAAAATACCATGAAATATCATGATACTATTGTAGGGCCATATCGCCCACCCCTACTTTGGAGATACTCGTTTTTTGTTGGACGGCAACGATATCTAAAGTAGTTTGATATGAAATGTGCTAGAAATGTACTTGGATTTGTTCACAGTGATGATGATAGGAACCAAACGTCTGAGCAGTTTAATGCATCAAAAATCTACATCTCAGAAAGTTATTACATTAAACTAGATGATGAACGGTTGTCCGATATATCAATTGATATCAATAACAAGCTTTATTTCTTAGCTATTCAAGACTTAGAGAAACATATAAGTGGCAAGGCTGTCCTCAACTGCCCTCTACTATCATCAACATTACACACTCATTATTGTGTGGATAGTAAATATGATGGTTATATGTGTGCTGTGGGCATCAAGACCAGAAATCTGGTTCCCATCACCACCACTGTTTACTATTCATACTCAGTATGTTTCTGTCCAACAGTTCATTTCACATCAAACCACACCGAATGACATTGTTTACATATTAACCACTGAATTATGTAGAACTTGTGAAGAATTAGTGAAGTTCGCTGTTAACAGATGCACATGCTCTGAAGATGCCTCAGAAATGCATCGGATTTTCTTCTATTAAATATGTTCCTGCACTAGATTTGAAAATCTCAACCAAATTATCCGAACTCTCAAAAAGACCCCCGGTTCCCATCAGCACCACTGTAATCCATGTTTTTAGAATAGACCTTAAGGTTCTATACTCATCTATAAAGCTCTAGAACCTGCTACAGCACAGCCTCTCCATTTATGTTCCAACTGGAGATCTTAGATCTGCAGATACTGACCTTCTGCTTGTCCGTCCATAAAATACCTTCTTTCTAAACTATGGAACTTAATAGCAACTTCTATTAGACAGTCCAGCTCAGTGCTCACTTTGTCCAGACATTTCTAAACGTCTGTCTTTAACCCAGCGTTCAATTAAAACAACTCAGTTTCAGCTCTTACTGACGTCTGTGAAGCACTCTGAGCTGCCACTGTTATAAAAAGTGCTCTGTGAATAAAGATTATTATTATTATTTTATCCATCCATCCATTATCCATAACCGCTAGTCGGGGTTATGCAGGGGCTGGAGCCAATCCCAGCATTAACGGACAAAGGCGGGGTACGCCATGGACAGGTCGCCAGTCTATCGCATGGCCAACACACACTCACCCACACACACTCACACTCACACCTACGGGCAGTTTCGAGTGAGTGATCAACCCAACATGCATGTGTTTGGACTGTGGGAGGAAACCGGAGTACCTGGAGGAACCCACTCAAACACGGAGAGACCATACACACTCCACACAGAACCACCCCGACCGGGAATCCCACCCAGATCATCTTACTGTGAGGAGACAGTGCTGACCACTACACCACCATACTGACCACTACACCACCATACTAACCACTACACCACCATACTAACCACTACACCACCATACTAACCACTACAGCACCATACTAACCACTACACCACCATACTAACCACTACACCACTATACTAACCACTACACCACTATACTAACCACTACACCACCATACTGACCACTACACCACCATACTAACCACTACACCACCATACTAACCACTACAGCACCGTACTAACCACTACACCACCATACTAACCACTACACCACCATACTAACCACTACACCACTATACTAACCACTACACCACTATACTAACCACTACACCACCATACTGACCACTACACCACCGTACTAACCACTACACCACCACACTAACCACTACACCACCACACTAACCACTACACCACCATACTAACCACTACACCACCATACTAACCACTACACCACCTTACTAACCACTACACCACAGTACTAACCACTACACCACCATACTAACCACTACACCACCATACTAACCACTACACCACCGTACTAACCACTACACCACCATACTAACCACTACACCACCATACTAACCACTACACCACCATACTGACCACTATACCACCATACTAATCACTACACCACCATACTGACCACTATACCACCATACTAATCACTACACCACCATACTAACCACTACACCACCGTACTAACCACTACACCACCATACTAACCACTACACCACCATACTAACCACTACACCACCATACTAACCACTACACCACCGTACTGACCACTACACCACCGTACTAACCACTACACCACTATACTAACCACTACACCACCACACTAACCACTACACCACCGTACTAACCACTACACCACCGTACTAACCACTACACCACCTTACTAACCACTACACCACAGTACTAACCACTACACCACCATACTAACCACTACACCACCATACTAACCACTACACCACCGTACTAACCACTACACCACCATACTAACCACTACACCACCTTACTAACCACTACACCACAGTACTAACCACTACACCACCATACTAACCACTACACCACCTTACTAACCACTACACCACAGTACTAACCACTACACCACCATACTAACCACTACACCACCATACTAACCACTACACCACTATACTAACCACTACACCACCAAACTAACCACTACACCCCTCACCGCTCTGCAACAACTATGTATATCTCAACAGTGGAATTATGGGGACTCATTGGTCCTGAAAACAGCTTTTGGTGATAGGTGGGCTATATTTGCACAGTCAGGCCTCACCTGTCAAGATTACAGGCCTGGTCTAGAGCGATCGGTGCTCATCTCTCTTTTTTTTTTTGATTCTCAACCTAAATCCCTGTTTCGAACCTGGAGCTTCCACTGTAATCAGTTTCCAATCCCTGTTTCTGTTTGAACAGAAACAGAACAAATAGAAGCCCACATTTAATTATCAGATTCAAGATTCAAGAGTTTTATTGTCATATGCACAGCAGAAACAGACAGTTACACTGTACAATGAAATTCTTACTTTGTTGTTCCTCCATTTACCAATAGATAAAGATAACAAAAAAGAAATAATATTAAAATGTAAAAAAAAAAAAAAAAAAAAAAATATATATATATATATATATATATATATATATATATATATATATATATATATAATATTTAAAGTATAATAATATTTAAAGTATAATAATATATTATAAGTTGAAGTAAATACATTTTAAAAAGAATTTCTAGTTAAAAATAAAAAATAAAATGAAATCAGTACTGAAGGAGGATTTTAAAGTTTGAGGGACTAGATGCCGCAAACATGTCCAGCCACCACTAGAGGGTAGAATATGTTCAAGAAAGACGTGATCTCCTGATAGGCCCAGCCTACACTGCCTGTCAGAGTGAGATGGAGCTGGAAGTGTAATTGGCGAACGTGATCTGGAACAGCGTTTAGCATGTCAGCTCATTTGGAGGGGTTGAGGTCGCTAAGCTCTCGGCGAGGTTCACAGCGGCTCAGGAGGTCACGGATCCTTTACTAGCTTAAGGCGGCTGCGTTCGCGCCCTTGAAGGAAACACTTAACTCGGAGTTGCTGGAGGGTCTTTTGTAGCCTCGAACAAAAGCCTGAGCTTGGAGGCAAAATGTGAAGAGCCCCTCTTTGTCCTCCCCCTCTCTCACGTTTACACAGAGCTGAAGTGTCATCAGACTGTCAGTCTCGGGAAGAAACTCCAGGCTGTTCAGGACTTGCTTTGCTTCCTGTGCTGCAACCCGGAGGCTTTGATGATTTGCGGCTCCCTGCGCTTCTCTTCCGGAGACGGGTTTCTTCTAGCACAGCTTATTCCTTCTGGTGTGTCCTTGCGGATGAGTTATGAAGCAGTATGTCACAGGTTGCAGCTCCATGCGGCACCTCGACCTTGTTCTCCTGTTGCTTATTAGTGACGCGAGGAGCGTGATTGTTCTACATAACCTGAGTACATCTGAACTCTTCTCAGTGACCAATCACAATCCTGTAATGTGATCCAGGGTTTCCATTTCCATGGCGGGGCTCTGATCTCATATTTGAGGTCAGGGTGTTCACTAATGAAGATCATTACATGGGCTAGAAAGAGCCTCCTAATTACAGCCTGTCTCCAACATGCCCAGACCAGCCTGACCAGAGGGGTGATTACGGCCGCCTATAGACTGAGAAAGGGCCAGACATGGACGATACGTTTATGAACCCACCCTTGACAGTGGAGGCTATCAGTCACAAGTTTGGGCACACCTGCTCTTCAAAATATTTTGAATTTTTGATGAACTCCTCATCGATTTTTTTCTTGATGAAGCTGAAGTCACGTTTTTCTGTTTTACCTGCAGCAGTTATATTCCGTTTTTCCATTCCACCTTAAATGGTTGCGCTACATTGGAACGCTTCTTGCTCCAATTTGGTCTATAGTGTAAAGTATATAGTGTAGTGGGTTACAGTGTATAGTGTGGTTGGTATAGTGTAGTGGGTTATAGTGTACAGTGTGGTTGGTATAGTGTAGTGGGTTATAGTGTATAGTGTAGTTCGTATAGTGTAGTGGGTTATAGTGTATAGTGTGGTTGGTATAGTGTAGTGGGTTATAGTGTATAGTGTGGTTGGTGTAGTGTATTAGGTTATAGTGTATAGTGTGGTTGGTATAGTGTAGTGGGATATAGTGTATAGTGTGGTTGGTATAGTGTAGTGGGTTATAGTGTATAGTGTGGTTGGTATAGTGTAGTGGGTTATAGTATATAGTGTGGTTGGTATAGTGTAGTGGGTTATAGTATATAGTGTGGTTGGTATAGTGTAGTGGGTTATAGTGTATAGTGTGGTTGGTATAGTGTAGTGGGTTATAGTGTACAGTGTGGTTGGTATAGTGTAGTGGGTTATAATGTATAGTGTGGTTGGTATAGTGTAGTGGGTTATAGTGTATAGTGTGGTTGGTATAGTGTAGTGGGTTATAGTGTATAGTGTGGTTGGTATAGTGTAGTGGGTTATAGTGTATAGTGTGGTTGGTATAGTGTAGTGGGTTATAGTGTATAGTGTGGTTGGTATAGTGTAGTGGGATATAGTGTATAGTGTGGTTGGTATAGTGTAGTGGGTTATAGTGTATAGTGTGGTTGGTATAGTGTAGTGGGTTATAGTGTATAGTGTGGTTGGTATAGTGTAGTGGGTTATAGTGTATAGTGTGGTTGGTATAGTGTAGTGGGTTATAGTGTATAGTGTGGTTGGTATAGTGTAGTGGGTTATAGTGTATAGTGTGGTTAGTATAGTGTAGTGGGTTATAGTGTATAGTGTGGTTGGTATAGTGTAGTGGGTTATAGTGTATAGTGTGGTTGGTATAGTGTAGTGGGTTATAGTGTATAGTGTGGTTGGTATAGTGTAGTGGGTTATAGTGTATAGTGTGGTTGGTATAGTGTAGTGGTTTATAGTGTATAGTGTGGTTGGTATAGTGTGGTTAGTATAGTGTATAGAGTGGTTGGTATAGTGTAGTGGGTTATAGTGTATAGTGTGGTTGGTATAGTGTAGTGGGTTATAGTGTATAGTATGGTTGGTATAGTGTAGTGGGTTATAGTGTATAGTATGGTTGGTATAGTGTAGTGGGTTATAGTGTATAGTGTGGTTGGTATAGTGTAGTGGGTTATAGTGTATAGTATGGTTGGTATAGTGTAGTGGGTTACAGTGTATAGTGTGGTTGGTATGGTATAGTGGGTTATAGTGTATAGTATGGTTGGTATAGTGTAGTGAGTTATAGTGTATAGTGTGGTTGGTATAGTGTAGTGGGTTATAGTGTATAGTGTGGTTGGTATAGTGTAGTGGGTTATAGTGTATAGTGTGGTTGGTATAGTGTAGTGGGTTATAGTGTATAGTGTGGTTGGTATAGTGTAGTGGGTTATAGTGTATAGTGTGGTTGGTATAGTGTAGTGGGTTATAGTGTATAGTGTGGTTGGTATAGTGTAGTGGGTTATAGTGTATAGTGTGGTTGGTATAGTGTAGTGGGTTATAGTGTATAGTGTGGTTGGTATAGTGTAGTGGGTTATAGTGTATAGTGTGGTTAGTATAGTGTAGTGGGTTATAGTGTATAGTGTGGTTGGTATAGTGTAGTGGGTTATAGTGTATAGTGTGGTTGGTATAGTGTAGTGGGTTATAGTGTATAGTGTGGTTGGTATAGTGTAGTGGGTTATAGTGTATAGTGTGGTTGGTACAGTGTAGTGGGTTATAGTGTATAGTGTGGTTGGTACAGTGTAGTGGGTTATAGTGTATAGTGTGGTTGGTATAGTGTAGTGGGTTATAGTGTATAGTGTGGTTTGTATAGTGTAGTGGGTTATAGTGTATAGTATGGTTGGTATAGTGTAGTGGGTTATAGTGTATAGTGTAGTGGGTTATAGTGTATAGTGTGGTTGGTATAGTGTAGTGGGTTATAGTGTATAGTGTAGTTGGTATAGTGTAGTGGGTTATAGTGTATAGTGTAGTGGGTTATAGTATATAGTGTGGTTGGTATAGTGTAGTGGGTTATAGTGTATAGTGTAGTTGGTATAGTGTAGTGGGTTATAATGTATAGTGTGGTTGGTATAATGTAGTATGTTATAGTATATAGTGTAGTTGGCATGGTTTAGTGGGTTGCATTGCTGACCTCCATGCTGTAGACTAGGGATTTGTTCTGCACCGGGGTAACCACCTTCCACTATACCAATAGACTCACTACCTTTGCTTAAATTTGTAAATGTAAACAGTACGTCACTCTGGACAAGAGCATCTGCTAAATACTGTAATTGTAAATCTGTTCAAAGTGAAGTGCGAAGCAGAAAATGCTCAACCAACGAGACCGAACTTTGGAGGCGTGAAAATGTGCGTCTCCAGAATAGAAAGAACATCTGCAGTACAGGGTGTTCACACTACATACCACACCATTTAACAACCCGCGGCTTGTGTTTCTGTTTTTTTTGTACCTGTCGCTCAGAATTGTATAACCTGTACTTAATGGCCAGTTAATATAAATGAACTGGCGACTGTATGTAATTACCTCTGCTTAAACAGAAAGACAAGACAAGCGTAGAGTAGCGAGCGGAGCCGAGCAGCACTCCTCCAGACGTCACAGGTCGTGAGAGGTGAGAACAGACCGGGTGCGGAGGTAGAGATGGCAGTTCAAGAATGAGTCACCTCGGCAAGCTCTTCAACTAGTGCGACGGGAGGAGAGGAGAGAGGAGTGTTAACAGGGCCCAGCGCAGCCATCTGCAACGGACGGGAAAGAACAGCAAAGGCAGAGGATAGAGGACAGAGAAGACATTATAAGAGCAATTGATCGAAAGGGAACCCTCGGAGAGGTCAGTTCTGGTAAAGGACAGTATTAACAGAGAGAGGAAGAGCGAATAATGAGTTCTCACTATCATCCTGGAAGAGGAGTAACTGCTACTGACGCTTTACAACAAATAAAGTTTCGGAACAAGCTATTCCACACGGAAGGCTGCTCCATATTTAAGCTGGAAAATAAGATTGGGTCTGACTGAAGTAGGACAAGCGAACGATGGCTGCGCGCTCTCTGTTTGTCAAGGAAAACATTCCCTTTTAAACATTAATTGCATGAGATTAAAAAACAGAAACAGAAACACGAGGCTCGTTCTGTTGCGCTCTTTCTGCGGATAAAGATGCGAAAACGCAGACAGCCGCGTGTCATCAGAGATGAAGACGGGAGCGTCGTATCTGTTTGTAGATTCAAAGCTCTTCCTCTGTGACCGAGCCAAAAGGGAGATGAGATAATGAAATTAGGGCTTAATTAGGCCAAGCAGCCTGATGCTCTGTAGGCCGTAACCCTGTGCAGATGGAATCGGCACGGCCAGCGTTTGCTTCTCTGCGGTCAGAGCGAGTGAGGATGATGGCTGTAAATTGATTTAGCTTTAGCCGAGCCCGGGTTTTTATTTATTTATTATGCCTCAGCATCAGCTCTTAGTTTTTTTCTTCTATCGAGGAAGCCTGTAGCAGCAGCCGCCGCACACGGCTCATCGTTTATTGGGTTAAAGCCCCAACCGGGAACTGACCGATCCAAACACCAGCAACATTTTATTCCATTTTAAAGACTGGGAATGGGTTTAGGTCAGGATTAGGATGCTGCATGGTAAAGCGAGGGTTACTCCAATGACGTTGGTAGAGTATCATTACAAATGGACCCCAGTACAAATGGCTGATTAGTAATCTATAACCTAATGTTGTGACCTGCCTCTGGCTGTGGGGGTACCTCACCCACCAGCTTTGCAGTAGGAGAGACCTTAAACTTGTAAATAGTTATTATTGGTAGCTATGGGATGTGTTTATGTGTTGGTCTGAGGAGCTGGTTTAGGGTTAAATTTGAGCATCTGGCAGCCATAGTAATATTTAAACAGTATAGTAACAGACAGTAATACCAGCTCTAGAAGTTTGGGGTCACTATATTTATCAGAAGAGTGTTTTTGGCATCCACTCTTGTCCGAATGGCCATGAAGCACACAACACATCGTTTATTGGGTTAAAGCCCCAACCAGGAACTGACCGATCCAAACACCAGCAACATTTTATTCCATTTTAAAGACTGTGAATGGGTTTAGGTCAGGATTAGGATGCTGCATGGTGGTAAAGTGAGGGTTACTCCAATGACGTTGGGAAAATATCATTAAAAATGGACCCCGGTACAAATGGCTGATTAGTTATCAATTACCTAATCCAAAAGGATTACCCTACTAAAGCAATGTAATACCTCTGGATTACTTGCCTTGTAATACTTCTGCAATTAAACCTTAACCTTGTAAATAGTTATTATTGGTAGCTAAGAGATGTGTTTATGTGTTGGTCTGAGGGGCTGGTTTAGGGTTAAATTTGAGCATCTGGCAGCCATGGTAATATTTAAACTGTATAGAAACAGACAGTAATACCAGCTCTAGAGGTTTGGGGTCACTATATTTATCAGAAGAGTGTTTTTGGCATCCACTCTTGTCCGAATGGCCACAGCCCTCCACTGCCACGAAGCACACAGCACATCGTTTATTGGGTTAAAGCCCCAACCGGGAACTGACCGATCCAAACACCACCAACATTTTATTCCATTTTAAAAACTGGTAATGGGTTTAGGTCAGGATTAGGATGCTGCATGGTGGTAAAGTGAGGGTTACTCCAATGACGTTGGGAGACTATCATTAAAAATGGACCCCAGTACAAATAGCTGATTACTGCTGATTAGTAATCTATAACCTAATCCAAAGGATTACCCTACTAAAGCAATGTAATACCTCTGGATTACTTGCCCTGTAATACTTCTGTAATTAAATACAGATCAGTTCCAATGAGATTTTGATCTTGGCCAGCAGGAAAACTGTCTCCTGGAAAAAAACAACAATGCTGCAGCGCCCCCTACTGACTGTTGGACGAGTGGGAGGTGTGACCACACATAGCAGAGCACCTTGGAAAGCATGGAACTTGCAGAAAGAGAGACTTTAAACCTGTGAATAGTTGTTATTCTAGCATTATTGCATGTGCTATGCTGTGCTGGGGTGTGGTGCTGGTTAGTAGGACGTTGGTACCTACCGTCATGTGGCTGGAGGTGACCTGCCTGCCTATTCCAGGCATTCAATAGCACTAAACATCAGCTGTCCTGCTGCCGCCACTGCTCAATAAAAGAGCATTTGTTTAAAGCTCTGTGTTTCCCATGACTCCCTCTTTGCCATAATGTTACATTGGTGTCAGAAGTGGGGTTGTGCCCCCGCCTGGTGGACCCGTAATGAAAAACACTACCACAAACTCATAAGACGAGCAGCATGGAACAGAAACGAATCTGTCTGAGGACTGCAAAAGAAGAGGCAGTAGATCAAGACAGACAGCAAGGACTGTGGAGGACGCAGCTTGGGGAGACTCAATGGCTGGAGGACGGTGGTCAACGAAGAGCTGATGGCGGAGCAGTGTTGCAGTCTAGCAGTGGTGGCATCGGCCCTCCAGCAACGCTTTGAGGAGGGGCTGGGGGTGCGGATAGCTGAGGCTGCACATGTGCAGTATTCTCGCTGGCATCAACTGAGCAGAGAGTGGCCAAGGACCACCGCTGCTCCTGCCACTGCCCCCAAGTAGCAAGAGGATTGGCACCACGAGTCATAAGGAGATCCGCCACTATGGGAAGGAGGATGCAGGGTCAGCCTTTCTGCTTCAGTCCTGGGGGGAAGAGGACGTAGCTCCAAAGGAGGACCGCTAGTGTGTGGACACTGGACATTCTGTAACCCCTGCTGGCACAGTTCTTCTAAAGAGGAGGAGCTATGTTGTGACCTGCCTCTGGCTGTGGAGGTGCCGGACCCACCAGCCTTGCAGTAGGAGAGAGCTTAACCTTATAAATAGTTATTATTGGTAGCTAAGGGATGTGTTTATGTGTTGATCTGAGGAGCTGGTTAGTGCATTTAGGGTTAAATTTGAGCATCTGGCAGCCATAGTTATATATATAAACAGTATAGTAGCAGACAGTAATACCAGCTCTAGAAGTTTGGGGTCACTAAATTTATCAGAAGAGTGTTTTTGGCATCCACTCTTGTCCGAATGGCCACAGCCGTCCACCGTCACGAAGCACACAGGTGTCCTGCTTCGGCACCCAAATAATAAATCCCCCTAATGATGAATAGACAAGGTGCTACAATGCCCTCTCTCTCCATCAATCACAATCTGTTGTTCCGTGTCATCTTTTGTTTCCATGAGAACAAAAGGGGCGCGTTGGCAAAACCATGAATAATCAATGAATTAGGGCAGCGGCACTGGATGCGTTTCCCATTAAGCATGCATCCAGCGAGCGCTGATGTTCCAGGACACAAACCAGACCAACTGGTATCTTTCCGAACTAATACAAAGCAATATTGCCAGTTAATCACCCAGCGAGCGAGTCCAGCAGCCGGGCTATTTTTACGCGAGGTTAATTCAAAGCGGGCCGGCAAATTCGGTTTAAGTCAAACGAAAGCACATGAGACGGAGTCTAACTTCATTTCCCCGGAACAGGAACAAATGGAATTATTCACCCTCGGATCGGTTCATTTTATTTCATTATCCGCAAAGCCGGACTTCTCATAAGCACCTGCCCGAATCTCCGCCGCTACTCTAATGCAGTTCGCACTCTCGATGCGGTGTCGTTGGCAGACAGCGTTCCACACGTCCCTGGAGGTCAGGGCAATCGACAGACACAGCATTTGAAGAGAAATGTCTAAGAGCGTCCTGAGGAACCTTCGGAGTCTAGTCGGCCACATGTGGACTCGTTTTCACACCTAGAAATCTACAAGGATGACTGTCATGTCACTGTCCAATGAAAAACAAGTACCTCCAAAATTGCAACTTTACAGGAGAGACCAAAAACATACTTTACTTTCAATGGAAGTCAATGGAACCAGAATTGTTTCCAAGCTATTTTGGAGCATTTTAATTGGTCTGTTCATCTTAAAATTTTCACACAATGTAAACCACCATTGGTGTGTTCAAATGATGTAGAAAACTCAAAATCGACAAAAATTGAGATGTTTTTTTATTGGACAGTGATGAATTACAGATAATGATGGAGTTATGCAGTTAATTACATCCTCTGCTGCAGGGGTCACTAATAGGTGGACCACGATCCGGACCCAGGCGTTGTCCAATGCGGACTCAAACCAATAATCTATTGAGAATGATTTGATTTTGACTGTGTTTATTTTAAGCTTTTCTTGTCTTTACGGTATACAGGCTTTACAGGCTGTAAGATCACCAAACACGCTCCTCAGCCAATCAGATCTGTGCACATTGGGGCGCTCACACAAGCGAGGTACGAAGCAAGGAGCAGCAGCCGGAGACTAAAGCGAGTCAGAAAGAATAACGAGCTCTAAAAACAGAAAAGTGAACAGAGAACAATGGACCTGCTCGTCTAGTTCTGGAGAATACCGCTCTGTACAACCAACATGTTAATCTGTGAAGCTGAGTTAACAAGAAGACACACGTTTTATTTACTTTCTCTATAAATAAACACTTTAAGATCTTTTTAAAAAATCATTCTGTTTTTTAATGTAGCTCTTGTTTTTATTGAAGTGAGTAAAAAATATTTATTAGAAGTTTATAAATAATTAATTTAGTTCAGTATTTAAACAGTAAATATACTGAAATATACTGAACGGTATGTGTGGTGTGTTGGTGTTTCAGTAGCTGATGGTATAAGATACTGATACTAGACTACTTCAGTAAACAGGATACACCACTGAATCATAACACACGTTAGAAACGATGATGGTCCGGACCTTGGCCTGAGGAGATCTCCTCTAACTGGACCTTACTGACTCTAATTAAACACCCCTACTCTAGTGTTTGGAATCACATGCCCATGTAAACAATTAACACTTGGTTGCTGCTCAGTGGAAAACAAGAATATTCAACAACTTTCCATGTAACTTTCCACTTTTCTATGTCTTTACTTTCCAGGTAAGTCAATGAAACCAGAATTTTTTCAAAGCTATTTTAGAGCATTTCTATTGGTCCATTCATCATGGAATTCTTAAGACTGATTTATACTTCATCTACGTGCTGAAATGTCTGTATGATCATCACTGCCCACATAATTCTCTGCATCGCCTCTGTTGACTTGGATGTTGGGCAACCTACTTCCAGTAGAGGTGCAGTTTGGAGTAAATCAAACATGACGACGGTGGATGAGCTCGTAGTTCTGTATTTACTTTAAAAACGAAGAGCGTTTGTGGTTAAAATTTCGAACCAACTCGCAACCAGTCTTCAAAAAGTCCCGCCATTTCTTGGAAGTGGTTGCGTCTTGCCCCACGGTCTCCAACTTAGTGCCCTGTCCCATCCGTGTCCGTAAGCTTTCCGTAAACATGCAAATTATGAACAAAATGAATGCTGGGTACAGACAGAAAGCTCCATGTGTACCCATATTTGTATTTAACGTTGAGTATGAATTAGCCTTTACACGATGGAAACGACAGCTGCTCCACGCAAATGAAAATTGGCATATAAGTGTTTTTCTTTATTTTTATGTGTTTTATATGTTTTATTGTCTTCTATACACAATGAAACCTGCACCGTGTGGATGTATACATTACAAACTATTCACTGAAAGAAATCAGATGTTTTATTATTCAGCGTTTCCAAAAGCGAGCGATAAGTCATTAATGAGCCCTAAATCCCTGTTTAAGCTGGATTAGTTATATCTGGGGAGCTCCTGTAATTTGAGTAATTATGGACGAGCTCTGTGGTTTCAGTGCAGTTGTAAGTAATAATAAGTATTAGCTCAGGAAGGAACCGCCTTCTGTAATTAGGCAGAGAGATTTCTGTCCTGCTTGTGTTTGTTGAGTTGAATGAGCCCACTTCATTATTCTGGTGTTGTTTGTTTGTTTGGAGAGACTTAATTCTAACCTTATGTAACACGAGCTGTCAAATTTATACTGCAAACGTTAGGGGGCAATATGTCACTAGAAAATCATCACTGTCCAATAAAAACAAGTATCTTCAAAATAGTAACTTTACAGGAGAGGCCAAAAACTGTCTTTACTTTCAATGTAAGTCAATGGAACCAGAGATTTTTCCAAGCTATTTTGGAGCATTTCTTTTGGTCTATTCATCATGAAACGTTCACACAATACAAACAGCAGCTACTGCGTTCACATAATGTAAAAAAATCAAAATCGTTGTTGAAAATTGTTGATATGTGACCGGGTGCCATATAGCTGTAAAGAGGGCTTGTGCATGAAGGCTTGGACTATAAGTGACAAAGATTCAATTTTTCTTATTGTATGTCAGTGTACCATAAAAATCAAGCTGTTATTTTAAGGTAAAAACACTAATTAATGAGGCTTTAAGTCAAGTTTATTTGTGTAGCGCTTTTTACAATGATGTTGTCTCAAAGCAGCTTTACAGAAGTTTGAAAACAGACAGTTACAACATATATCCCCCAATAAGCAAGCCAGAGGCAACAGTGGCGAGGACAAGCTCCCTCAGACTGGAGGAAGAAACCTTGGGAGGAACCAAGACTCACAAGGGTAGACCCGTCCTCCTCTGGTCATACAGTATTTACAGTTTAATAAACTAAACACCAAAGAAAAACTGAGAGAATATCTGTTTGAAATCTGGATGGCAAATCTTTAGAAGCTGCACAGGTAGAGGCAGTTTCTGACTGAGGCAGTCTATGACTGAGGTCTTTGAGTCTTTAGGTAAAGTAGTCCCATCCTATCTCAATGGTGGCGCATCTAGATGGCACAGGGATGTGTTGACACAGATGGACAGGAGAGCTGGCTGGTGATGGGTGGGGAGGAGGCCCTAATGGTCAGTCCTCCAACAGCGTTTAACAGACGGGAGGATAGTCATTACCTCAGGAAGAGTAAAGAGAGAAAGTTTAAGCTAAATAATGCCAAGGTGGGGGTCATTCAGCAGGGCTGTCCTATATCTCTATTATTATTGTTGGGCTGATCTCAATATTAAGTCAAAGTTTATTTGTCACACACGGTACACCTAGCAGTGAAATTCTATAATACCAGCCCACTCACATGAAACTATAAGTTAATATTAATAATATTTAATATTAATGAATATATCGTCGCTATCCAAAGAAAGACTGCCGTCTCCAAAATGGTAACTTTACAGAAGAGGACAAAAACTGTCTTTACTTTTAATGTATGTCAATACAACCACATTCTTAAAGGAGCTATTTTGGAGCATTTCTATTGGTTCCTTCTTCACACAGTGTTTATGGAAGCTGCTGTGTTTAAATGACATAGAAAAAAAACTGAAGATACATGTTTTTCCTTGGACAGCGACAATATTATGGTAAGAAATATGTTAAAATATATAAAATATTTGAAATAAAATAATATTAAAACCTTTCATTGACTAATTTACGTAAATTTACAATATAGAAATACACTATTTAATCCACCTCCCTGTATCTACACACACACTGTCCACTGTATCAACTCCACTGACCATATAGGAGCTACACTTACAGACTGTAGTTCATCTGATTCTCTGTATACTTTATTACTCTGTTCTTTAATGATCAGGACCCCCACAGGACCACCACAGAGCAGGTACTAACTGGGTGGTGGGTCATTCTCACATTCTCAGCACAGCGGCGACACTGATGTGATGGTGGTGGTGTGTGAGGGGATGACCTACTACTTGCTGGTCCACCTTGTAGATGTAAAGTCAGAGACAGTGGCTCATCTGCTGCTGCACAGTTTGTGATCCTCCAGTCCTTCATCAATGGACACAGGACGCCGCCCACAGGACACTGCTGTCTGGATAGTTTTGGTTGGTGGACTATTCTCAGTCCAGCAGTGACACCGAGGAGGTGTTTAAACACTCCAGCAGCACTAATAGTAGCTGCTCTGTGGAGGTCCTGTGGGGGTCCTGATTATTAAAGAACAGGGTAATAAAGTATACAGAGAATCAGATGAACTACAGTCTGTAGGTGTAGCTCCTATATGGTCAGTAGTGCTGATACAGTGGACAGTGTGAGTAGATACATGGCTGATTATATATATATATTAGTTAACTGGTTAAAACCCTCAGTAAAGGAAACTTTCTGCCCCCACCTCACTAGCTTTCATATATATTCTGGCTAGCGAATGGCAATGACACAATAACAGAATAATTTGACTCTTAATAATAATCCAAGGAGGTGCTTTTGGAGCTGTCTGGGACGTTTATGCAAATAACGGCTTCACATTCGCAAAGTCGAACGGAATGGGCCAGAAACCGGGAGTCCTAACAGAAAGAGGAGCCAATATATTTCAGTCACGAGCATCACGTCTAAAAGCTGCCGGGGAGTCTTTCCCCACGTCCCTGCCTTTTCTGATTACGCCGCGTATTGGCGCAGCAGACGCGATAAATAAGTAGAAATAGTGCGCCCTCACCCAAATTAGCCTGCTTCATTTAACGTCTCATTGCTGGAGCGACTGGCACTTCGAATGCATGGTCAATTACGCCGAGGTCCTTTCTCTCTCTGCTTTATTCCTAATCCATAAAACATACCAGAGAAGAAAGAGAGGAAGGGGGAAGCAGGTTGTTAGAATAGAATACATCTCGATGTTAAACGTCTAATTAATACTGGTTCAAAATTTGTAATACTGGCAGTTAGAATAGCCTCACTGCGGCAGTGCTGAGGAGTTTCCAGCTGCTTCACATTCAATTCTGGTTGAAGTGTTTGTAGAAGTTCTAAACTAGGGATTTGTTTAACTCTTTAAAGCCTAAACTACTGCCTGTCCTAATATTTTTTAGAAACCATAGCATCTGGTAAAGGTGTATGTGAGACAGAGGTCTAAGAAGGTTGCAGAGCTTGCAGGAAGGTCATGGCTTTGTGACCTCCATCATTCAGGGTTTTATGGCAGGCAACTCCAGGCCCGAGAACAAGACCCTGCAACGCTATCTTTAGAACTTCTATTCAAGAACCACTGTCCACCGAGGAGATAAGACTTGGCAAAGTGTAGCCCATGGACCAAAAGGGGCAGGAAGGTGGAGACACGACTGAGACCAGGATAGACCAGGGTTTGAGAGCTCAGAGAGAACGTCGGTACCGCAACCCTAAGAATAAAAACTAGAAAGATAAAAACTGTCCACCCAGGAGATAATGACTTAGATAGGTGTAGCCCATGGGCCAAAAGGGGCAGGAAGGCAGGCTTATAAAAGACAAAGCAGTCGGAGACACGACTGGGACTAGGGTAGACCAGGGTTTGAGAGCTCACAGAGAACATCGGTACCGCAATATAAGAATAAAAACTAGAATATAAACCCTGAACTGGTCTCCCTCTTCAATCTGACAGCAAAAACGAAATTATGACACCTGTGAATTCTTATCCTTTGAAAATATGTTAATTGGAACTTTAATAAATAATAATAAATAGTAATAAATTAATACTAATAATTGATTATTATATAAATAATAGGTGTCACGGTGGTGTCGTCTCCAGTTGAGTTTTGTTCCTCGTGCGTCAATTTGTAATATTGGCAGTTAGAGTAGCCTCACTGCGGCAGTGCTGAGGAGTTTCCAGTTGCTTCGTGTTCATTGCTGGTTGAAGTGTTTGTAGATGTTCTAAACTAGGGATTCGTTTAACTCTTTAAAGCCTAAACTACTGCCTGTCCTAATATTTTGTATAAACCATAGCATCTGGTAAAGGTATATGTGAGACAGAGGTCTAAGAAGGTTGCAGAGCTTGCGAGAAGGTCATGGCTTTGTGACCTCCATCATTCGGGGTTTTATGGCAGGCAACTCCAGGCCCGAGAAAAAGACCTTCTTTAGAACTTCTATTCAAGAATCACTGTCCACCCAGGAGATAACCACTTGGCCAGGTGTAGCCCATGGGCCAAAAGGAGCAGGAAGGCGGAGACACGACTGAGACCAGGGTAGACCAGGGTTTGAGAGCTCACAGAGAACGTTGGTACCGCAATATAAGAATAAAAACTAGAATATAAACCCTGAACTGGTCTCCCTCTTCATTCTGACGGCAAAAACGAAATTATAACACCTGAGAATTCTTATCCTTTGAAAATGTGTTAATTGGAACTTTAATAAATAATAATAAATAGTAATAAATTAATACTAATAATTGATTATTATAGTGTTTGTAGAAGTTCTAAACTAAGGATTTGTTGAACTCTTTAAAGTCTAAACTACTGCCTGTCCTAATATTTTTTATAAACCATAGCGTCTGGTAAAGGTGTATGTGAGGCAGAGGCCTAAGAAGGTTGCAGAGCTTGCTGGAAGGTCATGGCTTAGTGACCCCCGTCATTTGGGGTTTTATGGCAGGCAACTCCAGGCCCGAGAACAAGACCTTCTTTAGAACTTCTATTCAAGAACCACTGTCCACCCAGGAGATAACCACTTGACCAGGTGTAGCCCATGGGCCAAGGAGGCAGGAAGGTGGGCCTATAAAAGACAATGCAGTTGGAGACGCGACTGAGACCAGGGTAGACCAGGGTTTGAGAGCTCACAGAGAACGTCGGTACTGCAATCCTAAGAATAAAAACTAGAATATAAACTCTGAACTGGCCTCCCTCTTTATTCTGACAGTTCTTATTGGAACTTTAATAAGTAATAATAATAAATAAATAATAATAAAAACAATAAATCAATAAAAATAATTGATTATTATATAAATAATAATAGGTGGCACGGTGGTGTCGCCTCTAGTTGAGTCTTAGTCCATGTGGGTCAGTGGTTCTTCTGCAAGTATTCAGAGAGTGGTTGTTTTCAGCCACTGCTCAGCCCTCATAAGTCTCGTCTCAATGATCTCAATTCATTTCACTGTTTCCATCTCACGGCACCTTTCTCGTTTCCGGTTCCTCCCTGTGGTTCTCTCTCAGGCTCTTTAAGACTTCCACCTTTTGATCCAACACGTTCCTCTCAGTCCTCTCTGATCACCAGGTGTGCCCACCTTCATTTCTGTGCATCCCCACTATGTTTATTTTCTGCTGAAGCTCGTCCCCACTGCGCTGGAGACGAGGCTGGCATGCATTCTAGAGTGCTATTAGAAAGCATGGCCCCAGTTAAAAGGCCACCGGTTCCTCTCCATCTGCGGGACGGTCCCAGGCGTGCTGCTGAAAGCCACCCAGGCATGTAGTGGCGGACAGGGCCGCGGAGAGAGAGCAGAAATCAAACGCTTCCCTCTCCGCCTCGGACCCGCCTGGGCCGCGCAGATAGCCACTCGGGCCAGACCTGCATAATTCAAATCCTGCTTGGCTTATTACGCTTCCTCCCCCGGCTCTGTCTGAAGCTAGCTGCAGGTCGCCCATCCAATTACCTACGGGGAGCAGCAACAGATGCTTCGCCCTTTGTGTGCGATTTTTTTCCTCCCGTCCGTTTTTCATGCCCACCCTGAAGCCCCCCGGACTGATCTGAATGAGCTGGTGTGCGTGGACGTCTTTGGATGGCAGAAGTTTTGTAATGCGTCCTAATGCACATGTTCCGAAAGGCAAACCGTGTGATGGGGTTCTGACAGTGAGGGAACGAGGGAGTAGGAGCTTTAAAAAAAAACACCAAAAAGGTAATAAAGCAAGAAAAACTAAATAAAGAGGCTAATAAATAAAAATAATATTAAATAATAAAATATAAATAAAAATACTAAAATAAAGACCAAAACTAATCAAGAAACAGGGTCAAGCAGTAAATTACACTAATATTTTTAAAAGCAGTGAAAAGCTAAACAAGGCAGCACGGTGGTGTAGTGGTTAGTACGGTGGTGTAGTGGTTAGTATGATGGTGTAGTGGTTAGTACGGTGGTGTAGTGGTTAGTATGGTGGTGTAGTGGTTAGTACGGTGGTGTAGTGGTTAGTGTGGTGGTGTAGTGGTTAGTACGTTGGTGTAGTGGTTAGTGTGGTGGTGTAGTGGTTAGTATGGTGGTGTAGTGGTTAGTATGGTAGTGTAGTGGTTAGTACGGTGGTGTAGTGGTTAGTACGGTGGTATAGTGGTTAGTATGGTGGTGTAGTGGTTAGTATAGTGGTGTAGTGGTTAGTACGGTGGTATAGTGGTTAGTATGGTGGTGTAGTGGTTAGTATAGTGGTGTAGTGGTTAGTACAGTGGTGTAGTGGTTAGTATGGTGGTGTAGTGGTTAGTACGGTGGTGTAGTGTTAGTACGGTGGTGTATTGGTTAGTAAGGTGGTGTAGTGTTTAGTACGGTGTAGTGTTAGTATGGTGGTGTAGTGTTAGTACGGTGGTGTAGTGGTTAGTACGGTGGTGTAGTGGTTAGTATGGTGGTGTAGTAGTAAGTATGGTGGTGTAGTGGTTAGTACGGTGGTGTAGTGGTTAGTACAGTGGTGTAGTAGTAAGTATGGTGGTGTAGTGGTTAGTATGGTGGTGTAGTGGTTAGTATGGTAGTGTAGTGGTTAGTACGGTGGTGTAGTGGTTAGTACGGTGGTGTAGTGGTTAGTACGGTGGTGTGGTGGTTAGTACGGTGGTATAGTGGTTAGTACGGTGGTGTAGTGGTCAGTATGGTGGTGTAGTGGTTAGTATGGTGGTGTAGTGGTTAGTACGGTAGTGTAGTGGTTAGTACGGTGGTGTGGTGGTTAGTACGGTGCTGTAGTGGTTAGTATGGTGGTGTAGTGGTTAGTACGGTGGTGTAGTGGTTAGTACGGTGGTGTAGTGGTTAGTATGGTGGTGTAGTGGTCAGTACGGTGGTGTAGTGGTCAGGATGGTGGTGTAGTGGTTAGTACGGTGGTGTAGTGGTCAGTACGGTGGTGTAGTGGTCAGTATGGTGGTGTAGTGGTCAGTATGGTGGTGTAGTGGTTAGTACGTTGGTGTAGTGGTTAGTACGGTGGTGTAGTGGTCAGTATGGTGGTGTAGTGGTCAGTATGGTGGTGTAGTGGTCAGTATGGTGGTGTAGTGGTTAGTACGGTGGTGTAGTGGTTAGTAAGGTGGTGTAGTGGTTAGTAAGGTGGTGTAGTGGTTAGTATGGTGGTGTAGTGGTTAGTAAGGTGGTGTAGTGGTTAGTACGGTGGTGTAGTGGTTAGTACGGTGGTGTAGTGGTTAGTATGGTGATGTAGTGGTTAGTATGGTGGTGTAGTGGTTAGTATGGTGATGTAGTGGTTAGTATGGTGGTGTAGTGGTTAGTATGGTGGTGTAGTGGTTAGTGTGGTGGTGTAGTGGTTAGTACGGTGGTGTAGTGGTTAGTATGGTGGTGTAGTGGTTAGTATGATGGTGTAGTGGTTAGTAAGGTGGTGTAGTGGTTAGTACGGTGGTGTAGTGGTTAGTATGGTGATGTAGTGGTTAGTATGGTGGTGTAGTGGTTAGTATGGTGATGTAGTGGTTAGTATGGTGATGTAGTGGTTAGTATGGTGGTGTAGTGGTTAGTATGGTGGTGTAGTGGTTAGTGTGGTGGTGTAGTGGTTAGTACGGTGGTGTAGTGGTTAGTATGGTGGTGTAGTGGTTAGTATGATGGTGTAGTGGTTAGTACGGTGGTGTAGTGGTTAGTATGGTGGTGTAGTGGTTAGTATGATGGTGTAGTGGTTAGTACGGTGGTGTAGTGGTTAGTATGGTGGTGTAGTGGTTAGTATGGTGGTGTAGTGGTTAGTATGGTGGTGTAGTGGTTAGTACAGTGGTGTAGTGGTTAGTACGGTGGTGTAGTGGTTAGTATGGTGGTGTCGTGGTCAGTACGGTGGTGTAGTGGTTAGTACGGTGGTGTAGTGGTTAGTATGGTGGTGTAGTGGTTAGTATGGTAGTGTAGTGGTTAGTACGGTGGTGTAGTGGTCAGTATGGTGGTGTAGTGGTCAGTACGATGGTCTAGTGGTCAGCACTGTCTCCTCACAGTAAGATGATCTGGGTTGGATTCCTGGTCCGGGTGTTTCTGTATAGAGTGTGTATGTTCTCTCTGTGTTTGAGTGGTTTCCTCCGGGTACTCCGGTTTCCTCCCACAGTCCAAACACATGCATGTTGGCCATGTGATGGACTGGCGACCTGTCCATGGTGTAACCTGCCTTCACTGGATGACGTTGTGATTGGCTCCAGTGACCCCGACTAGCAGGATAAAGTGGAAGATAATGGATGGATGGATGAAAAAATAAGCAAAAGCAATAATAATGATAATAAAAACAAAACCTTTCTAACTTGTTTCTCGGTCAGGCATGCAGCAGGCCGGGGGGAGGCGGGGAAGATGATAAAGATGGCGGCTCGCAGCCCGTGACAGAAACGTCCTCTAAGCGCTGAAACAGTTTTTAAAAGGTCAGAAAATGGAAGGCGTCCCGAAGCCAGTGACATAAAACGCAACCTTTCCAAACCCTTAATGATCCCATTAACACTTTCAGACCCCCGAACACAGTGAGCCTCCAACTTCTTCAAAAAAGGAGAGAAAAAACATCCAGCGCTCAACTACTAAAGCCCTCATCTCTCTCTCAATCTCTCACTCTCTCCCCCTTTTCTTCTCTCTCCGGGCGGCAGGAGAGCGCTGACCCGTCGGGCTGACCCGCGAGATCTGGCGGAGATTTGAGAGCCTTCCGCCCTCTCAGACACGAGCGGCTCTCCGGAGACGCGGCCCGAATATTAAGACGTTTGGCGAGGAGGAGAGAGAACGAGAGAGAGAGAGAGTGAGAGAGAGAGAGAGAGAGAGAGAGAGGCCCCGGGGCGCCCGAGCAGCCCTCTGATCCTCTGCTTGCTATCCTCATGAATCTTTGAAGGAGGTGGCCGAGTGGGAGGTGTTGCGGAGAGGGGCTCTCGTCCCGTCTTCGTCTCCATCCATCTCTGCCCGTCTCTAATGGCGGTTATTAATCAGGGGTGTGAGAGCTCTTGGATGTAGGGCAAGAAGTGTTTAAGAGGAGGGACTGGGCCAGAATTAAAAGGCCTTTTTTAAAAAAAAAAAAAGAAAAAAAAGAAAACCAATTGTCTTCCCACTGGACGAGGCCACAGGTGGGCGTCCACTTCTGGGTGGCAATCCAGTCACAGATCCAGTTAGATTGCTGGGTTTAATATGGGTTTACATGAGTTTTGAAAAGAGACAGTTACAACATATATCCCCCAGTGACCAAGCCAGAGGCAACGGCAGCAAGGAAAACTCCCTCAGACTGGAGGAAGAAACCTTGGGAGGAACCAAGACTCACAAGGGGAGACCCGTCCTCCTCTGGTCACACAGTGTTTACAGTTTAATAAACTAAACACCAAAGAAAAGAGTCTCAGTTTGAAATCTGGATAGTAAAGCTTTAGAAGCTGCACAGGTAGAGGCAGTCTCTGACTGAGGCAGTCTCTGACTGAGGCAGCCTCTGACTGAGGCAGTCTATGACTGAGGCAGTCTATGACTGAGTCTTTATGTAAAGTGGGCGTGAGCTAAAACAGTCCCATCCCATCTCAATGCTGGTGCATCTGCTTGGCACAGTGATGTAACTGAGAACCTTCCCGTATATGAACTTGAGTGACGTCCCATTCTTAATCCATAGGGTTTAATATGACGTAGGCCCAACCTTTGCAGCTGTAACAGCTTCAGCTCTTTTGGGAAGGCTCTCCACACAGTTTAGGAGAGTGTTTATGGGAATGTTTGGCCATCTGTGAGGTCAGACACTGATGATGGACGAGAAGGTCTGACTCGCAGTCTCCGCTCTAATTCATCCCAAGTGTGTTCTATCAGGTTGAGGTCAGGACTCTGTGCAGGCCAGTCAAGTTCTTCCACATCATACTCGCTCCTCCATGTCTTTATGGAGCTGCTTTGTGCACTGGAGGGCAGTCATGTTGGAACAGGAAGGGGCCGTACCCAAACGGTCCCCACAAAGTTGGGAGCATGAAATTGTCCAGAATCTCTTGGTCTGCTAAAGCATTAAGAGTTCCTTTCACTGGAACTAAGGGTCCGAGCCCAACTCCTGAAAAACAACCCCCCACTACAAACCGCCTCACACCAAATACACCGGGGATAAACAATGTATGCAGAGTAACTCTGTCTCTGTACTAACTCACACCAGAACTAACTCTGTCTCTGTACTATCCCAAACTAGAAAGAACTCTGTCTCTGTACTAACCCAAACCAGAACTAACTCTGTCTCTGTACTAACTCACACCAGAACTAACTCTGTCTCTGTACTAACCCAAACCAGAACTAACTCTGTCTCTGTACTAACCCAAACCAGAACTAACTCTGTCTCTGTACTAACTCACACCAGAACTAACTCTGTCTCTGTACTATCCCAAACTAGAACGAACTCTGTCTCTGTACTAACCCAAACCAGAACTAACTCTGTCTCTGTACTAACTCACACCAGAACTAACTCTGTCTCTGTACTAACTCACACCAGAACTAACTCTGTCTCTGTACTATCCCAAACTAGAACGAACTCTGTCTCTGTACTAACCCAAACCAGAACTAACTCTGTCTCTGTACTAACCCAAACCAAAATTAACTCAGTCTCTGTACTAAACCAAACCAGAACGAACTCTGTCTCTATACTAACCCAAACCAGAACTAACTCTGTCTCTGAACTAACCTAAACCAGAACTAACTCTGTCTCTGTACTAACCCAAACCAGAACTAACTCTGTCTCTATACTAACCCAAACAGAACTAACCCTGTCTCTGTACTAACCCAAACAGAACGAACTCTGTCTGTGTACTAACCCAAACCAGAACTAACTCTGTCTGTGTACTAACCCAAACCAGAATTAACTCTGTCTCTGTACTAACCTAAACCAGAACTAACTCTGTCTCTGTACTAACCCAAACCAGAACTAACTTAGTCTCTGTGCTAACAAAAACCAGAACTAACTCTGTCTGTGTACTAAACCAAACCAGAACTAACTCTGTCTCTGTACTAACCCAAACCAGAACTAACTCTGTCTGTGTACTAAACCAAACCAGAACTAACTCTGTCTGTGTACTAACCCAAACCAGAATTAACTCTGTCTCTGTACTAACCCAACCAGAACTAACTCTGTCTCTATACTAACCCAAACAGAACTAACTCAGTCTCTGTACTAACCCAAACCAGAACTAACTCTGTCTCTGTACTAATCCAACCCAGAACTAACTCTGTCTGTGTACTAACCCAAACCAGAACTAACTCTGTCTGTGTACTAAACCAAACCAGAACTAACTCTGTCTGTGTACTAACCCAAACCAGAATTAACTCTGTCTCTGTACTAACCCAAACAGAACTAACCCTGTCTCTGTACTAACCCAAACAGAACTAACTCAGTCTCTGTACTAACCCAAACCAGAACTAACTCTGTCTCTGTACTAATCCAACCCAGAACTAACTCTGTCTGTGTACTAACCCAAACCAGAACTAACTCTGTCTCTGTACTAACCTAAACCAGAACTAACTCTGTCTCTGTACTAACCCAACCAGAACTAACTCTGTCTCTGTACTAACCCAAACCACAACTAACTCAGTCTCTTTTCTCTTTCTGAGGTAATAACCGCCCACCTGTCCCACCGAATACTGTAAAGGACTGACCACCAGGGCCCCCCGTCACCTGACACCAACCTGTCCTCCTCTCCAATCGTGCCATTTGCTCCATCCTTGACTGCATCGCTGTATCATCCTGATGTAGCACCTTCTAAAGCTTTTACCTACAGACTTTAGTTTATTAAACTGTAAATACTATGTGACCAGAGGAGGATGGCTCTCTGCTTGTGAGTCTGGTTCCTCCCAAGGTTCCTTTCTCCAGTTGAGGGAGATGTTCTTGCCACCGTCGCCTCTGACTTGTTCACAGTGGATAAAGTGTTGTGATTTCAAGTTTTCATGCTTTTAAACTCCTGTTAAACTCTGTAAAGCTGATTTGTGACAACATAGTTGTAAAATGCGCCAAACAAATAAACTTGACTCAACTTGACACAAGCCAGGTACACGGTACTGAGAGTATGTTGAGCTGTGTAAAGAGGTTGGGATGTTACATACTATGCCATATCAGCATACAGCCTGGCATATATGAACACAGCAGTCACTGAGGTAGCATATAAAATTACATACATTCTAATTCAGTGAAGTATCTCAGTGTGAAATGTAATAATTACTATATTTAAACACACAATCCCAGACACAGTGGAGAAGCGGGAAGCGAGATGGTGTCATTTTGATGTGTGAGTGTGTGTGAAGGTGTCTGCCGGTTCAGTTTCTGGGAGTTGAGGAATCTGATGGCTTTAAATTCAATTAATACCAGATTTTATTTTAAATTCAAGCAAACATTCAAGTAAACATAGGATACAGTGCATTACTGGTATACCATGTCCTGAATACCAGATCCTGCTTAAGAGGAGCTTGGCCACGTTTTGTTGTACCAAAGAATGAATAACTGCAGAATGCCAGAGTTTCTTATAAGATAGGGAGGATATGGAGCTAATAGGCTTTATCATTTTGGAGGGTTTTTATTTCAAATGAATGCAATTTGGGCCAAACAAGTTCTGGGCAATAAGACACAAACATGAACTAACATGAGGCACTGTTAAAACATCATGCTGAATATGTTATGCTGTGTTTTTGTATGAAAATGATTACAAACCACAATTTTAACACTCCAGAACAGGGTTATTATCGTTAACCAAAACAAACAAAATTGAGAAATCATTTCCGTTAACTGAAATAAATAAAAATGGTAATTAAAAGAAAAAGCAAGAACTAACTGGAACTGTATTATGTGTTTCCAAACCTAACTAAAACTGAAATTGTAGATAGAATACCATTCGTTTTTGTGTTTGTCAATTTATTCATAAGCCTTGTGGGCTGATATTAAAATTGATTTTCGAGAAACTTGCACGAGAGGACTAATTGCGAGTACCTTGACAAGCTAGCCTCTCTGAGTAGCTCTCCCGAAAGAGAAGCCACATCCAGGCCAGGTAGCACCGGGAAGGAAACCATAACATACTGCTTTCACTGGCGACCAAGCTGCTGGTTAGTTAATACGCAGGAGCACCGCCAGCACTGGATGCATCAGTTAACACGTTTATCGAGACTGGGATGTCCACATGACTATGTGACTCGGCTGCCTCCAAAAAGTTTAGCATTTTACCAGAACCAGAATTCAACTCGCCCGGTGCTGCAAGAGTGAAAAACCTTTGTTGAGTTTTTATTACACAATACTTATGACCTTTTTGAATTCTGTACCTGAAAATTAGCACAAAGTGTAGAAAAACTAAAACTAATAACTAGAACTAATGAAAACTAAACTAAAACTAAGCAGTAATAAAAAAATAACTAATAAAAACTAGCACACCCCATTTAAAAATTAATTAAAACTAACTGAATGAGAAAAAAAAATTAAAAACTAGCAAACCCACTCTAAAAACTAATTAAAACTAACTGAATTAGAGAAAAAAATCAAAAACTAGCAAACCCACTCTAAAAACTAATTAAAACTAACTGAATTAGAGAAAAAAAATAAAAAAACTAGCGAACCCACTCTAAAAACTAATTAAAACTAACTGAATGACAGAAAAAAAATCAAAAACTAGCGAACCCACTCTAAAAACTAATTAAAACTAACTGAATTAGAGAAAAAAAAATAAAAAACTAGCGAACCCACTCTAAAAACTAATTAAAACTAACTGAATGACAGAAAAAAAATCAAAAACTAGCGAACCCACTCTAAAAACTAATTTAAACTAACTGAATTAGAGAAAAAAAATCAAAAACTAGCAAACCCACTCTAAAAACTAATTAAAACTAACTGAATTAGAGAAAAAAATTAAAAACTAGCAAACCCTTGCTAAAAACTAATTAAAACTAACTGAATTAGAGAAAAAAAAAAAAAAAAACTAGCGAACCCACTCTAAAAACTAATTAAAACTAACTGAATTAGAGAAGAAAAATCAAAAACTAGCAAACTCACTCTAAAAACTAATTAAAACTAACTGAATGACAGAAAAAAAATAAAAAACTAGCGAACCCACTCTAAAAACTAATTTAAACTAACTGAATTAGAGAAAAAAAATCAAAAACTAGCAAACCCACTCTAAAAACTAATTAAAACTAACTGAATTAGAGAAAAAAAATTAAAAACTAGCAAACCCATGCTAAAAAACTAATTAAAACTAACTGAATTAGAGAAAAAAAAATAAAAAAACTAGCGAACCCACTCTAAAAACTAATTAAAACTAACTGAATTAGAGAAGAAAAATCAAAAACTAGCAAACTCACTCTAAAAACTAATTAAAACTAACTGAATTAGAGAAAAAAATTAAAAACTAGCAAACTCACTCTAAAAACTAATTAAAACTAACTGAATTAGAGAAAAAAAATTAAAAACTAGCAAACCCACTCTAAAAACTAATGAAAACTAACTGAATTAGAGAAAAAAATAAAAAACTAGCAAACTCACTCTAAAAACTAATTAAAACTAACTGAATTAAAGAAAAAAAGTCAAAAACTAGCAAACCCACTCTAAAAACTAATTAAAACTAACTGAATTAGAGAGAAAAATCAAAAACTAGCAAACCCACTCTAAAAACCTATTTAAATCTAACTCAATTAGAGAAAAAAAAGTTACAACGAAATTAAACTAAACTATAGTTACAACCCAAAACTATTACAACCTTGCATCCATGTCTTCTATGACCAACCTGGACGACACTACAAGGTGGCAATTCTCCTCACTGGATGTTCTCTTAGAGAGAAATTCCATAATTAGGAACATCTGCCTTGTATCGACACCCACTAATTAAAAACACCCATTAATATCCAATGAATCTGTTGGTGGCACCGCTGTACTGAGTCCACCACTCAAATAATATCTCGCCAGCGGTGGTCTTCATGCACCTACAGTCTTATATCTCCATGTACCTTCACTACCGCTCAAAAGTTTGGGATCACATTGAAATGTTCTTGTTTTCAATGGAGTATCTTCTTCCTTAACACAACAATGGACTGACGGGTCTCTAAAGAAAGTTTCTTTCTGGTCATTGTGAGTCGGTCAGCAAGCCATCAACTGCTGATCTTCAGATACTAAACTAACCTAGAATGTTGTTCTCCCTTTTATACTCACTTATTAGTAGAATGTTTTTCAGCTGTGCATCACAATTGAGCAAGAGTGTCCTAACAACCAATTAGTCCAATAACATCCTTAACTTGGATTGGTGGTCATACCAGGAGATTTAGACAGAGGACTGAGAATTACTGATAATAGGACTATGTGCAAAATAAGCCTCTATACAAAAACATTACTTACATTAATTGTGAAATGGACAGTATTGTTTGTGAGTTGCATACAATTCTAAGGTGATCCTAAACTTTTGAGCGGTAGTGTATAATTATAGATATAAGAAGCTGTATCTGATAAACTGGTAACTGAAAAATGAGAATAATGGTTTCTCATTAGGTTCTTTCAGCTTCTTTCAGCTCCACGACCAAAGAGAAGCTGCTGGTGCTGTAAAACAACAGCGTTCGCTATGGGGCTATACAATTTATGGCTTCCTGTGATATAGTAGACTCGGTTATAGCGGCGTTACTTGCCAAACTAGCTCTAGGATTCATAGACGCACATAAACTTGAAGCGTGGTGAATTCAGTTTATATCTGGAGCCTGATCAATCATCTGAGAGCGTCAGATAACGGGACCCGAGTGAAGAATGATGCATCGCTCATAGCTGCGTCACTGTGAAGCGGATCTGCATGGATCTCCAGGCTGCGCGTATGTGTGAGGCGTTACGGGGCCACCAGGCACCGGGGGGATTCTCCGCAGATCCACACAGGCTTGGCAAGGAAGCGCCACGGACAGCAGAAGGCTAGCACTCGGAGAGGAAGACAGAAAGTGACCATTAGCGACACCGACAGATTCTATTAACTGATTAGACTGCGTCCTACTTAGGCTCAATCACCGCAGCGTCTGAAAGCACAGAAAAGTGTGATCTAAATCGAGGCCGATGTGGTAAATAGTTGTGCCCCGTCTCCTTTATCTGCTGGAGGGGGTGGGGTGTGGGGGGGAGAGGGGAGTCGGAGGCGTGTGCAGAACTTCAAGGCTGAAATGCAAAGCTATGTTCACACAAAAGCGGGCTGAATGAGGGCGGGCCTGGCCCATCTTTTCAGATGGATGGATTTAGAGAGAAATGAGCTTTTCTGCTGAATGTCCTTCTGATCCACAAACCGTGCGTCATCCTCCTCCGACTCTCGCGCTCTGGCTGTCTCCCTCCAGTGCACACCAACACGAGTCCTTCATATCGTCGCCGTCCAGAGACAAACATGCATCCATTTTTGTCCATTTTGGTTTTTCCGCATCGCTTGAACGCGATGGCTGCCGTTTACATTGTGTGAGAATTTCAGAGGTAATGAACCAATAGAAATGCTCCAAAATAGCCTGGAAACAAAGTCTGGTTCCATTGACTTACATAGAAAGTGAAGACAGTTTTTGGCCTCTCCTGTAAAGTTGCCATTTCGGAGAAACCTGTTTTTCTTTCCACAGCAACAGTGTGTGTGTGTGCTTTTTTAAGTTTATTATTAATTAGACTTGACTTAGACAAGCTATGCTTGGTCCTCACTGACCCTATGTCATCTTATATCTAGGGTTATATCTCAGTTATGACATAATCACAATTACTTGAGACTAGTTTCAAGTTTCAAGTTTATTTGTCATTTGCACATCATGTCAGGACTGAAGCACAGAAATGTTTGGGGTGAGGCTCAGATAAAACTCTATAGCAGGGCAGCGTTTTATATATATATATATATATATATATATATATATATATATATATATGTGTGTAGTAAAAACAGTGCAAACATACAATATATAGACAATAATGAAATAAAAATAGGCTAGAATATATACATACAGAAAACATACAGAATTCCAGACTAAGCACGTACCCTACAACCAAAATAAAAGAGTACAGAGCGTCCTCCTGTCGTTATGGACTGCTAAAGCTCTCCTCTAATAATCTTCTCCGCTGGCGCCAGCGTTTGTGTGGCTTCATGCCGCTGCTGACCACGTACCACTGTGAGGGCCGTCTGGAAGTTTTAGAAACGTTCAGCGGGAGTCAGTCTGTGGTTAGAAATGAATACCAGGGCTTATTACTGTAAAAGACACTGAAAAACTCACCTCCTGTGTCCAAGGGTGTAGATTTGCTCTTGACATTGGTGACCTATGAATCTACTTCAAGCACCGTTCGATGTGCAATTCATTTCCAAACCATGTTATTCGTAGCTACAGACGATGTTAGCCTGTTGTATGCTGTGCGCTAAAGCCTAGCACCGCCATTAATGCCATTTCATTTGAATTACACATTCCACTCGCTTTTAACACCTAAGTTGCACCTGAGTCTTGCACAGTGAGCCTCATATGACTGAATAGCTTTCCTTCCAGTTTCCACCACTGTTTGAGTGGGCAGGTCTTTGTACTGTTCACACTGCACCACTGTTTGAGTGGGCAGGTCTTTGTACTGTTCACACTGCACCACTGTTTGAGTGGGCAGGTCTTTGTACTGTTCACACTGCACCACTGTTTGAGTGGGCAGGTCTTTGTACTGTTCACACTACACCACTGTTTGAGTGGGCAGGTCTTTGTACTGTTCACACTGCACCACTGTTTGAGTGGGCAGGTCTTTGTACTGTTCACACTACACCACTGTTTGAGTGGGCAGGTCTTTGTACTGTTCACACTACACCACTGTTTGAGTGGGCAGGTATTTGTACTGTTCACATTACACCACTGTTTGAGTGGGCAGGTCTTTGTACTGTTCACACTACACCACTGTTTGAGTGGGCAGGTCTTTGTACTGTTCACACTACACCACTGTTTGAGTGGGCAGGTCTTTGTACTGTTCACATTACACCACTGTTTGAGTGGGCAGGTCTTTGTACTGTTCACACTACACCACTGTTTGAGTGGGCAGGTCTTTATACTGTTCACACTACACCACTGTTTGAGTGGGCAGGTCTTTGTACTGTTCACACTACACCACTGTTTGAGTGGGCAGGTATTTGTACTGTTCACACTACACCACTGTTTGAGAAGGCAGGTCTTTGTACTGTTCACACTACACCACTGTTTGAGTGGGCAGGTCTTTGTACTGTTCACACTACACCACTGTTTGAGTGGGCAGGTCTTTGTACTGTTCACACTACACCACTGTTTGAGTGGGCAGGTCTTTGTACTGTTCACACTACACCACTGTTTGAGTGGGCAGGTCTTTGTACTGTTTACACTACATCACTGTTTGAGTGGGCAGGTCTTTGTACTGTTCACACTACACCACTGTTTGAGTGGGCAGGTCTTTGTACTGTTCACACTACACCACTGTTTGAGAGGGCAGGTCTTTGTACTGTTCACACTACACCACTGTTTGAGTGGGCAGGTCTTTGTACTGTTCACACTACATCACTGTTTGAGTGGTCAGGTCTTTGTACTGTTCACACTACACCACTGTTTGAGTGGGCAGGTCTTTGTACTGTTCACACTACACCACTGTTTGAGTGGGCAGGTCTTTGTACTGTTCACACTAAACCACTGTTTGAGTGGGCAGGTCTTTGTACTGTTCACACTGCACCACTGTTTGAGTGGGCAGGTCTTTGTACTGTTCACACTACACCACTGTTTGAGTGGGCAGGTCTTTGTACTGTTCACACTAAACCACTGTTTGAGTGGGCAGGTCTTTGTACTGTTCACACTGCACCACTGTTTGAGAGGGCAGGTCTTTGTACTGTTCACACTACACCACTGTTTGAGTGGGCAGGTCTTTGTACTGTTCACACTACACCACTGGTTGAGTGGGCAGGTCTTTGTACTGTTCACACTACACCACTGTTTGAGTGGGCAGGTCTTTGTACTGTTCACACTACACCACTGTTTGAGTGGGCAGGTCTTTGTACTGTTCACACTACACCACTGTTTGAGTGGGCAGGTCTTTGTACTGTTCACACTACACCACTGTTTGAGTGGGCAGGTCTTTGTACTGTTCACACTACACCACTGTTTAAGTGGGCAGGTCTTTGTACTGTTCACACTACACCACTGTTTGAGTGGGCAGGTCTTTGTACTGTTCACACTACACCACTGTTTGAGTGGGCAGGTCTTTGTACTGTTCACACTACACCACTGTTTGAGTGGGCAGGTCTTTGTACTGTTCACACTGCACCACTGTTTGAGTGGGCAGGTCTTTGTACTGTTCACACTACACCACTGTTTGAGTGGGCAGGTCTTTGTACTGTTCACACTACACCACTGTTTGAGTGGGCAGGTATTTGTACTGTTCACACTACACCACTGTTTGAGTGGGCAGGTCTTTGTACTGTTCACACTACACCACTGTTTGAGTGGGCAGGTCTTTGTACTGTTCACACTACACCACTGTTTGAGTGGGCAGGTCTTTGTACTGTTCACACTACACCACTGTTTGAGTGGGCAGGTCTTTGTACTGTTCACACTACACCACTGTTTGAGTGGGCAGGTATTTGTACTGTTCACACTACACCACTGTTTGAGTGGGCAGGTCTTTGTACTGTTCACACTACACCACTGTTTGAGTGGGCAGGTCTTTGTACTGTTCACACTGCACCACTGTTTGAGTGGGCAGGTCTTTGTACTGTTCACACTACACCACTGTTTCAGTGGTCAGGTCTTTGTACTGTTCACACTACACCACTGTTTGAGAGGGCAGGTCTTTGTACTGTTCACACTACACCACTGTTTCAGTGGTCAGGTCTTTGTACTGTTCACACTACACCACTGTTTGAGAGGGCAGGTCTTTGTACTGTTCACACTACACCACTGTTTGAGTGGGCAGGTCTTTGTACTGTTCACACTACACCACTGTTTGAGTGGGCAGGTCTTTGTACTGTTCACACTACACCACTGGTTGAGTGGGCAGGTCTTTGTACTGTTTACACTACACCACTGTTTGAGTGGGCAGGTCTTTGTACTGTTCACACTACACCACTGTTTGAGTGGGCAGGTCTTTGTACTGTTCACACTACACCACTGGTTGAGTGGGCAGGTCTTTGTACTGTTCACACTGCACCACTGTTTGAGTGGGCAGGTCTTTGTACTGTTCACACTACACCACTGTTTGAGTGGGCAGGTCTTTGTACTGTTCACACTGCACCACTGTTTGAGTGGGCAGGTATTTGTACTGTTCACATTACACCACTGTTTGAGTGGGCAGGTCTTTGTACTGTTCACACTACACCACTGTTTGAGTGGGCAGGTCTTTGTACTGTTCACACTACACCACTGTTTGAGTGGGCAGGTCTTTGTACTGTTCACATTACACCACTGTTTGAGTGGGCAGGTCTTTGTACTGTTCACACTACACCACTGTTTGAGTGGGCAGGTCTTTATACTGTTCACACTACACCACTGTTTGAGTGGGCAGGTCTTTGTACTGTTCACACTACACCACTGTTTGAGTGGGCAGGTATTTGTACTGTTCACACTACACCACTGTTTGAGAAGGCAGGTCTTTGTACTGTTCACACTACACCACTGTTTGAGTGGGCAGGTCTTTGTACTGTTCACACTACACCACTGTTTGAGTGGGCAGGTCTTTGTACTGTTCACACTACACCACTGTTTGAGTGGGCAGGTCTTTGTACTGTTCACACTACACCACTGTTTGAGTGGGCAGGTCTTTGTACTGTTTACACTACATCACTGTTTGAGTGGGCAGGTCTTTGTACTGTTCACACTACACCACTGTTTCAGTGGGCAGGTCTTTGTACTGTTCACACTACACCACTGTTTGAGAGGGCAGGTCTTTGTACTGTTCACACTACACCACTGTTTGAGTGGGCAGGTCTTTGTACTGTTCACACTACATCACTGTTTGAGTGGTCAGGTCTTTGTACTGTTCACACTACACCACTGTTTGAGTGGGCAGGTCTTTGTACTGTTCACACTACACCACTGTTTGAGTGGCAGGTCTTTGTACTGTTCACACTAAACCACTGTTTGAGTGGGCAGGTCTTTGTACTGTTCACACTGCACCACTGTTTGAGTGGGCAGGTCTTTGTACTGTTCACACTACACCACTGTTTGAGTGGGCAGGTCTTTGTACTGTTCACACTAAACCACTGTTTGAGTGGGCAGGTCTTTGTACTGTTCACACTGCACCACTGTTTGAGAGGGCAGGTCTTTGTACTGTTCACACTACACCACTGTTTGAGTGGGCAGGTCTTTGTACTGTTCACACTACACCACTGGTTGAGTGGGCAGGTCTTTGTACTGTTCACACTACACCACTGTTTGAGTGGGCAGGTCTTTGTACTGTTCACACTACACCACTGTTTGAGTGGGCAGGTCTTTGTACTGTTCACACTACATCACTGTTTGAGTGGGCAGGTCTTTGTACTGTTCACACTAAACCACTGTTTGAGTGGGCAGGTCTTTGTACTGTTCACACTGCACCACTGTTTGAGTGGGCAGGTCTTTGTACTGTTCACACTACACCACTGTTTGAGTGGGCAGGTCTTTGTACTGTTCACACTACACCACTGTTTGAGAGGGCAGGTCTTTGTACTGTTCACACTACACCACTATTTGAGTGGGCAGGTCTTTGTACTGTTCACACTACACCACTGTTTGAGTGGGCAGGTCTTTGTACTGTTCACACTACACCACTATTTGAGTGGGCAGGTCTTTGTACTGTTCACACTACACCACTGTTTGAGTCGGCAGGTCTTTGTACTGTTCACACTACACCACTGTTTGAGTGGGCAGGTCTTTGTACTGTTCACACTACACCACTGGTTGAGTGGGCAGGTCTTTGTACTGTTCACACTACACCACTGTTTGAGTGGGCAGGTCTTTGTACTGTTCACACTACACCACTGTTTGAGTGGGCAGGTCTTTGTACTGTTCACACTACACCACTGTTTGAGTGGGCAGGTCTTTGTACTGTTCACACTACACCACTGTTTAAGTGGGCAGGTCTTTGTACTGTTCACACTACACCACTGTTTGAGTGGGCAGGTCTTTGTACTGTTTACACTGCACCACTGTTTGAGTGGGCAGGTATTTGTACTGTTCACACTACACCACTGTTTGAGTGGGCAGGTCTTTGTAATGTTCACACTACACCACTGTTTGAGTGGGCAGGTCTTTGTACTGTTCACACTACACCACTGTTTGAGTGGGCAGGTCTTTGTACTGTTCACACTACACCACTGTTTGAGTGGGCAGGTCTTTGTACTGTTCACACTACACCACTGTTTGAGTGGGCAGGTCTTTGTACTGTTCACACTACACCACTGTTTGAGTGGGCAGGTATTTGTACTGTTCACACTACACCACTGTTTGAGTGGGCAGGTCTTTGTACTGTTCACACTACACCACTGTTTGAGTGGGCAGGTCTTTGTACTGTTCACACTGCACCACTGTTTGAGTGGGCAGGTCTTTGTACTGTTCACACTACACCACTGTTTCAGTGGTCAGGTCTTTGTACTATTCACACTACACCACTGTTTGAGAGGGCCGGTCTTTGTACTGTTCACACTACACCACTGTTTGAGTGGTCAGGTCTTTGTACTGTTCACACTACACCACTGTTTGAGTGGGCAGGTCTTTGTACAGTTCACACTACATCACTGTTTGAGAGGGCAGGTCTTTGTACTGTTCACACTACACCACTGTTTCAGTGGGCAGGTCTTTGTACTGTTCACACTACACCACTGTTTGAGTGGGCAGGTCTTTGTACTGTTCACACTACACCACTGTTTGAGTGGGCAGGTCTTTGTACTGTTCACACTACACCACTGTTTGAGTGGGCAGGTCTTTGTACTGTTCACACTACACCACTGTTTGAGTGGGCAGGTCTTTGTACTGTTCATACTACACCACTATTTGAGTGGGCAGGTCTTTGTACAGTTTACACTACACCACTGTTTGAGTGGGCAGGTCTTTGTACTGTTCACACTACACCACTGTTTGAGTGGGCAGGTCTTTGTACTGTTCACACTACACCACTGTTTGAGTGGGCAGGTCTTTGTACTGTTCACACTACACCACTGTTTGAGTGGGCAGGTCTTTGTACTGTTCACACTACACCACTGTTTGAGTGGGCAGGTCTTTGTACTGTTCACACTACATCACTGGTTGTGCTGTAATGGTGAGTCTTTCAGTTGTAGTGGCTTTCACACTACATGACTGATCGGCGACACGGAGTCACCAATTACATGACTTTCACTCTGGCGAACCGCCCACTCTTCTGGCTGAGAACTCAAACTAGTGATACGAGTAGTCACTGCGCTGAAAGAAGAAAAAGGTATGAAGACAGAGGGTCTGTCTCAGAGAGATTGCGTGAACGGTGATGTGGTTCTCTCTCTATGTGATCCCATTGGCTGTAGCTAGACGCTGCTGTTGACTTACAGTCATCGAATGGTCTGGATATTAAACCTGCTAGATATTTGTCGGGTGTCTGCGATTAGTTGGCGAGCACTCGGCAAGCATCTTTTAGCAGTTCTCACTACACGACTGAGCGAACGCCGAGTGGTCGTGAAGGGTTTGTTGGCAATCTACAAAAACAGTCGGCGACTGAAAAAACAGGCTTAAATCATGTAGTGTGAACTCGGCATCGAGATCAAACGTAGCTACAGAGTCTCACGTGACAGCAGGGAACAGCACAGCCAATCACACTGGCCATATGTGTTACTGGGAGGTAGGACTCCAGTAGAGGACATGATTTAACCCTTTCCGCACCTCTAGGTTAATGAGACGTTGACCGATCGGGTTTGTTTTTATGAGGGGATTAAATTATGGGTGGGGACAATTCAATAATCGCTGGATATTGGTGGGGACGCATCACTTTAGTCTATGCTAATTCTATGTCCTTGCCTATGTCTCTTCTTAATCAACAACTACCAAAAAATGCTCATGTTAAACGGCATCACTAAGAGCACCAACACGCTACCACAGTCACCAGGGGGCGCTAGCAGAAACGATCATCATCATCATAAAGGTGAGCTGTGACATTTCTGGCCTTATCTGAAGGTCTAAGCCTAACAGTCTGCCATCGTTTTGCCGTTGGACATGATTTAAGACCTTTTTTGGATTCTCTTGCGTTTCATTTCACATAAAAGCTGCCATTACAAAACCGGCCCCCCATCATACTGAGGACATCTGGTCCCTACGAAGAAGCTAAATATGCCCTCACCCACAATTTCCCTGCTCTCTCTCTCTCTCAATCTCTCTCTTTCTCATTCTCTCAAGATCACGCACTCAATCTCAATAACATGCGCACTCTCTCTCCTCCCTCACTCCTTCGTTCGCCACTGGCGGAATCCCTCTGGTCTTTGCTCAACTGTCACAGCTCAGAGAACTTAGGAGGCATGAAGCACGCAAGCATGAAGCGAGGAAGCCGCCAACGGGACGGCACACAGATCGATCATGAGAGTTCAGCTACAGCGGAACCGTAACGAGATGACAGATCCTGTGAACACACTCGGCGGACGCACAGATTGGTGGCTTAGTCACGTCGAAATACTTGATTTTCTTTCTCCTCAAAGCAAAAGTTGTGCTGGAAACCTCCTCCCCGCTTCCCACAAAGGTAATCAATCCACCTGGTCCAAAGTTTTCTTCTGTAGTTTGTTGAGAACAAGCAATGGAAGCCTATGTACACATCCTTACGTCATGCAAACTGCCCAGAAATGCTTCAAACACAATAACACTCAAACTCTCAAATCCTAGTGAGTGTGTAAGTAGGCTGTCTAGGTAGCAGCTGTGTAAGTATCAGTGTTCTCTCCTCATCTCTCCTCATAAAACAGATTACTGAGACGCTCTAGTTAGAGAGAGACTGCGTCACGGCTTGTTACTGCCCACTGCAGCACGCCACCGGTGGTTTAGTTAGTTACAAAACAATAGCCCGAGGCTTAAAAATCTTAAAAAAGTCTCAAAACCTAGTGAGCTCCTACATAGGCAGCATTTTACATCATAGTATGAGCTCCTGACATGTAGACTGTCCCAATTCTTACATACCTTAAACATGCTGTCTACTGAGGTACCTTATTTACACCTGATTTTAAGGAAGTATTGAACGCTTCCTCAGCCGCTAAGACAATCCCATGATGCACCACAGGCTAATCTATGAGCAGTGAAGTGGTTTTAAAATGTGAGTTATTTTGATTCTCTCTGGAGTTTTAATGTGTTTCTGGTCATATAATCACACAAAACAGTATTTTATTATCAACTCTGTAACGAGTCCTTCACCATTTACAGTTTTATACTCAAGACATTAGCATTTATGCTAGCAGATTTTTAAGCCTTGGGCTATTGTTTTGGATGCCGACCGGTAGCTTAGTAACCAGCTAAACCACCGGTCATGTGCTGCAGTGGGCGGGAACAAGCCGTGACGCAGTCTCTCTCTAACTAGAGCGTCTCAGTAATCTGTTTTATGAGGAGAGATGAGGAGAGAACGCTGCTACTTACACAGCTGCTACCTAGACAGCCTACTTACACACTCACTAGGATTTGAGACACAGCCAAAATGTTGTTTTGTGTGATTTTATGACAGAAATTTGTGTAATGACCAATCAGGAAACGGTCACCAATGGAGAGACTCCCCCCTGAAAAATCATGAGCATTTGCAGGTATGCTATAGAAACAGACAATGCCTAATAGGGTTTCATCTAATCATTAGTACTACTTTTGTGAGATTGCCAGTTTGATCCCAAGTTACGCCACAACCAGGGGCCAACATTGCTAACTGTCCAGTGTCCCTGTCCACCATATATACAAAAAACTGTACACATTTGTGGGTTTCTTTCCCCCCTTTTAACAAACCACAAGACCTGTCGTTGCTTCTAGATGTTTTCATTTCACTATAGTAGCACTTACAGTTGTCTGGGGCAGATCTAGCAGGGCAGATTTCACTGCATGACTATGTGCTTGACTGTATACATGTATGTTAACAATGTTACTGGATGTTAGCAATGGGGTTGTCCGCATTCTTAGTGTTAGCACATTAGTACGGTGGTGTAGTGGTTAGTATGGTGGTGTAGTGGTTAGCATGGCGGTGTAGTGGTTAGTACGATAGTGTAGTGGTTAGTACGGTGGTACAGTTGTAGCACGGGGGTATAGTGGTTAGTACAGTGGTGTAGTGGTTAGTATGGTGGTGTAGTGGTTAGTATGGTGGTGTAGTGGTTAGTGTGGTGGTGTAGTGGTCAGTATGGTGGTGTAGTGGTTAGTATGGTGGTGTAGTGGTTAGCATGGCGGTGTAGTGGTTAGTACGATAGTGTAGTGGTTAGTACGGTGGTAGAGTTGTAGCACGGTGGTATAGTGGTTAGCACGGTGGTGTAGTGGTTAGTATGGTGGTGTAGTGGTTAGTATGGTGGTGTAGTGGTTAGTAAGGTGGTGTAGCGGTTAGTATGGTGGTGTAGTGGTTAGTATGGTGGTATAGTGGTTAGTACGGTGGTGTAGTGGTTAGTATGGTGGTGTAGAGGTTAGTATGGTGGTGTAGTGGTTAGTATGGTGGTATAGTGGTTAGTACGGTGGTGTAGTGGTTAGTATGGTGGTGTAGTGGTTAGTATGGTGTTATAGTGGTTAGTACGGTGGTAGTGGTTCTAGATGTTTTCATTTCACTATCGTAGCACTTACAGTTGTCTGGGGCAGATCTAGCGTGGCAGAAATTTCACCAGAGCTCAAATTCTACTGCCAGTGTTTGTCTATTGGGACTGCATGACTATGTGCTTGACTGTATACATGTATGTTAGCAATGTTACTGGATGTTAGCAATGGGGTTGTCCACATTCTTATGGCCATACAGTGTACATCTCCAAAATATGGACACCAAGCATGCCTACATTTGAAGTAGTGAAAGTGAAAACTTTTAGATGACCATCGCCCTCAGTATCAGGGGTCACTCTTTAGATCTGAACTTTGGTGATCTGGTGGGCCGGTGCGCAGAGCAATGCTACCTGAGGTCATTCAAAATGAGAGAAGCTAATGCAAACACACACACACGCGCGCGCACATACAACTACATATGCATGCTCATGCACACACACAACTAGTAACCATGGAGATGAGGGGGCTACTCTGTCTGTAGAACCATGATTCAATTCAATTTCCTGGAATCTGCAGGATTAAAATGAAGAGGTGAATCTAAGAGGTTCGGTATTGAACAGCTGACGCCACAAAAATCTAATTCCAGTCTGAAATGTAGTAAAAGGTGGGCCACCCTTCCTCGTAGAGTTCGTCCATTAATTTCCTCATTTCTTATAACCCCCTCTCCATACCCACCCACACACCCGGATCCATAATAATATATTTATCTAAAGCACATTTTTTATTTTCTTCCATAAGAAGTGATCCCGGGCGAAGGCCGCTGTATAGACCTTGAAATGCAGCAACACTGACGATTAGACTCCATGTCTCTCATACACAAGTCGCCTTCGGCATCAATATTTAATTTCACTGGACCCAAAACTATAAATGTGTTGTGATTTTATGACCCCACATTGAATAGCTTGACCTGTTCTTTTTAAAAAGAGAGGAAAATTACAGTGCCATAAACATTAAAGCTTCATGGTCGTTAAAGCGGACGGCAGTAAATCCTTGTTTCCAGTAACAATAGCAATATCCTCAAGCTTTTTATGTGAAAGCCATTGGTTAATGATGAGGCTGGCGAGGATGTCGAGACTAATCAGAAACCCCAGGGTGCAGCGTTTGTTCTGATACACTAAATAACGATATACGATGAAAGCTTCTTAAATGTGACAATCAATGTGCTACAGGCTAAGTAAGGCTCTAAATAAGTAAAGTGATTAATTGTAGAGTCATTTACAGCACAGTGCACAAGTTTCAGACACTTGGGGACATTATTATATTTAAAAAGCAAAAAACTATTGTTTAAATATATAAATACTAATTAATGGAGTAAGTAGAGCTTTTACATACATCACTGTGTTTATTTAACCCTTTCCAAGCTTCTACTTGTGGAAACAACCCAGTATTATTTACAGTTCTCATCTAATACCTGCTTTGACTGCTCAGTACTTCATTAAGCTAAATCAACATTGCTGCTGAAGGAACTGAATACATTCATACAATGTCTGGGGCGTCCAGGAGAAATCTGGAACTACACTTCTTCAAACTGGAGCTCAAGATATGATCTACTTCTCTCAAAATAAGATATTCATGTTACTTTGTATTGTAGGTATGATTATTTACATCTGATCTAATCGTATCTGGTGTTTTTTCTGGTGAACATCAATGTATTGATCAAATAAAGGCTTTGGCATAGTATTGTACAAACCATGATTAGGTTACAGTGGTGCTGATGGAAACCAGAGTTTCTATATGTTATGTTATGTCCATTAACCTCTTGGACCCCCTGAATGCCTCCCAATCAAAACTCTTGGGGGGGGCCTGAGGATAAATTTATAATGAAGTTATGCTGTTATACTATACAAACTCAAGAAATGTTGTGGTGGTACTTCTTCATCAACCATCACCACACTTATTCTTAACTAGAGATGCAGCACTGGTCTGCCATCTCAGGGTGGCGCTGTAGTAGCCTAGCAATTGTAGCTGTGCCCACGATACCTCTGAAAGACTTAAAACAGCATATATTTTAAATCTAAGTCCCCAATTTCCCAAATGTTTGGTGGAATTGCTATTCAATTCACAAACTGAAGACAGAGGTGGAGATAAGATCTTAGTTCATGTGTGGAAGACCTACCAAACCACAAAAGAGCATTTCCAGAAGTGGAGCTGTTAACCCAAACATTTAGTTGCTACCCAAGTTACTGCCACTATGGTGTGTGAGTCAGTCAGTCAACACTGGAGTAGTCATCAGACATGAGATTCCTGAATACCAGGCTGTATTTTGTACGCAGTGTATATTAGTACCAGTACTGAAGCCTGAGTGTGTTGTCTGGGAAGTTTGCTAGATGTCTAGCTAGAGGACAAACCTTGGTGGAAATGGGCAAAACACAGCCAAACATCAAGCAAGTACAGCCACACGACAGTAGACCAACTCATAAGCTAGTACTTACTGGTCCAACAGGAAGAAGACTGGCTTAGCATCTGACATGCATCCATTTACCTCTTTTAGTAAATTCCAATCATTTACTCTTACGGCGACACGGTGGTGTGGTGGTTAGTACGGTGGTGTAGTGGTTAGTATAGTGGTGTAGTGGCTAGTATGGTGGTGTAGTGGTTAGTATGGTGGTGTAGTGGTTAGTACGGTGGTGTAGTGGTTAGTACAGTGGTGTAGTGGTTAGTATAGTGGTGTAGTGGTTAGTATGGTGGTGTAGTGGTTAGTACGGTGGTGTAGTGGTTAGTACGGTGGTGTAGTGGTTAATATGGTGGTGTAGTGGTTAGTATGGTGGTGTAGTGGGTTAGTACGGTGATGTAGTGGTTAGTATGGTGGTGTAGTGGTTAGTACGGTGGTGTAGTGGTTGGTACAGTGGTGTAGTGGTTAGTATAGTGGTGTAGTGGTTAGTATGGTGGTGTAGTGGTTAGTACGGTGGTGTAGTGGTTAGTACGGTGGTGTAGTGGTTAATATGGTGGTGTAGTGGTTAGTATGGTGGTGTAGTGGTTAGTACGGTGATGTAGTGGTTAGTATGGTGGTGTAGTGGTTAGTACGGTGGTGTAGTGGTTAGTACGGTGGTGTAGTGGTTAATATGGTGGTGTAGTGGTTAGTATGGTGGTGTAGTGGTTAGTACGGTGGTGTAGTGGTTAATATGGTGGTGTAGTGGTTAGTATGGTGGTGTAGTGGTTAGTACGGTGGTGTAGTGGTTAATATGGTGGTGTAGTGGTTAGTATGGTGGTGTAGTGGTTAGTACGGTGATGTAGTGGTTAGTACAGTGGTGTAGTGGTTAGTATGGTGGTGTAGTGGTTAGTATGGTGGTGTAGTGGTTAGTACGGTGGTGTAGTGGTTAATATGGTGGTGTAGTGGTTAGTATGGTGGTGTAGTGGTTAGTACGGTGGTGTAGTGGTTAATATGGTGGTGTAGTGGTTAGTATGGTGGTGTAGTGGTTAGTACGGTGGTGTAGTGGTTAATATGGTGGTGTAGTGGTTAGTATGGTGGTGTAGTGGTTAGTACGGTGATGTAGTGGTTAGTACAGTGGTGTAGTGGTTAGTATGGTGGTGTAGTGGTTAGTACGGTGGTGTAGTGGTTAGTACGGTGGTGTAGTGGTTAGTACGGTGGTGTAGTGGTTAGTATAGTGGTGTAGTGGTTAGTACGGTGGTGTAGTGGTTAGTACGGTGGTGTAGTGGTTAGTACGGTGGTGTAGTGGTTAATATGGTGGTGTAGTGGTTAGTATGGTGGTGTAGTGGTTAGTACGGTGATGTAGTGGTTAGTATGGTGGTGTAGTGGTTAGTACGGTGGTGTAGTGGTTGGTACAGTGGTGTAGTGGTTAGTATAGTGGTGTAGTGGTTAGTATGGTGGTGTAGTGGTTAGTACGGTGGTGTAGTGGTTAGTACGGTGGTGTAGTGGTTAATATGGTGGTGTAGTGGTTAGTATGGTGGTGTAGTGGTTAGTATAGTGGTGTAGTGGTTAGTATGGTGGTGTAGTGGTTAGTATGGTGGTGTAGTGGTTAGTACGGTGGTGTAGTGGTTAGTACAGTGGTGTAGTGGTTAGTATAGTGGTGTAGTGGTTAGTATGGTGGTGTAGTGGTTAGTACGGTGGTGTAGTGGTTAGTACGGTGGTGTAGTGGTTAGTACGGTGGTGTAGTGGTTAATATGGTGGTGTAGTGGTTAGTATGGTGGTGTAGTGGTTAGTACGGTGATGTAGTGGTTAGTATGGTGGTGTAGTGGTTAGTATGGTGGTGTAGTGGTTAGTACGGTGGTGTAGTGGTTAATATGGTGGTGTAGTGGTTAGTATGGTGGTGTAGTGGTTAGTACGGTGGTGTAGTGGTTAATATGGTGGTGTAGTGGTTAGTATGGTGGTGTAGTGGTTAGTACGGTGGTGTAGTGGTTAATATGGTGGTGTAGTGGTGTAGTGGTGTAGTGGTTAGTATGGTGGTGTAGTGGTTAGTACGGTGATGTAGTGGTTAGTACAGTGGTGTAGTGGTTAGTGCTGTGGTGTAGTGGTTAGTAAGGTGGTGTAGTGGTCAGTATGGTGGTGTAGTGGTTAGTACGGTGGTGTAGTGGTTAGTATGGTGGTGTAGTGGTTAGTATGGTGGTGTAGTGGTTAGTATGGTGATGTTAGATTGACCGTAGGTGTAAGTGTGTCGGCCATACGTTGGACTGGCAAACTGTCCATGGTATTGGCTCCAGCCCCTCCTGTGACACCAACCCCGAAGATAATGGATGGATGGATTTACTCTTGATTGGTTTCCTGCATAGGATGGGCAACTGTCTGGCATCAGACCACACAGCATGGGCAGCTAATCAGCATCAGACAGCACAGCATAGGCAGCTGTTCAGCATTGTTCTGTTTGGAGTGACTGAGAGGAGTATATAGTGTTAATAAGGTGCAGCTATAACTGTTACTGTGTGTACAGTCTTTGGCAAGTTTAAAAGAGTTTTTGCGATGATCATTGCCAGGACAGAAGCTTCCAGTACTTGTTAGCTACAGTGGCCGAGAAAACCCAACGCGCGGCAAATTTACAAATGCGCTGCAGACAGAAAACACTTTCATCAGAACGGCAACATGGGCACTACATTTAACAAACGCGCTGCAAAAACCGTCCACAACACAACGGACGTGTTTCTGGAGGACTCTTAAAGGACGTGGGACCACATACAGCAACGCAATGTAAACAGAAGCTTGTGGTTCTAAGTTTGGTTATATTTACTAACTATCCAGACTTACTTCTCATTAGATTCTAGTGAAGGCCAGATGTAGCCTCTTGAAGCGTTGAAGCTTTCCCTCCAGCTGGTTCAAAAAAAGGTCCATTACTTGAACCTTCATATGCAAACGTACCCCCCCTGCTGGCCAAAACTTTTATTGTCATATCAACTATTTGCAATGGTCTTTTGCAACAATGTCAATAAATTAATTTTTTGTGGTTAATTCATTTGTTCGTTTGATTGTGTGGGTAATAGAGGTCTGTTAATTAAAAATAACTGCCAGTATGATTTCAGTCAGTAAATAAATCCAGTAGTACGTGAGATATTGATGTTAAAACTGTTGCAGTGGTTTTAAGAGATGGGACAGTGATTGTGGGGTGATTTTTATTAAGAAACAATAAATCACGGCAATACTCGAACCACGTCCTGAACCAGCGAGGCTTCAGACGTCATCAATGACGTCACTTGCCCTTAACGAAGCAAGCCTCCATACGCACTTCATAAACGACTCTCTAGATTTCTCGACACAAGTTTCGAAGCATCGGTATCATTTGGCCATCACTATTAGACGCTACCGCGGCTCTGCGTGGTTCTGTGTACATTGCGCCGCCGTATGTGGTCCCACGTCCTTTAAGTGTCCTCCGGAAACACTTCCGTTTGGTTGTGGACGGTTTTGCTTTCGTGTTTTTGCAGCGCGTTTGTAAATCTGCAGTGAGTTGAGTCTTCTTGGCCACCGTAGTTAGCAGCTTTAGATTTGTGGCTGCCGTGCAAAACTACAGAAGGAGCCGCCAAAGAACAAAGACGATACGGTCACTGAATTCCACTTGAAGGAAAGTAGAAACAAAGTAAATTAGCTTTCATCGCTGAACTCCAAAACCTGCCCAGCCTGTAAAACACTGCGTTACGATACAAAACAAGATCCAGAAGACTGATAGACAGCTTTTCTTCTCTTTGCACCGCATACTAGACAAGTGGGTCCTCCAGTCCTCTTCATTCAGGATGGACACAGTCTTCATATCAGAGCGAGCGCAGTGTACTTTCAATAGCAGACTCGTGTTCCTTCACATCATGTGACCCTCTAACAAAGAGCGACCTGCACGTTACCTGCATGTTACCATGGTTATGGAAGAAAGCGAGAAGAGATGAAAGAAAAACACAGGAGATAAAGTACACTCGCCACGTCATTTTTTTCATTATGAAAAGAGAGGGACGATGATTTGTCTCCTCCGTTTGTTCGCCGCCCAAAGCCGGAGCCCAATAAAAGCCGGGAGACACTCGTAAACACAAAGGGCAGCTAATGAGACAAAGAATTAATTAGCTTAGAGAGAGAAGCGGCACACGCGCCAAATATTCTCATTAGACGAGAGGCAGACGAGACTGGAGCCCAAGGTCCTCCTTCTGGAAAGCGCAGTTCATCCAGAGTCCTCGCCTTCCAAGAGAAAAGCCCAACACACATACAAGTAAGATGACCTACAGAGGCCAGGATGGTCGGAGCCCCGGCACGGCCCTTAAATCAAACACGGCCGCGCTTCTCGCAACAGCAAACATTTGCACTTACAAGGACAGCAGGGGCGCCAAAACTTTCCCCGAAAAGTGACGAGAGCTCCCATAACCTGAACCAACGTTCCGGGTCTAATTCAATCCATCCCGACACATCCAATAAGCTCGGTCCCATCACGCAGCATGATTACTCTCACAGAGCATCACGACTCACCGCTGAGAACCAAACCGCGGCTTCAGGATGCAGATTTTACTGGATGCTGCTGTTCAGTTTATAGCTGCCTGAGAAACAGCCAGGAATAATTTCACCTTCAGGGTCCGGAGGAGTCCAGCAAGACTTGCCCCAAGTAGCACTGCAGAAGACACACACATACACTACCACTCAAAGGTTTAGAATCACTTTAGAATTTCATTTCATGCAATTTTCATGCAATTCACAAGCAATATTGTCTATTTTACAATTAATGTAAGTGTATCAGATGATTTTTAAAGAATATAAATGTTTGTATTAAAGTCTATTTTTGTATAGAGGCTTATTTTGTATATAGTCCTATAATCAGCAATTCTCAGTCCTCTGTCTAAATCTCCTGATACGGCCACCAATCCAAGTTAAGGATGTTATTGGACTAATTGGTTGTTAGGACACTCTTGCTCAATTGTGATGCACAGCTGAAAAACATTCTACTAATAAGTGAATATAAAAGGGAGAACAACATTCTAGGTTAGTTTAGTATCTGAAGATCAGCAGTTGATGGCTTGCTGACCGACTCACAATGACCAGAAAGAAACAACTTTCTTTAGAGACCCGTCAGTCCATTGTTGTGTTAAGGAAGAAGACACTCCATTGAAAACAAGAACATTTCACTGTGATCCCAAACTTTTGAGTGGTAGTGTATATATATATATATATATATATATATATATATATATATAATGGACACACACACATGATCTCTGCCATACTAGGAGTAGGGAAAACATAATAAGAAGAGATCTCATATCAGGATTGATGGGAATCGGTATAACTTGTTTGCAATGACATCATGTCACTGTGATGCTGTGGCCTGAAGTGCAGATGGAGGGCAGGAAGTGCTTTTCCACATATGGAGCTCTATCACATACTCTGGGTTTGGGTCATGTATAGGTGCTCATATTGATATAACCAAGAAACCACACGGAAAGTTGTTGTTCATGAGGAAGAAAATGCAAGAAACTCCCCCAACAGTGGCCTGCAAACCTTCACTGGGACGAGGCTGAGATTCACCAGTGCCACAGACTGGCGGGTTTGGTCAGGACGGGGGGCGGATCCATACGCAAGCTTTAACGAAGGTTTTAATAAAATATGAAACTGAAACGAAACACTAAGTACAAAAAACACAAAAATACATACAAACAGGATGGGAACTTGAGACGGACAAGCAAAACAGGAGGTAACAGTCAGCGAACAGGACTAATACAAACGAGGAACAGGTGAAACGGGCGGGGCTATGGCGAAGCAGAGAACATAGAGAGCACATGACCAAACAGACAGAATCATGTAGCTGAGACAGAACGTTAACACAAGCACATGGGACAGACAAGGCAAGGTAAACAAGGACCTAGAGGGGAGAGGATGGGCAGGGCAGCCAGCTAGTAGTTTGAATTTGTTGAGTTGCTGGTGTTGCTTATAGCATTTAAAATGATGTAATTATGAAAGCAAGAAAAAACAAGTTATCACCAAAATAGTAACTTTACAGCAGAGTCTTCTTTCAATGGAAGTGAAAGTAAAGAGGTTTTAGTTAGAGGTGGACCAATCAGTGTTTTTGAGGCCAATTCCGATCGCTGATCACCTTTCAGCCCATCGGCCGATAGCCGATACCAATCGAGGGCGGGGCTAGTATTTCTGAATACTTAGTAGTGTAATCAGTAGGCGAGCGTGGCTAGTATGTCTGAATACTCAGTAGTGAAATCAGTAAGTGAGTGCGGCTAGTATGTCTTAATACTCAGTAGTAAATCAGTAGGCGAGCGCGGCTAGTATGTCTGAATATTCAGTAGTAAATCAGTAGGCGAGCGCGGCTAGTATGTCTGAATACTCAGTAGTGAAATCAGTAGGCGAGCGCGGCTAGTATGTCTGAATACTCAGTAGTGAAATCAGTAGGCGAGCGCGGCTAGTATGTCTGAATAGTCAGTAGTGAAATCAGTAGGCGAGCGCGGCTAGTATGTCTGAATACTCAGTAGTAAATCAGTAGGCGAGCGCGGCTAGTATGTCTGAATACTCAGTAGTGAAATCAGTAGGCGAGCGCGGCTAGTATGTCTGAATAGTCAGTAGTGAAATCAGTAGGCGAGCGTGGCTAGTATGTCTGAATACTCAGTAGTAAATCAGTAGGCGAGCGCGGCTAGTATGTCTGAATACTCAGTAGTAAATCAGTAGGCGAGCGCGGCTAGTATGTCTGAATACTCAGTAGTAAATCAGTAGGCGAGCGCGGCTAGTATGTCTGAATACTCAGTAGTGAAATCAGTAGGCGAGCGCGGCTAGTATGTCTGAATACTCAGTAGTAAATCAGTAGGTGAGCGCGGCTAGTATGTCTGAATACTCAGTAGTGAAATCAGTAGGCGAGCGTGGCTAGTATGTCTGAATACTCAGTAGTAAATCAGTAGGCGAGCGTGGCTAGTATGTCTGAATACTCAGTAGTAAATCAGTAGGCGAGCGCGGCTAGTATGTCTGAATACTCAGTAGTGAAATCAGTAGGCGAGCGCGGCTAGTATGTCTGAATACTCAGTAGTGAAATCAGTAGGCGAGCGCGGCTAGTATGTCTGAATAGTCAGTAGTGAAATCAGTAGGCGAGCGCGGCTAGTATGTCTGAATACTCAGTAGTAAATCAGTAGGCGAGCGCGGCTAGTATGTCTGAATACTCAGTAGTGAAATCAGTAGGCGAGCGCGGCTAGTATGTCTGAATAGCCAGTAGTGAAATCAGTAGGCGAGCGTGGCTAGTATGTCTGAATACTCAGTAGTGAAATCAGTAGGCGAGCGCGGCTAGTATGTCTGAATACTCAGTAGTAAATCAGTAGGCGAGCGCGGCTAGTATGTCTGAATACTCAGTAGTGAAATCAGTAGGCGAGCGCGGCTAGTATGTCTGAATAGTCAGTAGTGAAATCAGTAGGCGAGCGTGGCTAGTATGTCTGAATACTCAGTAGTAAATCAGTAGGCGAGCGCGGCTAGTATGTCTGAATACTCAGTAGTAAATCAGTAGGCGAGCGCGGCTAGTATGTCTGAATACTCAGTAGTAAATCAGTAGGCGAGCGCGGCTAGTATGTCTGAATACTCAGTAGTGAAATCAGTAGGCGAGCGCGGCTAGTATGTCTGAATACTCAGTAGTAAATCAGTAGGTGAGCGCGGCTAGTATGTCTGAATACTCAGTAGTGAAATCAGTAGGCGAGCGTGGCTAGTATGTCTGAATACTCAGTAGTAAATCAGTAGGCGAGCGCGGCTAGTATGTCTGAATACTCAGTAGTGAAATCAGTAGGCGAGCGTGGCTAGTATGTCTGAATACTCAGTAGTAAATCAGTAGGCGAGCGTGGCTAGTATGTCTGAATACTCAGTAGTAAATCAGTAGGCGAGCGCGGCTAGTATGTCTGAATACTCAGTAGTAAATCAGTAGGCGAGCGCGGCTAGTATGTCTGAATACTCAGTAGTAAATCAGTAGGTGAGCATGGCTAGTATGTCTGAATACTCAGTAGTAAATCAGTAGGTGAGCATGGCTAGTATGTCTGAATACTCAGTAGTAAATCAGTAGGCGAGCGTGGCTAGTATGTCTGAATACTCAGTAGTGAAATCAGTAGGCGAGCGCGGCTAGTATGTCTGAATACTCAGTAGTAAATCAGTAGGCGAGCGCGGCTAGTATGTCTGAATACTCAGTAGGTATTGAGTAGTAGGTAAATGGTACCCGGATCACCTCCTGAATCGGCAGCCATTTTTATGTAGGTGAACACAGCACACTGCGTATCCCATGATTCACCTGGAGCGGTGGATGAATTCAGAGTGGAGTAAATAAACGGTGTAAAGCTGAACGTCGGCTGTGTGTACGTAGCTACTGCTAGTGAACTGCCGCTACAGAAGTTAACGCTACTGCTGAGATAAACAATGATTACATTCCTCCCGTTTCATCTTCTCTGATCTACAGCTCCACACCGTCTGATACATAATCAGACTAAAACACAGATCAGAGTCACTAAAAGATCTAAATCTGTCAGTAAATGAGCTTTTAAATGAATAACAGGACTTTTATGGTGGTGGTCTGACGTCTTGCTTCACAGGACGCTGGCAATATGGTGGACGTAGTACGTCTGAGATTGTGTGGCTACTAAAACTCACCTACTGAAATTAACTACTAGTCTGACACTTGAGCAGTACGTACTGACTCTAATCTAGTACCTACTGACTAGTAGACAATATCGGACGCACCTTTGGTCTAAACTGGTTTATTACCATTTTTAACGAGCTCGTGTGAAACAGCATAATATTATTAACAAAATTATCAGTAAATAAACAAAGTAAATCAAACAAATATTGCCAATACTGCAATCATTCAATTTAGACCCTTAAATTAAAACGAAAAAAGCTAATTAAATAAATGCAGGCCTTAAAAGCAGAAAATCTGTAATAATTAAATGTAGATCTTGAATTGTTGCTGCTGTTCTGTTAGTACCGGTCAGATCTGGTCTGTATGGTGTTCTGGGTTGTTTGTTTTGTGTTAGCTGTGTGTACTAGCTCTGCTGTTTACTGATACTCACTGTATTCAGCTGTGTGGTGTCTCTGAAGTGTTGTATCAGATTAGAAGAGTTAAATGTCTTTGTCTTGGTTCCCCAACGAGACACACTGATTTTACTAATTTTACAAAACGTCCTGGATGAGTCTGCGTCACATACGGCAACAAGCATTTCTATTGGTCCATCCATCATAGAACTTTCACATGATGTAAAGAACAGCTGTTGTGTTCAAATCATATAGAAATTTGGAAAGCAACAGAAATGGAGATATGTTTTTCTTTAGACAGTGACTATATGCTGCAGATTGTTTGTTCCAAGAGAGAAACTAGACCCCGACACTCCTCTCAACAGTCTTCAAATGGTGGGTCTAAAGGTCATATGTGATTACAAAATATTATGCATGTAATATTCAAGTCTTTCAAGGCTTTCATCTTCACAGCGAGTAGATGATGAACATAATGCGTCCAATATTTGAGTGCTCAGCACGTATGTTATATCCTTAACCTACAGCGAGCGAGCGAGCCACTGGGCTGGACTTCAGAAATGGAGGTTATTAGGAGTCAGGACAATCATATTTGAGGACTCTGTGGAGAAATCTTCTCATATCTTCTTGTGCTACATGGCAGTAAAGTACAGCTTCCTGGAAAACACTGTGAGCCTTGATATTAAGAGGGGCTAACTAACGTAACACTAAGCGAATGTATTATTCTATTACTACAGTAGCTGCTGTAGGCATTGCAGTTCCCCAAATTACGTTACCATGCAACACTAGCTAGCTATGCAACACACAACAGTGTAATAAACCTTCATAACAAGCACCGTTACCAAATTTAGAAAAACCTAAATAACCTTCCTACAGGTTCTACACTCACAGACTGTAGTTCATCTGATTCTCTATATACTATGTTGCCCTGTTCTTCAACGATCAGGACCCCCACAGGACCCAGGACCACCACAGAGCAGGTATTATTAGGGTGGTGGATCATTCTTAGCACTGAAGTGACACTGACATGGTGGTGGTGTGTTAGTGTGTGTTGTGCTGGTGTGAGTGGATCAGTGCTGCTGCTGGAGTGTGTAAACACCTCAGAGTCACTGCTGGACTGAGAATCGTCCACCAACCAAAACTATCAAGACAACAGTGTCCTGTGGGCGGCGTCCTGTGTCCACTGATGAAGGACTAGAGAACACAAACTGTGCAGCAGCAGATGAACTACTGTCTCTGACTTTACATCTACAAGGTGGACCAGCAAGTAGTAGGAATGTCTAATAGAGTGGACAGTGAGTGGACACAGTGTTTAAAAGGGCTGATCTGTCAGTGTCACTGCAATGCTGGGAATGATCTACCCATATAATAACTGCTCTGTGGTGGTTCCGTGGGGGTCCTGATCATTGAAGAACATGGTAACAAAGTATACAAAGGATAAGATGGACTACAGTTTGTAAGTGTGGAACTACAGAGTGCTCCTATATGATAAGAGGAGCTTGTGCGTTGCACAAATCGAACATAAGAAATAAAATTGTGAAGAGCCATCTCAAAAATGATGCCTGACGTCCAAGCAGTCACGATTCACATGCTGTTGTTTACAAGTTCTTTATTATTATTTATTATCCAAATGTGTTTTTTTCCATATGATACATATAGATACATATAGTTGCTCAGGATTATAGATGTACTAAGCATAATAGCCTACCTTTAGATGCTAAGCTTCAAAGGATTATAGAATAAAACCCCTGAAATAGGGCTGTATTGTGAGGTATTGGTGCTGCTTTGCTGCTGAAGGTCGAGCGGTTGTGTGATCTTGTACTGAGAACGTCTGGGGACAGTCCTGAAATACGGGCTCAGTGTGGGTGGGAATATAAACGTATTATGAAGGGAACCAGCTGAGAGTGAAATCTCTAAATCAATCCAGTGCCTCCTGAAGGTGGAGCTCAAAGTAGTAGACAATGGTGGGCTCACTAACATAATCTGGTGGACAAGAAACTGTCCTTATACCATTCAAATGCCCAAAAAGTGCCCCCCAAGATACAAATGTGGGTCATGTGTGTAGAGAACTCAATACATGGTTCCATTAAACTAGACTTGACATCACTTTTAGAAGATATTATTAGTAAAAGCTGTTGTTCACAGTACTGACAACACAGCCAGAGTAGACTTCTTTTCTATATTCGTGAGAAGAGAAGCTCTTGGTTTTGTTTTCGAGCTCAACTATGTGCCATCGCACCCAATAAATACCCATGTGAATACACAGAGAACATCAATAACCTTAAACATACACAAATACATGTACTCACCGCTGAGGAGTGATGTGAACTTTGTCCACAGCTATTCCAACAAGCTGCAGATGGACTAAGTTAGTCTGAAAGGCCTGAAGCTATTATCTTGTCCATTTCTGTGCTGGGACCAGCAGCTGAAATCCTGGTTTTCAACTGAACAACAAACCTACGCCTCCACCATGGACTGTAGTGGACATATGAACAAGACCATCACAGCTTGTGCTTTAAAGTAATAAGCTATTGGTTTGGTGAACTAATCTTTTAACACATCCTGTTAGCAAACAAGCCAAAACATCTCTTTTCTTAATGTTTTTCATTGAAGTTTACTGTGATTGACAGTGTAGAAGGAGTTTACTGTGATTGACAGTGCAGGAGGAGTTTACTGTGATTGGCTGACAGTGTAGGAGGAGTTTACTGTGATTGGCTGACTGTGTAGGAGGAGTTTACTGTGATTGACTGACAGTGTAGGAGGAGTTTACTGTGATTGATTGACAGTGTAATAGAGGTTTACTGTGATTGGCTGACAGTTTAATAGAAGTTTACTGTGATTTGATTGACAGTGTAGGAGGAGTTTACTGTGATTGACTGACAGTGTAGAAGGAGTTTACTGTGATTGCTTGGCAGTGTAGAAGGAGTTTACTGTGATTGGTTGACAGTGTAGGAGGTTTTTACAGTTGATTGACTGACAGTGTAAGAGTAGTTTACTGTAATTGGCTGGCAGTGTAGAAGGAGTTTACTGTGATTGACTGACAGTGTAGAAGGAGTTTACTGTGATTGACAGACAGTGTAGAAGGAGTTTACTGTGATTGAGTGACAGTGTAGTAGGAGTTTACTGTGATTGACTGACAGTGTAGAAGGAGTTTACTGTGATTGACTGACAGTGTAGAAGGAGTTTACTGTGATTGACTGAAAGTGTAAGAGTAGTTTACTGTAATTGGCTGACAGTGTAGAAGGAGTTTACTGTGATTGACTGACAGTGTAGAAGGAGTTTACTGTGATTGACTGACAGTGTAGAAGGAGTTTACAGTGATTGACTGACAATGTAGAAGGAGTTTACTGTGATTGAGTGACAGTGTAGTAGGAGTTTACTGTGATTGACTGACAGTGTAGAAGGAGTTTACTGTGATTGACTGACAGTGTAGAAGGAGTTTACTGTGATTGAGTGACAGTGTAGTAGGAGTTTACTGTGATTGACTGACAGTGTAGAAGGAGTTTACTGTGATTGACAGACAGTGTAGAAGGAGTTTACTGTGATTGAGTGACAGTGTAATAGGAGTTTACTGTGATTGACTGACAGTGTAGAAGGAGTTTACTGTGATTGACTGACAGTGTAGAAGGAGTTTACTGTGATTGACTGAAAGTGTAAGAGTAGTTTACTGTAATTGGCTGACAGTGTAGAAGGAGTTTACTGTGATTGACTGACAGTGTAGAAGGAGTTTACTGTGATTGGCTGACAGTGTAGAAGGAGTTTACAGTGATTGACTGACAATGTAGAAGGAGTTTACAGTGATTGACTGACAGTGTAGGAGGAGTTTACTGTGATTGACTGGCAGTGTAGAAGGAGTTTACTGTGATTGGTTGACAGTGTAGAAGGAGTTTACTGTAATTGGCTGACAGTGTAGAAGGAGTTTACTGTAATTGGCTGACAGTGTATAAGGAGTTTACTATGATTGGCTGACAGTGTAGAAGGAGTTTACAGTGATTGACTGACAGTGTAAGAGTAGTTTACTGTGATTGACTGACAGTGTAAGAGTAGTTTACTGTAATTGGCTGACAGTGTAGAAGGAGTTTACTGTGATTGGCTGACAGTGTAGAAGGAGTTTACTGTGATTGGCTGACAGTGTAGAAGGAGTTTACTGTGATTGACATACAGTGTAGAAGGAGTTTACTGTAATTGGCTGACAGTGTAGAAGGAGTTTACTGTGATTGACTGACAGTGTAGAAGGAGTTTTCTGTGATTGACTGACAGTGTAAGAGTAGTTTACTGTGACTGGCTGACAGTGTAGAAGGAGTTTACTGTGATTGACTGGCAGTGTAGAAGGAGTTTACAGTGATTGACTGACAGTGTAAGAGTAGTTTACTGTAATTGGCTGACAGTGTAGAAGTAGTTTACTGTAATTGATTGGCAGTGTAGAAGGAGTTTACTGTGATTGACATACAGTGTGGAAGGAGTTTACTGTGATTGACATACAGTGTGGAAGGAGTTTACTGTAATTGGCTGACAGTGTAGAAGGAGTTCACTGTGATTGACAGACAGTGTAGAAGGAGTTTACTGTGATTGGCTGACAGTGTAGAAGGAGTTTACTGTGATTGACTGACGGTGTAGGAGGAGTATACTATGATTGACAGACAGTGTAGTAGGAGTTTACTGTGATTGACTGACAGTGTAGGAGGGGTTTACTGTGATTGACTGACAGTGTAGGAGGAGTTTACTGTGATTGACTGACAGTGTAGAAGGATTTTACTGTGATTGGCTGACAGTGTAGAAGGAGTTTACTGTGATTGACTGGCGGTGTAGAAGAAGTTTACTGTGATTGGCTGATGGTGTAGGAGGAATTTACAGTGATTGACTGATGGTGTTGAAGGAGTTTACTGTGATTGGCTGACAGTGTAGAAGGAGTTTATTGTGATTGACTGAGAGTGTAGAAAGAGTTTACTGTGATTGGCTGACAATGTAAAAGGAGTTTACTATGATTGACTGAGAGTGTAATAGAAGTTTATTGTGATTGATTGACAGTGTAGAAGGAGCTTACTGTGATTGGCTGACAATGTAGAAGGAGTTTACTATGATTGACTGAGAGTGTAATAGAAGTTTATTGTGATTGATTGACAGTGTAGAAGGAGCTTACTGTGATTGGCTGACAGTGTAGGAGGAGATTACTGTGATTAGATGGCGGTGTAGGAAGAGTTTACTGTGATTGGCTAACAGTGTAGAAGGAGTTTACTGTGATTGACTGATGGTGTAGGAGGAGTTTACAGTGATTGACTGACGGTGTAGAAGGAGTTTACTGTGATTGGCTGACAGTGTAGAAGGAGTTTACAGTGATTTACTGACGGTGTAGAAGGAGTTTACTGAGATTGGCTGATGGTGTAGAAGAAGTTTACTGTGATTGGCTGATGGTGTAAGAGGAAAAATAAAACAAAAAGTTACTCAAGTAAAGATACTTAAAAATGTGTACTTATATACAATAATTAAGTAAATGTATTTTATTAGTGTTCACCTCTGATCAGTTTTGGGAACACAAAGTGCTACACATTGAACGCAACACAAAAAAGATGAAGAAAATGAAGAAAAACTAGAAAAGATATACTAGAACTGCCTAAAGCATCATCGGACGGCTGCCGCTAGATGGTCCTTCCAGTGGCAAATCCACAAACACAGCTGTTGGGTGACAGCTGCCATCCACCCGTGATGCTGGATGACCACATGCAGCTTTGGGGAGCATGGCCCCCAGGCATCCTCTCATCGATAAAGCAGGGCAAGCGGACCCCTGCTGGGCTCCAGCTGAGCTCCATTGTCTTCCCCTTCCAGGTATCTCACTCTCGGCTGGCTGGACCATCTGGGAAGGTGCCTGTGTAACACTTAGTGGCATTTGATTTCATTGACATGCTGCTCAGTTTCTTCCAACTTGGTGGTCATATCCCACTTCTGACACCAACGTAGCAACAGCACCTCTCCTCATACACACCTTACTCTAAACAGAACAACTACAGCACTAACCTCAGCAACAATGAGCGTCCTCCCTACCCAGGATTGTGAACACTTTGCATGGTCGCACCATCCAAACTCCTCATGGCAGCGTGGAGCCTGTAGCAGACGCCACACTGCTGTCATTTGTGTCTGCTGTTAATTATACATTTGCTTAAGAAGTTATGTGACCGCACAATCTTAGGAGAACCACTTTCACTGTTTTGTCATGTGATGGAAAACAAAAACAAGTTATGAAGATGGGCACGGAAATCTCTGGGCTCAGATTTATAACCTTAATCTGCTCTACTGTACCGTAACAATGGTATCAGTCACTGCCATGCCAACGCCAGAGGCAGCAGTGACTGGATATGGAGCTCTATTGTCATGTTGCCTGCAAACGTTTGCAAAAAAACAAACCAAAATCTGTCTTTGGTGTGCAAAGTATCATCAGTGGTTCAAATGACTATATTGAATTAACTAGTTTTAAGCATCATTGAAGTCTTTATTGGTGCAACAGATCTGGTGTAATATTTAGGGTGATGGAAATGATAGAAACTCTAAAAACTCTGATCATCAGTCTATAGCATATACACTTGTGCCCAGCCGACTCCTAGAAAGCACTTCTAAATATAACTCAAGGTTCCTGCATTGACATCTATGCATTCTGTGGTGCCTTCTTAAACATGCAGTGACTTGTATAAGAAACGTCCCAGAGGGAAAAGATTTCAGGGATCTTGAGTGATAGTCTTAACATTACTACAGTCCTGTACTCCCTGAGGCTGTGCCCTAGTTTCTGAATTTGAATTTGAACTGTAAGGCCATATTGGCTTGCTGTACCACTGCTGCTGCTGCTTATGTTGAAAAGGAAGAACAATTGTACCATCACTGCACACATGCACGTTGTCTCCTCGACAGTTTACAGTTTATAATGTTTGCACTACTTACATCACCACCTTACATCACCACCTGCTGCTAAATACTGTTCCCCATGTGTACATTGTCCTGTATAGTTTGTATAGTCCTGTGTATTTAAGTTCTGTATATTTATTGTCTGCCATATTTATTCTTTATGTATAAACACTGGGTGTGTCTCAAATCCTAGTGAGTGTCTAAGTAGGCTGTCTAGGTAGCAGCTGTGTAAGTAGCAGCGTTCTCTCCTCATCTCTCCTCATAAAACAGATTACTGAGACGCTCTAGTTAGAGAGAGACTGCGTCACGGCTTGTTTCCGCCCACTGCAGCACGCGACCGGTGGTTTAGCTGGTTGCTAAGCTACCGGCTGGCATCCAAAACAATAGCCCAAAGCTTAGAAATCTGCTAGCATGAATGCTAATGGCTTGAGTTTAAATATATACCGTTCGATGCAGTCCCGCTGAAGTACACAGACGCTCAGCTTCTACGGGCAAATGTGCTGACTCAACAGGAACGTACGAGAAGTTAACAACAACGAGTCTGTCGGTTTGTGATAAGTAGCTGATTCTGATTGAACTCATCTTCATGTTCACGTTTGCATTTGTAGTGAATGAAATCTTAACACAACTGGACACCTCTGACCATTTCATTTTGGACATTTCAGTGGAAGATGAGTTTCCCTTGCAGTCTTAGAGAACTCGCCGCTGGTTTCCATGCACTTAATTATCCGATCAATGATCAGATTTCTGCAGCTATTTGATTATTCTAGTGGTCATGTAAACAGCACACTTCAATTTGGATTAAGGCCTATAATCCGATTAGAAAATCTGATAAAGAGAGCTGGAGTTCTGCTCAGTAATCGGATTTCTCAGTGTGTGTATATGTATGTCCGCACATGTGTGCAAACCGATGGTGGTCCTGGAAGTAAGCAAGCAGCGCTGCAAGATGGAAAGCAAATACATGTGTATATATATACTGCTTGTCTTATGTAGATGCAGAGCTATCTGATTACTGAAGTGCATGTAAACACTGTGAATAGATTACTGATGGTATACACCACGGTCAGGTCGCCAGTCCATCGCAACACACACTCACACCTATGGGCTGTTAAGAGTGAGGATCAACCTAACATGCATGTGTTTGGACTGTGGGAGGAAACCGGAGTACCCAGAGGAAACCCACTCAAGCACAGGGAGAACATACACACTTCATACAGAACCACCCGGACCGGGAATCCAACCCAGATCATCTTACTGTGAGGACACAGTGCTGACCACTACACCACCATACTAACCACTACACCATCATACTAACCACTACACCACCGTACTAACCACTACACCACCGTACTAACCACTACACCACCATACTGACCACTACACCATCATACTAACCACTACACCACCGTACTAACCACTACACCACCGTACTAACCACTACACCACCATACTGACCACTACACCATCATACTAACCACTACACCACCATACTAACCACTACACCACCGTACTAACCACTACACCACCATACTGACCACTACACCACCATACTGACCACTACACCACCATACTAACCAATACACCACCATACTGACCACTACACCACCATACTAACCACTACACCACCATACTAACCACTACACCACCCTAATAACCACTACACCACCCTACTAACCACTACACCACCATACTAACCAATACACCACCATACTAACCACTACACCACCGTACTAACCACTACACCACCGTACTAAACACTACACCACCATACTAACCCCTACACCACTATACTAACCACTACACCACTATACTAACCACTACACCACCATACTAACCACTACACCACCGTACTAACCACTACACCACCGTACTAACCACTACACCACCATACTAACCACTACACCACCATACTAACCACCACACCACCATACTAACCACTACACCACCATACTGACCACTACACCACCATCCTAACCACTACACCACCGTACTAACCACTACACCACCATACTAACCACTACACCACCGTACTAATCACTACACCACCGTACTAACCACTACACCACCATCCTAACCACTACACCACCGTACTAACCACTACACCACCGTACTAACCACTACACCACCGTACTAACCACTACACCACCATACTGACCACTACACCACCATACTAACCACTACACCACCGTACTAACCACTACACCACCATACTAACCACTACACCACCATCCTAACCACTACACCACCGTACTAACCACTACACCACCGTACTAACCACTACACCACTGTACTAACCACTACACCACCATACTAACCACTACATCACCATACTAACCAATACACCACCATACTAACCACTACACCACCATACTAACCACTACACCACCATACTAACCACTACACCACTGTACTAACCACTACACCACTGTACTAACCACTACACCACCATACTAACCACTACACCACCATACTAACCAATACACCACCATACTAACCACTACACCACCATACTAACCACTACACCACCATACTAACCAATACACCACCATACTAACCACTACACCACCTTACTGATCACTACACTTCACTTTAATTATATTTAAAACAAGCACGAAACATCAACTATGAACATTCACACAGTGGGAGCGTGATTGACTCTTCCTGCGTTAAAACATCAAACACTCACACTTTACCTTCAGTGCTAAAATCAGCTTCTCTATTCTAAATATCAGACTTCCTTTCCTTCATTACCGATTGCATATACAGACCTGCGAGCTCTTCAGAACAGATTAGCGGCGTAGCTGTTTGATAGAAGGCTGAAAGAGAGAGAGAGAGAGAGAGGGAGAGAGAGGGAGAGAGAGAAAGAGACAAAGTGAGAGAAGTGCACTTTATCTACTTCAAACAAATAAGAAGCTTTTAGATTGAGAGTCAACCACAAATTAACGTCTGGTTGGCCGTACCAAAACCAGACCCTGGAGCCTGCGGTAGATAACAGGCTGGTGGTATCTAACATTGTCGGGGCTGCCAACTTTGAGGAATTTGCTGGAGGGAGATTCGGAGTGATGCAGAGTTATTCAGCATAAATCATTTCATTTACACTGCAGATGGAAATCAGACACGCGGTTACAAAACATCCTCTTCACGGAGAAACAACACACCACGTTTTAAAAGCTTCATGGAGACCATGTAGGAATTGCTTTCCAACTGGATATCCAACTTCAGGGAGCATTACACAACTAACTTCCTAGTCAGAGGTCAGACATCTGAATTTAAGTACAGATCAGAGCATTTTAATACATAGCTAAGTTGCTTTACTGGGTGGCGTTACATAGTATTACCTATTCAATGCCTCATCTGCGTATTTTGGGTCCCAGGCAGCCATAAAGAAACTCCCAACAACACACACATGCGGCACTTGAAGCGAAGTCTTCATTTCAGAGGCGTACATTGGGCGGAGCCTCTCTCTGTTCACAACCAATCAGCTATACAAACCATCTACTATCATCCAATCAGCAACCTGCTTACTGTGTGTTGGGATACTTGGCTCCAACAATGAGCTTAATGTACTTGGGTAGAATTATCCAAGTACAAGAAATATTATCTCTTTATTGCCTCGGCTGCGTATTTTGGTTTCTGGGCAGCCATAAAGAAACTCCCAACAACAAAGTGAGACTTGTCCCTCACACATGCAGCATTTGAAGTGCAGCCTTCATTTCAGAGACGTACAGTGGGCGGAGCCTCAACCAATGAGCTGTACAAACTACCTGCTATTATCCAATCAGCAACCTGCTCACTGAATATTGGGATACTTGGAGGGAAAGTCATGGTTTCCTCACGCTTTAAACCTGCTTGACAGTCTTCAACATCAGTAAAGCAGAACTGACTGAGTACGGACTGGAACATGTTGGCTCGACAAGACAACATTGAAATCCATAGATATCGTCGCTGTCCAATGAAAAACATGTCTCCGTTTTTGTCGATTTTGAGTTTTCTAGATTATTTGAACACGCCAATGGTCGTTTATATTGTGTAAATATTTCATGATGACTGGACCAATAGAAGTGCTCCAAAATAGCTTGGAAATAATTCTGGTTCCATTGACTTGCATTCAAAGCAAAGTATGTTTTTGGTTTCTCCTGTAAAGTTGCAATTTTGGAGATATTTGTTTTTCAATGGACTGCAACGATGTGTTTTAACTAATTCAGACTTCTCAGCCACGTCACAATATGGTTTAATAATAATGTTATTATTAAAATTATATTTATTGTGCACTGTGAGCTACTGTAACCAAACACAAATTCCTTGTATGTGTAAGCATACTTGGCCAATAAGGTCTGATTCTGATCTCAACTAGTGTTACTATCCTAGCCTTTTCAGCTACTAGCTTAGAGCTCAGAACACTCTTTATTTTATTCCATTTATTTGTGAGGGGTGCAAAACAGTAGTTGAGCCCAGCTTTTATCGGCTCGCACTGCCGCCATTGTGTCTACACCTCCATTGTGTCTACACCGCCATTGTGTCTGAGTGGTAAAGGTAACCAATATCACGGTACCACTACAATGAGCTTGTGAATGAGTGGCTACATGAGTTGTGCTGCCATGTCAGAAAATTAACGACGCCTGGATTTGGTGCAATGTGGCTCAAGATGTTTGAGCGTCCATCGAAATCCAACATCCTTCACAACAGAGAATCGCTGATCTACGCTGATCATGTAGAGCAGCCTGTTAAATGAAGTTATGAAATAACTAAGTTTGTGAGAAGGACCACGCCCAAACTCCATCCCTCAACCATTTCACACTCTGTATAAACCACTCCTCCGTCCTCACCTTCTCGTAACAAAATTCACACCCCACCATCTTCCCTGGCTCCTCCCTCTTTTCCAACCCTTCCTCACTCTTGCTCGGCAGGTTGGGGCCTGGCTTTAACCCCAGCAGCCTAAGCCGCCCAGAGTTCTACAGAGTTCTCCTTCCTTGCCTTGCCTTAAGTGGTCCGCACTTCGCAAAATAGTGCTCTTACAGCATACAATAAATATGTCATCAAATATTGGTGTGAAATATCGACCATTGGCCTGATGCCTGATGAGACGTAACCCTTGCATAGTGTCAACTATTGTTCAACATCAACATCTTTACACATGAGAAGCTAAACTGTGAGAATTTTAGTAACACAACTATTTTTGTAACGCTCAGACAAGGTGGGCAGGATGCGTCAGCTGAGTGGAATACGTGCCAAACTAAAACTGTTAAGGTTGTAAATAGTAGACAAAATTTCTACATCACTGCACCACTAGGCCAGAGATACACTCCTCACAAAAGTATGATCCCGTCTGTACAAACTCAAAGTGTGCTCCTACATTACTGTGGCTGTATAAACATTCTAGAGGAAACATCAGAATGGGATTGTTACGTGCAGGGGCTGTTTGTGTGATTTGTTTCCCCTCACCTTTCCAAGTTCCTTTGATTATCTGCCAATCTACAGGTGTGCTGTCTGAGCTGATTGAGACCATGGGTGTGTATTCTAACCAGACCAATCAAAATCAGCCATCGTCACTACTGAACCCTTAAAGAGTCAGGATCATCCTAGATGATCCCAGTGATGTAATTTGAAATAAAATCAAACTTAATTGAACTGCTGTCTGTGTTCTTTTGATGTAGGAAAACATCAGCTTTTTATAGAGACTAGTTTTAAGTTTTTCACAACTTAATTCTGATTCCAGGAAACTCAATGTTGAGTTGAATTAAATGGTCAGTAATGTTGATTTTACAAAATATTGTAAGTACAAACAATTTAGATTTCATTGTATTCAACTCAAATGATTACTTCCGGTCTGTTTGACATTTGAGATGATTTTACTCAAACTCTAGTTTGCATTACTTAAATATTTTAAGGCAATCACTTGCCTCAAACTCTTGAAGTACAATCAACTTATCCGGTTTTATAGAGTAGGCATGCAAGCTGTGTTGTATGGGAATAAAGATGTGACGATTAAAATTCATGAACATAAATGTATAAGTATATATTATCCCTGTCCAAATCTCCATTTTTGATGATTTTTAATTTTTTTTCATTTGAACATAGCAGTCACTGTTTACAGTTTTATGATGAATGGACCAATACGAACTCTTTAAAATAGCTTGGAAAACTTTCTGGTTCCATTAACTAACTAAAAGTAAAGAATCACAGGGAGAAAGCATACTGGAGGTACAAGGAGGTACAAAGAGGTGCAATACAGCTGGCCAGGCTGGGATGTTGTTATAGTGGCCCTTGCTGTAACACTATAGGAGTGATGTAAGTGTGACTATACATCCTCTTTTTTCCAGGACATGTCCTCTTTTTGGATTTGACAGTCCGCCCTGTGTCATCCTCCTGCCCCGGCAGTGTCCTCCTTTTCTGAAAACCAAAACAGGGTCACCTTAAGTGATAGAAGTGGCTCATAAAAGCAGTACTTGAGTAAAATTGTGCACCTATCGCAGCAACATAGAGTGCTGTGCTTCAGCCATCAGCAAACTAGAACACAAACAGTCGAGTCACATTATTATGACCACCAGCTAATATCCAGAGTACAGCACTGAGAGCAGCTAGACGGACTGGGAGACTCAATGAGGTCCTGGTAGGTTGTTACAGGTATCTGGAGCCATGCTGACTGCAGTGCATCCCACAGCTGCTGGAGAGGTCTATAGAGCCAACACCACCATCCAGATGGTCCCACAGATGCTCAGTTGGGTTCAAGTCTGGGGAATTAGGGGTCCAGCCCTTACAGAAAATAAGTATACTTAAAGTTCATTTTATTAAGTATACTATATGCAGTTACTGTACTAATGTCATTGTACTAGTAGTACACTTGTATATGTACTATTTTAATACTTATTGGGACTAAATTGGCCCACTCTCTAGTTTTTAAAAGTATACTTTTAAGTACACTTTAAGTGTAAGAGTAGTAAACCAAGTATAAACTAGTTTACAGCTTTTGTACTGTAACTACACTAAAAGTAAACTTAAGGCTTCACTGTTAGTTTACTAGTATGTAAGTTTTCTTTAAGTGAACTTAAAATAATACTTATAATTTACTGCTTATATTATTGTTGTACTTTAAAGTATATGACTAGTTTTAAGGCTTTTTTTCTACTTAAAATAGAACTTAACAACGTTTATTTACATTCCCCTGACCAGAACGCTATCGCACACTCACTCTGGAGCTATCTAAAGTAGGAAGTGGTCATAATAATGTGACTCGACTGTGTATCAGTACATACAGCATGAGTGGAACTTGCTGTTTGGGCTAATTACCAATAACACAGTGTCTAAAAGACTTCTTTACCGAACAGTTTGAGCAGAAAAGCACCGTAGAGCAAACATATACTCCTCTTTACAGTGAGCGCTCGGCCCGTGTGTGACTAATTGAATGTCGAGGATGGGAGGGGGATATAAAATGTCAAGCTCTTTTTTTTTCTGGGGTATGTACATATTTCCCTTCCATTAGTATCCCTGCTTTACACGGCTCACGACCTTCGCAACTCTTTGACGCCTCTCTTCCACATTCAACGCAGACTCAACACAGTGACTCATGACTCGCTGCAGTTCAGCCAAGCGGTGCGCGCTGAGGCTGCTTACTTCAACTCCTGTGTTTGCGGGCACCGCCGGCTTTCTGGCAACCTCCGGGGTCATTAGCAACAACTCCACTCAGTACTACTGATATGCAAATGGACTTAATTATACCGCGCTTTGTGTTGCTGCCCCCGGCTGTACTGCGATCGCACTCTGCTGCTCGCACCCGAGCGGTGGCACCGGTGCCGGAACAGCAGACGCAGCACGGAGCCGGTAGGTAAAGAATGTCTTTGGTGCCGTGAACCTCCACAGTGCATTTAGGGGCCGAGCTTTCATCACGCATTGTGTGGACGACCTGCGTACAGCTTTTGACTATTCAGCAGCCTTTTATTTAACAAAAAATAATAAAATGGGCTTATTAGCATTTTCCTTACAGCCACGAATCTTTGGCAAACCAAGCCGCAAACAATCATCTCTATCATCTCAAAGAGAAATTTTACACAGTGCATATTTATGCAGCATTTAAAAAATTATACTCTACCTCTAACTGCTGAGAGCCTGAGCTCTGGATGACATACACTGATCAGCCATAACATTCAAACCACCTTTAGAATTTCATTTCATGCAATTTTCATGCAATTCACAAACAATATTGTCCATTTCACTATTAATGTAAGTGTATCAGATGATTTTTAAAGAATATAAATGTTTGTATTAAAGCCTATTTTTGTATAGAGGCTTATTTTACATATAGTCCTATTATCAGTAATTCTCAGTCCTCTGTCTAATCTCCTGGTACGGCCGCCAATCCAAGTTAAGGATGTTATTGGGTTAATTGGTTGTTAGGACACTCTTGCTCAATTGTGATGCACAGCTGAAAAACATTCTACTAATAAGTGAGTATAAAAGGGAACAACATTCTAGGTTAGTTTAGTATCTGAAGCATCAGCAGTTGATGGCTTGCTGACCGACTCACAATGACCAGAAAGAAACAACTTTCTTTAGAGACCCGTCAGTCCATTGTTGTGTTAAGGAAGAAGATACTCCATTAAAACAAGAACATTTCACTGTGATCCCAAACTTTTGAGCGGTAGTGTATCTCCACTCACTGTCCACTGTATCAGCTTCACTGATCATACAGGAGCTACACTTACAGACTTCATTACTCTGTTCTTTAATGATCAGGACCCCCACAGGACCCCCACAGAGCAGCTACTATTAGGGAGGTGGGTCATTCTCAGCACTGCAGTGACACTGATGTGGTGGTGTGTTAGTATGTGATATGCTGGTGTGAGTGGATCAGACACAGCAGTGATGCTGGAGTGTTTAAGCACTGTGTCCACTCACTGTCCACTCTATTAGACACTCCTACTACTTGCTGGTCCACCTTGTAGATGTAAAGTCAGAGACAGTAGCTCATCTGCTGCTGCACAGTTTGTGTTCTCTAGTCCTTCATCAGTGGACACAGGACGCTGCCCACAGGACATTGTTGGCTGGATGTTGAGGTGATCCACTCATACCAGCACAACACAGCCACCATGTCAGTGTCACTGCAGTGCTGAGAATGACCCACCTCCCTAATAGTACCTGCTCTGTGCAAGGACTGATTAAGGTTAGTCTGGGCCCCCCCAACCCGCGCCCCTCGTAATCAAGGGCCCTCTAATGGTATGGCCTGCTCTTCTCTAGGGCCCCCTGGTAGAGGCTCTCATAACCAGGGCCCTCTATAATTATGCCTCCTTCTTTCCTGGGACCCCTAATAGAAAGAAGTCGAAGTCAGGGCAATGCCTTGTCCATTTTCACAAGGGGCCCAAAAGCATGGTTAGAGTCCCTAAAAGGCAAAGGAGCCTTAAAATGGAGGGCCCTTGGAAATAAAAAAATATATTGTATCATAAATGTTGATAGGCATCGCAAAATGTTTTGGCCAGGACCCCCTTGGGGTCCCCTGACCTCAAGGGCCCCTGGACGCTGGCCCCACTGGCCCGGTCAGTAATCCAGCCATGGCTCTGTGGTGGTCCTGTGGGGGTCCTGATCATTAAAGAACAGAGTAATAAAGTATACAGAGAATCAGATGAACTACAGTCTGTGAGTGGAGCTCCTGTATGGTCAGTGGAGCTGATACAGTGGACAGTGAGAGTAGATAGATGGTCACCTTCCTGGGTTGGAACAGGAGCAGTAGAAGATAAATCTGTGATCTCTAAGGATGTGTTTTGTAGTTAGTCAGCCTGAAATGACAATGTGGTAACAAGAAGTTTTTTTCAACATCTAATTTAGATCAACAAAAGCAATTTCACGCTCAGAAACACTTCAAATCAACTAACCTGCCTCTGTTCCATTTTTTTTTTTTGTGGTGTGGTTCATTGCCATAATTCCAACACGGTGTATCTACTGCTGCGTCATGAATAAATCCAAGGAAACAAATACAGCACTAGAATATATAGCACTGGGATAATATAGTTCTCGAGCTGGCCCAGTGTTTTCTTTATTCATAACCCTAACACAAATCTACAGCTGCCCAAAACCCTGTGTAGAGACAGTTTAAATGTTAAGCTACAAAGCATTGTTAAATGAGTTTAAATAAATGAGTATTAAACATAGCTAAAACTAAATGCATCATTTTTGGTAGTAGGAGAACACTTGATAAATCTAATGAACTTAATTTGTCTATAGATGGGTTCGTTGAGCAGGTTTTTAAGACCAAATTATTGGGAGTCAGATTAGATCATTCAAACCACCTCCTTGTACACTACCCCTCAAAAGTCTAGGATCACTTTAGAATTTCATTTCATCTCAAGCTGGCCCAGTGTTTTCTTCATTCATAACCATAACACAAATCTACAGCTGCCCAAAACCCTGTGTAGAGACAGTTTAAATGTTAAGCTACAAAGCATTGTTAAATGAGTTTAAATAAATGAGTATTAAACATAGCTAAAACTAAATGCATCGTTTTTGGTAGTAGGAGAACACTTGATAAATCTAATTTGTCTATAGATGGGTTCGTTGAGCAGGTTTTCAAGACCAAATCATTGGGAGTCAGATTAGATCATTTGTTATCTTGGTCTGATCAAATCGATCATATTGTGTCAATAATGGAAAAAAGGTATTCCAATTTCAAAGAAATGTTCTTCACATGTTCCATTATCTATTATGACTGATGTACTGTGGTCACTTGTTTTGTCACACCTGGACTATTGCCCAGTGGTTTGGTCAAGTGCTGCTGATAAACATCTAAAAAAAAACTTCAACTTGTACAGAACAGGGCAGCCAGACTAGCTCTTCATTGTTCTTTTCGTGCTAATGTGTGTGAATTGCATAAATGATAATTATGATTAACTGTGGAAGCTAAACTGAGATCCTGTCTTTTGTTATTTATGCATAATATTATTTGGAAAAATATGCCTCATTTCTTTCATGAAAAATTTGTTTTTTCAGGCTTTTGTTGGGGCTATAAAACATGCCAAGTGAGCACAGGTCAGCTGGTGGTCTAAAATCCAATTTTATAAAGAGAACTGTTCTTTATAGGTCTTTCTTGATTTCCCTAACAAAAAAGAAGTTTATTCAAGTGTAGCATTAGTTTACTTCTTTTAAACTAAAAGGAAGTGAGAATGCTTTCAGTTTACTTTTTATGTACTTCTCAGTGATATACTAAACACAGTTATACTTAAGTACGCTTGGGTTATACTGACAAGTATAGAACAGTCTAAGTATATTTGGTCTTTACTTGTACTTGATCTTTTGATTGAGATAGTAGAAGTAAGTATTCTTGCTCTGCACAAAAACACATCCAGTACAATATTTATTTAAAATTTGATTTTTAAAGATGTATAAAGATACAAATATGTTTCTTAATCTGAGTGTGTCTTGTTTATTTCACGTGTGTCCACTGGTGAGTAAGTAAACGTTGTTCAGTTATATTTTAAGTAGAAAAAAAAAATTTAACCTAGTCATATACTTTAAATCTAACAATAATATAGTGTAGTTGTAGTACAAGAAATGTAAACTAGTTGTATACTTGGTTTACTACTCTTACACTTAAAGTGTACTTAAAAGTATACTTTTAAAAACTAGAAAGTGGGCCAATTTAGTCCCAAGAAGTATTAAAATAGTACATATACAAGTGTACTACTAGTACAATGACTTTAGTATAGTAACTACATAAAGTATACTTAATAAAATAAACTTTAAGTATACTTACTTTCTGTAAGGGTTGGAATATGCTTCCTAGAAACAACAGGCAGATAATGAATAAATTGACTTTTAAAAAGTTATTGAAACTAAATTTCTTTAAGCTTATATGATAGTAGGGTGTTCTCTGTCTTTTTAATTTTTAAAATGCTGTTTTTGATTTTTGTTCTGTTCAGTTTTTGTCTGTTGCATTTGTTTGATTTATGTTGATTCTTGATTGTTTATTTTGATGGATTTCGTCTTGGTGTGGACCCCAGGAAGAGTAGCAACCACATTGTGGAAGCTAATGGGGATCCAAATAAAGAATAAAGAATAAAGAATAAAGAATAAAGAATGCTAATAGTGTTAGTATTATAGTTTCAGAAACTGCTAAAAATAACTTTGAGGGCTGCTTATAAAATGATAATCGTAAAAACAGTAACATCAAAGCAGCATTTCAGATTAAATTCAATTAGAGGTCTAATACTAGAGCTTGGTGCCTTTATCTTCACCTAGAACAGTAAGCGTTAGCTCTCTGAGTCGGGTTCATCTCGAGGTTTCTTTCTTACTCTTGCTCTGAGGGAGGTTTTTCTGGCTCGCTCTTTCAGGGGTTGGACCTGAATTTTCTGTAAAGCTGCTTTTTGTATCTCCATTTTTGTCGATTTTGAGTTTTCTATACTATTCTAACACGCCAATGGTCGTTTACATTAAGTGAAAGTTTCATGATGACTCGACCAATAGAAGTGCTCAAAAACAGCTTGAAAAAAATTCTGGTTCCATTGACTTCCATTTAAAGTAAAGTATGTTTTTGTTCTCTCCTGTAAAGTTGCAATTTTGGAAATACTCGTTTTTCATTGGACAGCGACGATATGAATTAATAAACCTTACCATAAGCATTAGATGAGTTAGGCTAGCTGTGCTGCACAGTAAAGAGAAATTCTATCAAGTGATGGGCATTTCAGGTCTCTTGGCTCAGCTTAGTGATAACTGTCCACTCTATCGGCTCCCAATCACTCTTCATTCAGTAGCAATGACCTTTTTTTTTGCTTCCAAAATTTGCCAATTTAAAGGCAGCAGGGGGCGCAGTGGGAGACTCCAGGTGTTCAGGTGTCCTCCCACAGTCCTGAGACATGCAGCCAGACAAGCTGGAGACACTAAATTGTCCCCTACGGGTGAGTGTGTTGTTATGACCTGGTCTAGGGTCAGGCTGTAACAGAAATTGAGAGAGGGTTCTCTACCCTGACCTCTGCCAGATCAGACCCCGGACACTGTTTAAAACCAGAAGACTGCAATTCAAGAAATGAATAAAAATAAAGGACAGTGGCTTCAGGGACGGGCAAACGCCAAAATAAGAAACTAAACAACTAAAGGTTACAAGACTAACTAAACCTGGAAACTAAGAAACCAAAAATACACAAAACTACCCCAAATGCCCTACAACAAACAGGGGAAAGGGGGTAAACAAAAGGACACACGTCCCCTACGTCCCACAGAGATTTTATACAATCTAACGAAGCTGGTACTAAATGTACAAATGAAGTGAAGTGAAGTGGAGAGTGCTGGGCTGTTCAGGGCAGGAGTTCTTTCAGGTCTGGTCAAAGAAGAGAACCCTGAACGTCTGTCAAGATGGCTGCTTGACGATCTTTTATTCAGCAAGGTGACCTCTAGTGGTCAAGTATGGACCTGCACACCATGACAAAAATACACAAAATGAAAGAAAAGGTCATTGTGACCAGGGGTCATAACAGCAGACCTGCCAACCCTTACACATTTCACTTAGCACATCAAACTAGGCTGCTACGATTCGTCACTTCAAAATACGAGAAAAGTCATTGATGGCTTTGAGTTTAACTGTCTGTGCATTTGCGCTCTAGGCAGCTCATCTATATGTGTAACCGCATTGGGCAGCAACCTGTTAGTAAAAGAAGACTTCGACCAATCATGGCGCTAGTTTTAAACTCTTTAAACAGGCTATGAGCGGAGAGCTGGAGAGACATCAGGAAGATCCCTTACAGTCCATCTTCATACTGGGCCTGGTTTTAAAGGGAGGATGGTGCTAAACGCAGGTAACTGGCAGGGTGTGGGAACTGTGAATTGTTTTATTCAGCGTCATTACCGTTTACATCAGTATGGCAGTACTTTACAACAAAACATTACATTTACACATTATTTATTTATTTATAACTAAACATTACATTTACACATTATTTATTTATTTATAACTAAACATTACATTTACACATTATTTATTTATTTATTAAACACTAAACACTACATTTACACATTATTTATTTATTTATAACTAAACATTACATTTACACATTATTTATTTATTTATTTATTTATTTATTTATTTATGTATTTATAACTAAACATTACATTTACACATTATTTATTCATTTATAACTAAACTTTAAATTAAACACATTATTTATTTATTTATAACTAAACATTACATTTACACATTATTTATTTATTTATTTATTTATTTATAACTAAACAACACATTTACACATTATTTATTTATAACTAAACATTACATTTACACATTATTTATTCATTTATAACTAAACTTTACATTTACACATTATTTATTTATTTACAACTAAACATTACATTCACACATTATTTATTTATTTACATCTAAACATTACATTTACACATTATTTATTCATTTATAACTAAACTTTACATTTACACATTATTTATTTATTTATAACTAAACTTTACATTTACACATTATTTATTTATTTACAACTAAACATTACATTTACACATTATTTATTTATTTATAACTAAAAATTACATGTACACATTATTTATTTATTCACAACTAAACATTACATTTACACATTATTTATTTATTTATTTATTTATAACTAAACAATACATTTACACATTATTTATTTATTTACAACTAAACATTACATTTACACATTATTTATTCATTTATAACTAAACTTTACATTTACACATTATTTATTTATTTACAACTAAACATTACATTTACACATTATTTATTTATTTATTTATTCATTTATAACTAAACATTACATTTACACATTATTTATTTATTTACAACAAAACTTTACATTTACACATTATTTATTTATTTACAACAAAACATTACATTTACACATTATTTATTTATTTACAACAAAACTTTACACTTACACATTATTTATTTATTTACAACAAGACTTTACATTTACACATTATTCATTTATTTACAACAAAACATTATGTATACACATTATTTATTTATTTATAACTAAACATTACATTTACACATTATTTATTTATTTATTTATTCATTTATAACTAAACATTACATTTACACATTATTTATTTATTTACAACAAAACTTTACATTTACACATTATTTATTTATTTACAACAAAACATTACATTTACACATTATTTATTTATTTACAACAAAACTTTACACTTACACATTATTTATTTATTTACAACAAGACTTTACATTTACACATTATTCATTTATTTACAACAAAACATTATGTATACACATTATTTATTTATTTACAACTAAACATTACATTTACACATTATTTATTTATTTATTCATAACTAAACAATACATTTACATATTATTTATTCATTTATAACTAAACATTACATTTACACATTATTTACTCATTTATAACTAAACATTACATTTACACATTATTTATTTATTTATAACTAAACATTACATTTACACATTATTTATTTATTTACAACAAAACTTTACATTTACACATTATTTATTTATTTATTCATAACTAAACAATACATTTACATATTATTTATTCATTTATAACTAAACATTACATTTACACATTATTTACTCATTTATAACTAAACATTACATTTACACATTATTTATTTATTTATAACTAAACATTACATTTACACATTATTTATTTATTTACAACAAAACTTTACATTTACACATTATTTATTTATTTCTAACTAAACATTACATTTACACATTATTTATTAATTTAAAACTAAACATTACATTTACACATTATTTTTTATTCATAACTAAACATTACATGTACACATTATTTATTTATTTATAACTAAACATTACATTATCACTTTATTTATTTATTTACAACTAAACATTACATTTACAGATTATTTATTTATTTACATTACATTTACACATTATTTATTTATTTACAACTAAAAATTACATTTACACATTATTTTTTATTCATAACTAAACATTATGTTTACACATTATTTATTTATAACTAAACATTACATTAACACTTTATTTATTTATTTACAACTAAACATTACATTTACACATTATTTATTTATTTATTTATTTATTTATTTATTTATTTATTTACAACTAAACTTTACATTTACACATTATTTATTTATTTATAACTAAACATTACATTTACACATTATTCATTTATTTATAACTAAACATTACATTTACACATTATTTATTTATTTATTTACAACAAAACATTACATTTACACATTATTTATTTATTTATTTATGTGGATTTAAAGAGCAGCTTGTACTAGCTGTTAACTAGCTTTTGTAAAACTATGGCCTAGCTACCTTTTTTTTCTTAAAAAAGTGAAAATTGTCATTACCCCAACACGTCATTACCAACACATAACCTGTTGAGATGATAATGACTTTTGTTGATGGTAATGACAGGTTTTCAATTTCGCCATCAGTATCTTTTAAATTATGTAGAAATTAAATATAATTAAGTCTAACAGTGTGAGTTCATAATGAAATTCAAGTGAAATGCATTACTTTATAAAACTAAACTAAAAAACTAAAGCCCACCATTAAAGAATCACCCATATATGCATATAACTGCACGGTAGCTTTTCTTGGCAAAAAAACTATTAAATATTATTCACTCTTTGGCTGATTTCCTTGACAAAGTTTGCACAGTTATGGAAATGACAGTACATCAGCTCTCATCTTCAGCCGTCCTCTTGGGCTGGTTCCAATATTTGCTCAAGAATTCATCATATTTGTTTGTGCAACTTGGACAGTTTGTGCTGTGAATGGTAAACCCTGAGAACAGGACACCTGCATTTTGCTGATGCGCCAGACCAAAGTTTTGTTATGACTACAGCGGCGTTAAAAAAAAAACTGAAAAAAAACAACCAAGCGTTTGGCAAGTGAAATGCCCTCTCCGTATCAATTCAGTATCGTCTCCCTGACTTTGACCCTCTTGCTCCTGCTGAGCCTGAAATCCCTCTGCGGGAGATTAAACTGCCAATGCATTCAGGCTTCGTCAACGGGACATCTTGTTCTCCCTGTATCGATGCCAGTCTTTGACCTGGGATCCTCCCAAAAAGGTTCTTGGTCAGAGCAGCACTATTGGGCTTCTGATTTCTTTTCTCTTTCGGGGGGAATGTGACCCCATTTGAAGACGGTACAGGCAGCGGTGGCCAATAAACACACGTGCATCAGCAACTCTTCATGAAGAGGTAGAGGGTGAGGGGGGTTAAGCAGACTCACTGGATTTATTACTGAGTAGGTTGTGCTGAAGGTCCTTGCATTCCGTGTAGCTAAGTAGACAGTTATTCACTGGCATGGAAGATAAAGACCTCGGTAAACCAAATAACCAGCTCTTAAAATAAATTATTTTTAAATTTCACTCCTGTTTACAACCTTGGGTCGTCTTTACAACAGGCTGTTTTAACGTTTTCGTTGATGCCAAGCATGGAAGGCAAAGTTACGTCAAAGCGATGAATGCTCTACTGAGCTAGACTGCTTTCTAGGTTCTATTGTGATCCCTGGTTAATTGGTAAAAGGCTCAAGGTCGTAAATAAATGAAGCCAGTGACTAGTGCCAACTTATGTGATTCACGAAAGTCTTTTGAATCAATCGACATGGGTGGCACATCACGACAAGGAAGATTATCTGTGCTTCGTTCTGTGCAAGATTAATTTTAAACATCTCTTTTTTGACTCAGAGCCTCCTCTAAGACATCATAATCTTCTTATTCTATATCAGTAGTTCAGCCATAAAAGAGCTCGCGGAACAATCCATTTGATATCCGAATCGCTCCCCCCAAGTCCTGTGCCGCAATCCAGGCGCTTGTCTTGACGAGGCACCCGGCTTTAAATCTGCAGCGGCGCGACAGGCGCCGGCATACATTAAGTTTGTTTGAGGACTTTGGTATGCCGAGGCAGGGCCCAGGTGACAGCTCTTTCTTTGAGTGATGTCTAGATCAATAAAGCCCGGCTCTCTTTTCAAACACATCATCCGCCAGCTCTATGCCTTATCATCATTACGCCTCTCCGTTCTCTCTAAGCCACAATCTAGAGTCGTCCCATGTATCCTGGGCTTCTCAATAAATCCACCGAATCAAGCCTAAAGGCCAGATTTCCTCCACATGTGTTTGCTCATCTCCCAACAACCAATGACAATTACCGAGGTAATTTTCTGTGACATTTGACCACCTGGTCGTGGGAGAGCTTCTGCTCGCCGCCGAGTGAACAGAATAGAAATGCAAAGATGTACTTGAGCCCACGCAGCATGTCTGCAATCGTAGTATCAATGGTCGAGGCCAACATAGACGAATGACCCCTTAGGGTTCCAAGAAAGCTTCGTACATCAGATTTCAGACTTGCCATGAACTGTTCATTACCAAATATCACCTGTCCAAATATTAAAGTAATACTCGAAGCAGGAATGTTGGCACAGAATGTGGAGAGTCATATACTGATCATTCCTAGAATCAGTGACCAAGGCCAGCATTGCCGAAGGACCTATTAGGGTTCCAAGGAAGCTTCTTAGATCAGAGAGTGGCTCAGAATTCCCATTTTAGACTTACCATTTACTGTTGACCAAATATTACCTGTCCAAATACTAAAGTAATACTCGAAGCAGGGATGTTGGCACAGAAGGTGGAGAGTCATGTACTGATCATTCCTAGAATCAGTGATCAAGGCCAGCATTGCCGAAGGACCCATTAGGATTCCAAGGAAGCTTCTTAGATCAGAGAGTGGCTCAGAATTCCCATTTTAGACTTACCATTTACTGTTGACCAAATATCACCTGTCCAAATATTAAAGTAATACTCACAGCAGGATGTCGGTACAGAATTTGAAGAGTCATATATGGGTCATGCATAGTATCGATGATCAAGGCCAGCATTGCCGAAGGACCCATTAGTGTTCCAAAGAAGCTTCTTACACCAGACAGTGGCTCAGAATTTTGATTTCAGACTTGCCATGAACAGTTGACCAAATATTACCTGTCCAAATATTAAAGTAATACTCTCATTACACGACAAGCAACAACAAGGTCAAACCAAGAGTGATAAAAGTGTCAGGATTCAAGAAAAGCACAGAAGAGTTCAGAAACGAGACTATAGTGACTGTATATTCATTTGATTTGCGGTACATGTGGTTTTTGGTGACCATGCTATCAAAAATCAGCTCTGGATACGATCTAGGCTTGCCTAAACAGTCTGAACACAGCCTTGGAACAGTGAATCGTTACAGGGCATTAATAATACAGTAAAGGTTTAAGACACTTGGGGACATCAATATAGTTAAAAGGCTATTTTATTCCAGACAGAAAGCTTTTATTTACTCAGTAAACACTTCATTTATTTCAATTCATTAAATATTCAAATAGTATTAATACAACAAGTAGTGCTTAATGTGTTTATTTAACCCTTTCCAAGCTTCTCCTTGTGGAAACAACCCAGTATTATTTACAGTTCTCATCTAATACCTGCTTTGACCGCTCAGTACTTCATTAAGCTAAATCAAGATTTGCTGCTGAAGAAACTGAACACATTCATACAATGTCTGGGGCGTCCAGGAGAAATCTGGAACCTAACTTTGTTCTTCAAACTGGAGCTCAAGATATGATCTACTTCTTTCTCAATAAGATATTCATGTTACTTTGTATTGTATGTATGATTATTTATCTGTTCTAATCAGATCTGGTGGATATACACTTATTGCTAAACAATGAGCTCAGCTGCCCAAGACTTAGAGTACAGTCTACAGTAGAGAACGTGTTGGTGTGTCTGTTAAGAGAATGTCTGAGAGTGATTGTAAGCTTGTGTCTGGATAGTTTGATTAGTTATAATATTTAATGGCTATCCACTATGATTATATGGAATGCCTCATGTAGGCTTCCAACTCACTCACCTGTATGGTATGTATGAAAATGGTTATAATAGTATAAACACAATAATACACTCAAGGTCGTATATACAGCCTCACTGTATAGCATCCCTTCTCGTGCATTCCAGTGTAAACGAAATGGGACGTTGTCCTTGAATCCCACAGTCCTCATTTCATTTCAAACACTGCTAAAGTACAGAGCCAAAGCTTTAACTGTGCCACTGGCCAACCACTTACAGACCTCGCTGCAGTTCTGGGGCAGACGTAGCACCGTTCTGACAATTCCTTACAAAGGTTTTAAGGTCACGCTACCCAGAAAGGAGGCCAATAGAGCATAACACGGGGCAGCCAAGACATGGGCTCCGACTGCTTTTACATTATTGGTTCAGAGTCTCTTATTACTGGCCTCATTCCGAGTCAGGGCAGCCGTTTTTTTTTCTTTTCTTTAAAAAAAAAAAAAAAAGGAAGATGAATTAAAACCGAAATCTGGTGTCAGGCTTGTGAAACTGAAAAGTCTGATCAGGGGCACATGGGCAGTGGTAATTTACGGCAGTGTTGGGAGGGCACCGAAAGTCATTTCAAGTTGAGACAAAGAGGACACAGACGAAACAGGAGGCGACGAGGGAACTTTCTTATTTCATAACTTATTTCATCCGCCACTGATCACATTCCCCTTTGATGTCAGCGCGCTTTAAGAGCTAATGAATATTTCTTTTAGCGTATTCTCATCATACCGTATAATGAGCCTCTAACAACACATGAATCATAGAGCCGGCGTTTGGATGTTTCATATTCAAAAACATTGTTCCTCTATGACAGCTAAAGTGGGCGCCGTAATGCTAGGCACTCTGCAAAAGCTCTTCAGTGGTCTGATTGTGTCACTTGGGTCTGATCAAATGAGAGCACTGGCTGTTCTAGTTAACGCCAGGGTTGAATCACTCAGTGCGATCTTTTTTTTTAAATAAAGGTCAACAGCAAATATGCTGAATTATTCCGACTAATAAGTCTGGTTATGTGTGATTTCCTTCTTCTCCGTATTAGACCACAGGTACCCCTTACAAAAAAGAAGTTTATTCAAGTGTAGCATTAGTTTACTTCTTTTAAACTAAAAGGAAGTGAGTATACTTTCAGTTTACTTTTTATGTACTTCTCAGTGATATACTAAATACAGTTATACTTAAGTATGCTTGGGTTATACTGACAAGTATAGAACAGTCTAAGTATATTTGGTCTTTACTTGTACTTAATCTTTTGATTGAGATAGTAGAAGTAAGTATTCTTGCTCTGCACAAAAACACATCCAGTACAATAATTATTAAAAATGTAATTTATAAAGATTTATAAAGATACAAATATGTTTCTTAATCTGAGTGTGTCTTGTTTATTTTACGTGTGTCCACTGGTGAGCAAGTAAACAGCGTTAAGTTCTATTTTAAGTAGGAAAAAAAACCTTAAACCTAGTCATATACTTTAAAGTACAACAATAATATAAGCAGTAAATTATAAGTATTATTTTAAGTTCACTTAAAGAAAACTTACAAGCTAGTAAACTAACAGTGAACCCTTAAGTTTACTTTTAGTGTAGTTACAGTACAAAAGCTGTAAACTAGTTTATACTTGGTTTACTACTCTTACACTTAAAGTGTACTTAAAAGTATACTTTTAAAAACTAGAAAGTGGGCCAATTTAGTCCCAAGAAGTATTAAAATAGTACATATACAAGTGTACTACTAGTACAATGACTTTAGTATAGTAACTACATAAAGTATACTTAATAAAATTAACTTTGAGTATGCATATTTTCTGTAAGGGTAATAAGAACGGTCTCGTAAAGGCCTTGGAGACCATCTTCAAAACACAGCTCTCGTTTATTCTAGAGTTGATGTCATTTGTCAGTCTGACTTATTTCAGGAATGTGCTGGCCTTGGTGTGAGCCAGGCTTGGGCACTATTATCAAAAGGCTAGCTGTGACTTGAGATAAGTTTAGACTTATCTTTTTAGGTTTCAACTTATTAAACAATAAAGCAAAGTCCAAATAGCCTACAAACAACGCTCCATACATTTATCTATGGTAGAACTCATAGTGACACTATACTCACAGTTTTACCACTACTAGTGAAAATACTGATAATGTGCTGATAGGCATCTCAGGGATTCAGTCTCACAACCTCCTGAGTCCAGGGCAAAGCCTTAGGCAGGTGTGTCACTGGGGAGTGCAGCAGTGTTGGCAGACTTTATTCAAACCAAATTATTAGTATCAGGATCACATTTGAACAGCACCTGGAATTCAGTACCAACGTAAACACCCCCTCTCCCCTACTACACCGCCAGACTAACCCCTTCTCTACTCCCTCTCCCCTCCTAAACTGTTCCCACAACCTACAGACTAATCCCTCACTAACTAATTGCCTGCCCTCTCCCTAAAGTGTTTCTTGAACCTCCAGACTACTCCTCTCTATCTTCCTCTCCTCTACTAAACCGTCCCTACAACCTCCAGTCTAACATCCCTCTACCTCCCTCTCTCCTACTAACCCTCCCCTACAACGTCCAGTCTAACCCCTCTCTGTTCCTGAACCATACCTACAACCTTCAGCCTACCCTCTCTCTACCTCCCTCTTCCCTACGACCTCCAGACTAACCTCTCTCTACCTCCCTCTCCCCTACCACCTCCAGACTAACCTCTCTTTACCTCCCTCTCCCCTACAACTTCCAGTCTAACATCTCTCTACCTCCCTCTCTCCTACTAACCCTCCCCTACAACGTCCAGTCTAACCCATCTCTCTTCCTGTACCATACCTACAACCTTCAGCCTAACCTCTCTCTACCTCCCTCTCCCCTACAACCTCTAGACTAACCTCTCTCTACCTCCCTCTCCCCTACCACCTCCAGACTAACCTCTCTTTACCTCCCTCTCCCCTACCACCTCCAGACTAACATCTCTCTACCTCCCTCTCTCCTACAACTTCCAGTCTAACATCTCTCTACCTCCCTCTCCCCTACAACTTCCAGTCTAACATCTCTCTACCTCCTTCTCTCCTACTAATCCTCCCCTACAACCTCCAGTCTAACCCCTCTCTGTTCCTGAACCATACCTACAACCTTCAGCCTAACCTCTCTCTACCTCCCTCTCCCCTACCACCTCCAGACTAACCTCTCTTTACCTCCCTCTCCCCTACAACCTCCAGTCTAACCTCTCTCTACCTCCCTCTCCCCTACAACCTCTAGACTAGTTCCTCTCTACCGCCCTCTCCCCTCCCAAACCATCCCTACAACTGACCATCAGGGCCTTCTCCCCACCCATCACCAGCCAGCTCTCCTGTCCACTTGTGTCAACTGCTACACCTTCAGTTACATCACTGTGCCATCCAGATGTACCAGCACTGAGATAGGATGGGACAGTTTCAGCTCACGCCCACTTTACATAAAGACTCAGTCAGAGACTGCCTCAGTCAGAGACTGCCTCAGTCAGAGACTGCCTCAGTCAGAGACTGCCTCTACCTGTGCAGTTTCTAAAGCTTTGCTCTCCAGATTTCAAACAGAGACTCATTGTTTGGTATTTAGTTTATTAAACTGTAAACACTGTGTGACCAGAGGAGGACAGGTCTCCTCTTGTGAGTCTGGGTTCCTCCCAAGGTTTCTTACTCCAGTCTGAGGGAGTTTTTCCTTGCCTTTCCTCTGTCCTGTCAACCCATTGGCCTTTGAGTTAGTGGAAGTGGCATTCCTCTCCAGTCCACTGGAGTGGGCTTTCCCTCTTCTGATACCAATGACACCACGGAGTAATATGTGGAAAACATAGCGATTTAAGCAAATTACTATTATTGAACACAGCCAGACAGCCACCAGTGCTACTGAAACAGCTGAGTCACCCCTAGCCACATATCTTCTTTACATGCTAGACAGCAGACCCACATAAACTACCCTACAGCCCCTGTGTGGCACATTTTATTACTTCTGTATGCATTACGCTGGTTGTTATGATCTCTTAACATTGTGACAAAAGGTCTGTATACATTACCATGTCATTTAGCTTAACTTCTATTATTTTGTTTTTGGAGCTTTCACACATTCAGTTAAATTACATTTGCAGCGTGCTGTAATCATCATGCATCTGAACAGCCGGCTGGTGATAGAGTTCAGTCTGTCTTGTGCTGTTTATGATTTGCTTTATGTTGTCAAGCTTTTTATTTTTGTGACTCACATGTAAGTTTACAAGGACGAAGGTTTCTCCACAAGTGAGACCCCAAGTTTATATGCATCATCAGAATGGAGGAACAACTTATGGAAACAATTATGATGAACACTCATGTCACCCAGCCGGGGTGCTATAGAAGAGGTGCTATGGTATAACGCTGGTATGTGTGACCAAGTGGGCATTGGGAAGTTTACACTAGGATTATCTATTTCAATATTCTTTACACTCATTCTTTGCATTTGACAAGGTTCTCCAGAGCTTCATCTTCTCCAAGTGAGCAGTTATAGCATACTTATGCTTATGTTGGTGTACAATGTCAATAAACACAGAAGAATACTTGGATGCTCATAAAGTTAAACCCATTTTTCCTTCAAGCTACATGCTTTTGTGTCATTTTTCAGCTTATTTGGAATTAAAGATGCAGATCCAAAAGTATTCAAATCCTTGAATACAGGTGTTCCAATCACTTCCATGACAACAGGTGTATAAAACCAAGCACCTAGTCATGCAGACTGCTTCTACACACATTAGTAAAGAATGACTCTTTCTCTCTGTTGTAACTTCTTTTCTTGCTGTCAGAACGAAGAGTAAGACCAGTTCAGAGTATAAGCTTTATTTTTAAAGATACGGCAGTAAAGACATGATCTGATGTTTGAGAAAGGTCTGAGGAAGGTCTGAGTTCGACTGGCAACTGTACAGTCTTATAGGCCTGCCTCTGTGTTTAATGTGGCCCAACCAGCCAAGTCATTATCTCGTGGGCTTGGGGCAGATTTCCTTGGGAAGTTCCTTGGGAAGAGTTATGAACACTGGGGTAAAGCTGAGCCTGTTTGTAATGGCCCTCTGTGTCTGAACAGACTTTATTTAGCAGTTGGGCATGATATGTAAGACATTTTTACACCTGTGAGCACCAACAAAGGTACAGGTTTCAATAAAATGAAGATATTTTTATTATATTTTATAATACGGTCTCGAACTACGGGCGAACTAGAGGCAAATAATTTGGGAATTGGACTTGAGTCCTTTTGTAGCAAACCTGCAGAGAATAAATGTGTTTGTGTCCAAGTAGATGAAGAGAACTCTTCATGCGTAGGCGACTATGAGAGGGCAGAAAATAATATCGCTGAGATCCAAGAAAAAAAAAAACAGGGGGGGGGAAGACTGATTCAGATGGGGAAAGCAAGTAAAAGGAGAGATACATCATGCTTAAAGCCTTTTCCTCTTTCTAAATGCTCTTTGTCAAAGTCATTATTGCTCTTTCCTGGCGTCATACTTTGAATGCCAAACAACTACAGTAACAAACTTAACGGGGGTGGACGGCTCGAGTCTGCCTGGTGTTGAAATCAGACGTCAGCCCAAAGGGAACCAGGAGCTTCCTGGTGTCGGAGACATTTAGATTGATGTACAGACAGATATGGATGAGTACTTCAAGTTTAGGTCATTTCTTTCTCTCTCTCTCTCTCTCTCTCTCTCTCTCTCTCTCTGTCTGTCTATGTCTCCTCATACAATGTCGGGGTAATAATTCACATTAATACGGCTGCTGGGGATATAATCTTGTTATCTCTCCAACTTTGGAAACCACGCAAAATTAAGATAAATGAGGAGAAGCCAATCTCAATTTCCCAGCAAAGCAAAAATTATGGCCGATAAATCAGGTCTGTGCCCTTCATCCACGAAGAGAAAGGGAGAGAGGGAGAGAGGGAGAGAAAGAAAGAGAGAGAGAGAGAGGGAGCTGTAACATTCTCAAAGAGAGCAAGATGAAGCTAAATTATATCTCACCATTGTTACCTAACACTTTCTCCATCGTCCTTAACTGGAGATGTCATGTAATTGATGAGGTGAGCCATTCAAGCCAAACACAAGTTGAGTCTCAGGCCAACACAAGAAATACAGCAGGGCTATGATCTGATTTAACAAGTGCTGCTTCACGTGATAGAGAAACTGGAACATCAGTAACATCGAGAGTAACATCGCCACTGATTTCCCGGATCAATTCGATCCCGATTCACAAGGTCCCAATTTAATTCGATTTCCGATTCGATTCAATTCAATATGGAGTCATTTAGTGATATTTCAGGTACAATAATATGTTTTGTTTGAATATGAAAAGAGATTTTCAGAGAACTAATGTGGTAAACGTACAAGGAACATTCAACCTACCATCACTAAAAACATTAGTGTTTATATGTTTATATACCGTCCTGGTTTCTGAATCCAAAATGTAGCCAGACATCTGCTTTCAAGTTCTGGGGCGCCTTCACATGTGCTCCAGCCATGCTTAACTGATGTGATGTCCCGGGATCGATCTTTAAAATTAGCTTTCCAGCCCACCCGCCCCTCGCACAACAAGAACTGGCTGGGGGCGGGTGGGCTGGAAAGCTAATTTTAAAGATCGATCTCGGGTTTATACGAATCGATATTGGATTATTCAAATGAAGATCGATTTGAATTGAAAAATCTATTTTTTAAACACACCCCTATTAATTACTAATTAGTAGGTGAAATCAGTAGGTGAGCACGGTAGGTGTTGGTAAAGTGGGATGCTGATGTTGTGAAACACATTGCATTGTGGGTATTGTAGTGTGTGTGGTTGTAGTCGCTTGGTGCTGGGTGCCTTGAGCAACACGTTAACTGGCATGCCCAGTTTTTTTGCAATAAATGCCAAGTACTCGTTGGGATACAGCTTTGACTCATGTTGTTTTGGGTATTACTCTAGAACGGGTCAACCATCTGGCTTGTTCTAGCCCTGGAGCTGGTTGGCGAAGTAGCAGTAGCGGGGAAAGGTAACAGCGGCTAATGTGTCCCAACACTGAGCAATCATCGAGCAGTACGCAAAAGTTACTCAGATGACCTCCTGAATCAGGAGCCAATTTTAAGTATGGGGCCGCAGCACACTGTGCCATGAATGAGTGCAAGGTGGAGGAAAAAAGCAGTGGAAAGCTGTACGTCGGCTGTGTGTACGTAGCTACTGCTGCTGAACTGCTGCTACAGAAGTTAGAGCTACTGCTGAGGTAAAAAAACTATTAAGTTCTCCTGATTCATCTTCTCTGAGCTACAGCTCGACACCGTCTGAGTAGAGATTCAGACAAAGGCTGTGTCTCAAAATCTAGTGAGTGTCTAAGTAGGCTGTCTAGGTAGGCAGCTGTGTAAGTAGCAGCGTTCTCTCCTCATCTCTCCTCATAAACAGATTACTGAGACGCTCTAGTTAGAGAGAGACTGCGTCACAGCTTGTTCCCACCCACTGCAGCACACGACCGGTGGTTTAGCTGGTTGCTAAGCTACCGGCCGGCATCCAAAACAATAGCCCGAGACTTAAAAATCTGCTAGCATAAATGCTAATGGCTCGAGTATAAAACTGCTAAATGGTGAAGGATTCGTTACAGAGTTGATAATAAAAAACTGTTTTGTGTGATTATATGACCAGAAACACATTAAAACTCCAGAGAGAATCAAAATAACTCACATTTTAAAACCACTTCACTGCTCGTAAATTAGCCTGCGTTGCATCATGGGATTGTCTTAGCGGCTGAGGACCAGTTTGATGCTTCCTAAAATCAGGTCTAAATAAGGTTCCTCAGTAGACAGCATGTTTAAGGTATGTAAGTATTGGGACAGTCTACATGTCGGGAGCGCATACTATGATGTAATATGCTACCTATGTAGAAGCTCACTAGGTTTTGGGACACAACCAAAAACACAGCTCAGAGTCACAAACAGTCTCTAAAAGTAAGTCTGTAAATGGGTTTTAATGAACAGCAGGACGTTTACAGTGGTGGTCCGATGTCTTGCATCTCTGGACGTTGGTAAGATGGCTTCCAAGATTGTGTGGATACTAAAAACGTGAGTACTGAAACAGCTACTAGCTTACAGCTTGAGCAGTACATACCATTTCCAGTCTAGTGACTACTGACTGGCGATTTCGAATGCAAATGCAGTTACATGAAAATGATGTAAAGTTGAGACCACCAATCAGAAAACAGGGTCTCATGTTCTTTCAAAAGTCTTTGGTTTCTACTGTTCCATATAGACAAGAGACTTGTCACAAAAATTCACAAGAAATTATTTAATGAAGCTTGGAATAAAGTTTAGAGATTGTTGGTGTACCACATGAGCTGAAGCTGCTTTTTACATTAATTTAAATTATATAAGAAACTTGATGTCACTTACATCATCTATGAAGTACAGTTACCCAGAAGCAGCTACTAGGTGTACTAATGGAGTTTAGGAAGGAGGTTCTGTCTTTTAGGTGAACTTCTGACACATCCAACCCTTCCTCTCTCAGGAGGCCACCCAGGCTCTGGTCCAGTCTCTTGTCATTTCTAGGCCTGACTACTGCAACTCGCTCTTGGCTGGTCTTCTCCTGCAGGTCATCAGGCCCTTACAACTGATCCTGAATGCAGCAGCACGGCTCGTCTTCAATCTTCCCAAGTTCACTCATGTCACTCTATTGCTGTGCTCGCTTCACCGGCTTCCTGTAGCTGCTTGCATTACATTTAAAACTCTGATGCCTACAAAGCCAAGAATCGACCAGCTCCTCTTTACCTTACGGCAATGGACAAAGTCGATCTGTACCTCAAGCCCTTTGAGCCTGAAGATGCATGGAAGACGGGTGCCAAGTCTCTTCTCTATCATGGTACCCAGATGGTGGAATGAACTTCCATTGGCTGCAGACTCTCTCCCTGTCTTCAAACGCAGACTAAAGACCACCATCTCTTTGTGAAGCACTGATAAGGGCTAATCTCTTGTACTATTGAAATGAATCACATTGATGCAGCTACACGTAACTCTTTCATCTTTTAGGTATGAACCCTGGCTGGGTATTAGAGGGTATTGTTAGAAATGTGGCCTTCAGGAATCAGAAGTCAGGAGACCTTCAGTGTAGACTTGAGTTTATTGGCACACACAGGAAATGTGGGTACAGCTCAGTCAAACACAGCCAGTCCGATTAGGAGTATTTTGGGAGAACCTTTTATACACTGGAAATTGTGGGAGTGGGATAAAGGTAAGGAAGAGGAGTTTTCAGAAGGGGTAAGCAAGTGGGAAGTAGTTGATGAAGAGGAGGGGGTTAAGCAGGGGTAAGCGAGGGGGATGATGATTACCTTATCAATAGGAGAGAGGTGCCGACTCCCAGGAAGGATGGCAAACATTAACACTCTTTGATGGCTGCCACCCTGGAGGGTTATTCTGTGACCTTATGGTTGGCAATCGAAGGGCCATACCAACAAAGCAGGGAGTTGACCACCTCAGATCAGGAGATAGGACAAACAATGGAGCGAGTTGACCACCCTCAGGTCGGCAGATTAGCTTAATTTTTCTCAGTATAGTAGTCCCTGCATTTTATTCGTTCTAGGTATTTATGTCTTGGTAGGTGTTACTAGGTGTTGCACTTGTACTGTATCTAACCTTGTTGTCTTCTCCCCAGGTATCAACACTGGCCCTGGTTTTTGGCAGCGCTGGAGCTTAGGGCGGTTTGCACATATACCACGTTGTACTATCTAAAGATACATACTCTGACCAAACACAAAGCACTTATGTAAGTCGGATAAGAGCATCTGCTAAAATCCTTAAATGTATATGTATATTTAGTCAATACATTTGTTTATATTGGTTGAAGTTACTTTAAAACCATGGTCTGCTGGATGACAAGTTCAGTCCAACCCGCTGCGTAACTGTTAGCTGGTGGACGCGCCTCATTTGGACGCGATCGTTTGTTTATCGCTTGTTTTGTGTTTGCAGGCTAAGGCTGTGTACAGTCTACGACTGTTCAGTGCATCGTGTTTCTTCATTTTCAAAAACTGACTCATAACAGCTCATAACAGGAGTTGGATTCCTTTGGGTAAAACACTTTAGTTTTTATAGGAATACTTCCAACTCCTGGAAGTTGGAGAAAGTAGGACAGGGAGCAATTAATTAGCTTTTTTGGGGACTGTGAAGAATCGGCTAGATGCCTAAAGCCAGCATTAACTTCAAACAACAACAACGTTTCAAAGCAAAACCATATCTTTTTGGCCAAAACAACATGGCGTACAATACCGTGATCAGAATTCCTGACCACCGAATCGCAGGCTCCAAAACCTTCACTGACTGGAATATTGTCATTTAAGTACACTTACCAAAGTGAACGTTGTTTAATTCTTTAGTCTTGTTAAGTTCCTAGAAGATCCTGAGACCACCCTTGTCTGGGAAAGGAACAGGCTTTAAAACATCCTGGGACGTATATAATATCTCAACAAGTGCTGTTATGGTAAATCAACTGTAACTGATTACTCGAGTAATTCATGAAGAATCAGCTTTGTGCTTATATCTCAATGCTAATGATAAACAAGCATCTACAACTCATTATACAGTCGTATTTGGCAATTGGAAGATTTTACACAAGACCATCCAAGTCACTGAAAAAGAGGAACCCCGCGGCAGCAAGATCTCACTAACGCACATAGTCAAGATTTAAGTACATCATAAAAATCTTTAGTTAAACAGTGTCTATTTTAGAATTTGGAACTGTTTGCCATTTATGTTTGCACACAGTGGAATTTGACCTCTATGGTAATCTCATCTGTGCAGTGAAACACCCACATATACACACACTAGTGAACACACACACTAGGGGGCAGTGACAAACCCACGTACACACACACTAGGGGGCAGTGAAACACCCACATATACACACACTCGTGAACACACACACTAGGGGACAGTGACAAACCCATGTACACACACACTAGGGGCTGTGAAACACCCACAAACACACATACATACACTACTAAAAACACACACTAGGGGGCAGTGAAACACCTACATATACACACACTAGTGAACATACACACGAGGGGGCTGTGAAACACCCACATACACACACACATACATTACTAAACACACACACTAGGGGGCAGTGAAACACCTACATATACACACACTCGCGAAAACACACACTAGGGGGCAGTGAAACACCCACATACATACACACACACTATTGAACACACACACTAGGGGGCAGTGAAACACCTACATATACACACACTAGTGAACATACACACGAGGGGGCTGTGAAACACCTACATATACACACACTAGTGAACATACACACGAGGGGGCTGTGAAACACCCACATACACACACACATACACTACTAAACACACACACACTAGGGGGCAGTGAAACACCTACATATACACACACTCGCGAAAACACACACTAGGGGGCACTGAAACACCCACATGCACACACAGTAGTGAACACACACAATAGGGAGCAGTGAAACACTTACATATACACACACTAGTGAACACACACTAGGGGGCAGTGAAACACCCACATTCACACACACTACTGAACACAAACACTAGGGGGCAGTGAAACACCCACATTCACACACACTAGTGAACACACACAATAGGGGACAGTGAAACACCTACATATACACACACTAGTGAACACACACTAGGGGGCAGTGAAACACCTACATATACACACACTAGTGAACATACACACAAGGGGGCTGTGAAACACCCACATACACACACACATACACTACTAAACACACACACTAGGGGGCAGTGAAACACCTACATATACACACACTCGCAAAAACACACACTAGGGGGCAGTGAAACACCCACATACATACACACACACTATTGAACACACACAATAGGGAGCAGTGAAACACCTACATATACACACACTAGTGAACACACACTAGGGGGCAGTGAAACACCCACATTCACACACACTACTGAACACAAACACTAGGGGGCAGTGAAACACCCACATACATACACACACACTATTGAACACACAATAGGGAGCAGTGAAACACCTACATATACACACACTAGTGAACACACACTAGGGGGCAGTGAAACACCCACATTCACACACACTACTGAACACAAACACTAGGGGGCAGTGAAACACCCACATTCACACACACTAGTGAACACACACAATAGGGGACAGTGAAACACCTACATATACACACACAAGTAAACACACACACTAGGGGGCAGTGAAAAACCCACATACACACACACTACTGAACACAAACACTAGGGGGCAGTGAAAAACCCCCATACACACACACTAGTGGGCAGTGACACACCCACATATTCACACACTTGTGAACACACACACTAGGGGGCAGTGAAAAACCCACATACACACACACTACTGAACACAAACACTAGGGGACAGTGAAAAACCCCCATACACACACACACACTAGTGGGCAGTGAAACACCCACATATACACACACTTGTGAACACACACACTAGAGGGCAATGAAACACCCACACACACACACACACACACACACACACTAGTGAACACATACACCAGTGGGCCGTGAGCAGCCCTATCCACATCGCCCAGGGAGCAGTTGAGGGTTAGGTGTCTTGCTCAAGGGCACTTCAGTCGTGTTATGACGGTCCATGGGATCGAACCAGCGACCTGACCTTCGACCTATCCTAATCAGACTGCTCCTATGTTATGTAACAGAACAGAATAGTACATTATAAAACATTAAAACTTCAACTGCAATCATTCATTTAAGAAACATTCACTGAGAGCTTATTCAGTACTATTTGCTGAAAAGGTAAGTACATTCCTGGCTTCAGTAAGTGGAACTGCCTCTTCTGGCAGAACCAACTTTATGTTGGTGTTTCCAACCTCATGAGCTGGTCTGGAGAAGAAGATCCTTCTGTTTGTTCTCCAGATTATGTCCATCACTGCATTTATCAGAGTCTTGTTGCAGAACAACAAAATGCCATCGGCTTCCTTTTGTGGTTTAAACAGAAGAACGTAATGGTGCTCATTGAGAAGAAGAAGGTAAGGAGATCAGTAAAAAGTGCATTTTGTGACTCGTTGTCTAGCAGCGTAGAATCCTGGAGTAGAATCCTGTGAAAGCTGTGTTAAGCATTTATGTGCTGATCAACCGAAGTGATGACATTGGGTTGGAGGAGAGCCATTCAGTTCTAATTGGAATGTTAAAAGAAAATGATCTTATAGGATTGGATTGTGCCAAAAGGCCGTCAGATCTGTGACACTCGGCAATTGAAAAAGCTGGAAAGAGCTTTTAATCGGGCTCCCTGCCACAACCATCTCATCAAAGACAACCCGCATCACTAATAGCCTCATAATGACATGGGTGTGTAACCTTGAAAAGCCATGCGAGTGAAAAGATAAGGGGAGGAAGAGGCTATGAGAGCGAGAGAGAGAGAGAAAACAACATTAAAGGAAAACTAGAGAGGCTTGAAATCTTAATCGACAACTGCTTCAGGTTCCAAGCAGGATCAGTACAGCGTGGGCAAATACGTTTAACCCAGGTGAGGTTCAATCGCACTTAGGAGACAAGCTATTTCACCCACAATAATAGTTCATTCAGCGTCTCCTGTCTGAGGACTTGATTGTACAAAGAACCACAGCCTTTCACGCTGACGTCTGGCATCACCATCCACTTTCAGAACTTTCACTTTTCAGTGGCTCTAGAAAATAAAAGGCTTCCTACTCGCCAGCTTCTTATTGGAATTCTTCTTTCCACCTTAAATGGTGCAGCAGATACACGTGTCAGAATTCAGCTACGGCATCATTTAAGGAGGAAATTTGAATAAGCTTAATTTGGGAAGCGACTGCATTCAGTGCAAATTTACTTTCATGACCGTCTATGATTTTATTAGTTTTTGGTTCTGGGTTTGCGTTTGGGCAGTAATGAATGGCAGTGCTGGAATCACTGACTGGCAGTGGTTTGCGTATCTTATTTAGAAACAGGTTGTAAGTGTTTGGTTGTCTGACTAGACCTATAGGGCCCATGGCCACCTGTAGCCCAGGGTCAATGACCATCACAAGGTCACAGGCTGACTACTCATCTTAAGTCATGCAACCAAAATAACCCAGTCGATACTTTATTTCATTTGGAAAGATTTGTTTCAGGGCCAATTACTATTTGTAGCCCAGGACCCTTGACCACCTGTAACCCAGAGCCCATGACCACCTGTAACCCAGGGCCATGACCACTTGTAGCCCAGGGTCATTGACCAGGGTCTATGGCCATCTGTAACCCAGGGTCAATGACCATCTGTAACCCAGGGCCCATGGCCATCTGTAGCCCAGGGTTAATGACCACCTGTAGCCCAGGGCCCATGACCACCTGTAGCCAGGGCCAATGACCAACTGTAGCCCAGGGCCAATGACCAACTGTAGCCCAGGGCTCATGACCATCTGTAACCAAGGGCCCATGGCCATCTGTAGCCCAGGGTTAATGACCATCTGTAGCCCAGGTCCATGACCACCTGTAGCCCAGGGCCCATGACCACCTGTAGCCCAGGGCTCACAACCCAGAGCAGGTTGGAGTGACCCTGGACAGAACAAGATGTTCTGCAAAAAAACACACCACCATATCATCACTGTATCTCCAAATATCTCCAAAATAGCAACAACAGAGGGCAAAAACCTTTCAATGTAAGCCAATTTTGGAGCATTTCTATTGGTCCAACTCATTGTGAAATTTATACAGAGTGTAAACGACAGTTGCTGCATTTAAACAATAATAACAAAAACATATTTTGCTTTGGACAGCGACAATATGCATAATAGTCAGTCGGAATGGTTGGATCTGCATTTGCATTCATCAGAGTTCCTGAAACCTTTTATCTTTGTCTACAGCGCTGTGCAAATGTTTTAGGCACTTGAGGACGTTATTATTTTTTAAAAAGCTATTTTTTTACAGACAGGCAGCTTTTATTAACCCAGTAAACACTTTATTATTAAACAACCCAGTATTATTTACAGTTCTCATCTAATACCTGCTTTGACTGCTCAGTTCTTCATTAAGCTAAATCAAGATCGCTGCTGAAGGAACTCAATACTTTGATAAAAGTAGTGTAGTAGTGTATATCAGTGAGATTCTAGCACCCTCGGTTTTAAACCTTAACTTGGGCACAATGATGACTTGTGATGTGTAACAAGATTATGTTATATTCATTGTTTGGAGTTTTGAGGGATCGATTCATTGAGCGATAGTCGTTTGCGTCTTGCTAGGTGTGCTCACAGATTCGTTATGTCCCAAGAATATTTGCTTGTCTTACAAACAGTATCCCTTGTTGATCTTCATTGGACTTTATAATTGGGAAAGCCAGAACGAGCCCACGGCAGCTGCTCTATCCCCCCTGCACACGTCTGTATTCTGTAGTGTATATTTATCTGCATTATTTATTTTTTATGTATTATTTATTTTTATTAATAATTCAGATCCTCTATATTATCTTACTGCTTCATGTGAGCGGACAGTCGTCCAAGAATTTTACTGTTAGTTGTATTGCGTATGACAGACAGATAGATGGATAGATGGATAGATAGATAGATAGATAGATGCTTTATAGATCCCAGAGGGAAATTCAAGTCATCCAGTGGCTATTCAACACAAGTACACAATGTGAAAAGTCTCACAATGTGTACACTACTGCTCAAAAGTTTGGGATTACAGTGAAATGTTCTTGTTTTAATGGAGTATCTTCTTCCTTAACACAACAATGGACTGACGGGTCTCTAAAGAAAGTTGTTTCTTTCTGGTCATTTTGAGTCGGTCAGCAAGCCATCAACTGCTGATCTTCAGATACTAAACTAACCTAGAATGTTGTTCTCCCTTTTATACTCACTTATTAGTAGAATGTTTTTCAGCTGTGCATCACAATTGAGCAAGAGTGTCCTAACAACCAATTAGTCCAATAACATCCTTAACTTGGATTGGTGGCCGTACCAGGAGATTTAGACAGAGGACTGAGAATTACTGATAATAGAACTATATGCAAAATAAGCCTCTATACAAAAATAGACTTTAATACAAACATTTTTATTCTTTAAAAATCATCTGATACACTTACATTAATTGTAAAATAGACAATATTGTTTGTGAATTGCATGAAAATTGCATGAAATGAAATTCTAAAGTGATCCTAAACTCATGAGCGGTAGTGTTAAACAGAGCAGTTAAACAGTGTAAACAGTGTAAACAGTGTAGACGTTGGTAGTGCAAATTCACAGTTATGCAGTCGTCAGTGCAAATATGTAATAAAAAGCAGCAGCACTGTTTATATGTACAGACTGTATACATATACACGACTTTGTATATGACGAGTAAACTTTGATTTGATTTGATTCAACCAAATTTGGGTAAGTTTGCGTTTGATTGGATGGCTACCCGGCTTGTCCCGTCTCCATACACACCAAAGTAGTTTCACAAAACTAAATCGGTTCTAATTGGAAGTCGTCCCTGCCAACCATTTTTGTCTCGTTTCTATTCGTTGACTGAAGTGTCAATGAATTGCATCATAGTTCTTATCATGTTATGTAGCTTTTATTTAGTTATCGTCTTGTTTTAGTCATAAAAAAAGGTTTGTTGATGAAAACTATGACGAAAACAGTTCGTCAACGAAATTTTAATACTGTATAGCACTTTTTGTTACGAAGCAGCTTTACAGAAGTTTGAAAACAAACACCTGCAACATGGGTCCACCAGTGAGCTCAAGACTGGAGGAAGAAACCTCCACAAGGAGAGACCCGTCCTCCTCTGGTCAAACAGTATTTAAACCAAGTTTAGAATAAAAGCTGAGAGAGCCTCTGTTTGAAGACTGCTTGGTCTTTAGAAACTGCACAGGTAAAGGCAGTTCACAGAGTCTGAAACAGTCCCATCATATCTCAGTGCTCGTACATCTGGATGACAGAGTGGTGCAGTTTAGGGTGTAGCTGATATTTATAGTTATTAAAATGTTCATTAAAAATCTTGTTTTTGACCCTAAACCATTATTTCAATTCATATTTATTTACTTCATGAACAAAAATAGTGTTTGTAAATCTGCAAATGTTTACACATATCAATAGATACTATTAAACTCCATAGTGAACACATAAGGGTTAATTCTGAGCCATGTTGTGTGCCAGAAGGCAGTGATACAAACATATATATATATATATATATATATATATATATATATATATATATATATATATATATATATATATATATATATATATATAAAATAAAACTGATATCTGGATTTGTGATAATCAGAAACTCATAGAAGCTTGAATGATGAATTTTTTTAAAGATATAGAGAGTGAAATCTAAGTCCGGTCACTTTTGACCCAGGTTGTGCATCAAAGGGATATCTTTATTAGAGGGCAGATCTTTTGATCTATCAACACTAAAAGCCACTGGACTACTTTTCTTGTTCTGGTTGAGGTTCTATACGTGACAGGAACAAGAAAAACGTCTGCTGTATATCCGATTCTGTCCATGTAAGGTCAGGAGAAGAGGTTGTTTACTGAAAGCGACAGCAAAAAAAAAAAAGAAAAGAAGAATCCACTTGTAAAAGTAAACAGACTACCTCTGTCGATTCTCATGCATACTTCAGTTCTGTTCAATCTCCGTATGATGGGCACTTTCAACATTTCATTCTTTGCATTTGCATTTGTTACATTTGGGCGACGCCGCTCTGAAAGTAGATGGCGTTGGAAAGAGGTGGTCTGGCTAAAAAGTTTGCTCCGACCACCCGTTACCACAGTCATTATAAAATCTTCACACACTTCCTTCCAACTTCGCTCCTTAAAGGACAATTTCATGCCACCCTTTCATGAGATACTGGGCTGCCGAGCCAGCTGGGAAGAATTTGGCCAACATTCCTCAGGCGCTCTGCTGATGAGCTATCAGTAAAATGAACCAGCAGTAAATTAGCGTTCCCTAATTTCCGAAACTTGGGTGTTGGGGGGGAGGAACGAGGAAGCAAGGCTTTAGAGGAAACCTGAGGTGGAGCGTGAAATCTGAGCGTGCACAGTTAGGAATCGCGCATTAAACGATGAATTTTTTAACAGCACTGCGGCGAACAACAAAGTCAGAGGACTAAATCCACTTAGTGGGCTGCAAATGCATGTAGCGTTAATTAACTGATTAGCACGGCACGCGGGTTGGTGGGGGGACCTTAGGCCGAATATGTAATGTAAAAGTAAAGAATGTCGAATGTTCAGTGGCCAATGCTGGTGTGATGGTCAGGTAGCCACATACTGTTGGCCATACTGTGTATTAGACATTTACTAGGTTGCATGAATACAACTGGCATGTGGCATTTACAATTATAATCAATATATAGAAAACCTGAACAGTGCTTGAATTATACTAATGTAAATAATGAAGAAATCCATGCTTAACGTTTATTAATATTATTATTATAATTAATGATATCAGTAACATTAATATTATTCATGTTATAATTAGCACTTATTAAAATGCAAGTATTCACTAGTATTAACAAACTATTAGATAATGATTAAGTTGCAATTCATAGAGTCTTGCAGGGCTGTTTTCAGTTAAACTGAACTACAAATTTAGCTGTCCCTGGTGCTCAACACAGATCACAGGGGCATGTTCAATGTGGTTGATGTTGCAAATCTGATTGCATCAGTCAATTTCTGAGACAGTTCTTGTCTTCTCTGGTCTTCTGGTGTGCAACACCATCTGCCCATTGGAAAAAACATTCCTTGATCCAATATGGCGGCTTTCAAGATGTTCCGGTCACAGCCTGGGGTATTCAGAGTTTTCTACATCATTTGAACATGTCAATGGTCGTTTATGTTGTGTGGAACCAATAGAAGTGCTCCAAAACAGCTTGGAAAATGTTCTGGTTCCATTGACTCCCATTGAAAGTAAGCTATGTTTCTGAGACAATTCTGGTCTTCTTTGGACTTCTGGTCTGCAACACCATCTTCATATTGGAAAAAACAGCCTTTGACACAATACGTTTATGTTGTGTGGAACCAATAGAGGTGCTCCAAAACAGCTTGGAAAAGGTTCTAGTTCTATTGACTTCCTTTGAAAGTAAGCTATGTTTCTGAGAAAATTCTGGTCTTCTGGTCTGCAACACCATCTTCCCATTGGAAAAAACAGCCCTTGATCCAATATGGCGGCTTTCAAGATGTTCCAGACACAGCCTAAAAGATAGCCGCCCTCATCTATTACTTGCTGGCGGTATTCAGATACATCATTTTCCCTTTCGTGTCTGAAATTAAAGGGTTATTAAATCGAAATTAAATCGTTGCTGTCCAATGAAAAACTCTCTTCATTTTTGTCGATTTTGAGTTTTCTGCATCATTTGAACATGCCAATGTTCGTTTATTTTGTGTTCGATGTTATGTTTTTGTTCTCTCCTGTAAAGTCGCAATTTTAGATATACTTGTTTTTCATTGGACAACAACAATATATATTTATATACATATATATATTTAGAATTAGAATATAACGTGGAATTAAAATAAACTACATTGTGATCTCTAACTTGCCTGTATATCATTAACATGGCACGTGCAGGGGTTGGTGGGGGGATCTTAGGCTGGACAATATGTAATGTAAAAGTAAAGAAATATAATATAGTCGAAGTTTTAAGCATGAGCAGAAACCTTACCATGAAACCAAGTTAGAAAAATCGTGCTAGTTGTATCCCATGAAGAGAAAAATTATATGATATCAAAAGGAATTCCAGAAATGTCCTTCTCTTTTTTGGGTCTAAATAAATGGAGCTTGACGTAGTTAATCCAGCCCCCCAACACAATTTCGGTAGGCATATTTTGCTATAATTATGCGCAAAGAAACGTCTCTCATAATTACCAGCAAAGTTGCCCAGTGATATTACAGGGGCAGGATCTCTTAAATAATGGTTGTAATTAAGCTCGATTTCAGCGGATCAGGGCAAGACTTGATGCATAACTAATTACACAGTGCCTTCAGATCATCCCTCTATATAATATTCATGACTCCTCGCTCACATATTAGAAAATTAATTTCCATCTCTCAGATAATAACTGGGGAGGATACCAAATATAGTCTTAATATCATTTGGCAGTCACGAGTGCTTCTTTAGACAGTGTTCGCAGAGTGTTGGGTGATATTGCTTCATGATCCTAACTACTGAACGATCCTGCTGTCGTTTGTAGTGAGAGGAGAGTGCAAAAATAGATGTTTGAGTCCTAAATTCATTCCTAAATCCATTATGAGTAAGTTCGGAATGTGTTTTCCCTTCTGCCTGACAAGTTTTGTTCAGCTGCTATGATATGGATTAACAAGAAGTTAGGATTTAGGAATTGAACCTCTGCATTTAACCCATCCATGTAGTGACACACCCACATACACACACTAGGGGGCAGTGAGCACGCTGGGCAGCCCTATCCACAGTAGCCAGAAAGCAGTTGGCAGTTAGACGTCTTGCTCAAGGCCACTTGAGTCCTTTCGGTTCAGGGGATTGAACCAGTGACCTTCCGGTCACAAAGCTAGTTCCCCATGAATCACAGCTTCTTAATAATGATCTAGTTGTTTGATACTCACAACTCACTCTAAAGCTTGGATAATGTACAAGTCCTTCAAGTTTTGTTCAGCTGCTATGATATGGATTAAGAAGAAGTTAGGAATTAGGAATTTAACTTCTGCATTTAACCCATTCATGCAGTGACACACTCACATACACACGCACACTAGGGGGCAATTAGCATTCTTGCCCAGAGCGGTGGGCAGCCCTGTCCATAGCGCCCAGGAAGCAGTTGAGGGTTAGGTGTCTTGCTCAAGGGCACTTTAGTCGTGTCCTGTCAGTCTAGAGAATCAAACCAGCGACCTTCCAGTCACATGACTGGTTCCCCAACATTCAGCCCACAATAAATGCTACCATCTCAATTAATAATAATTTACTTGTGACACGTAATCCTTATTTAATCTAATAATGATTCAGTTGTTTGATACTCATAACTCACTTTGAAGCTTTGATCAGGTAAAACTCCTGAGTTTTGTTCAGCTACTATTATATGGATTAACAAGAAGTTAGGATTTAGGAATTTAACCTCTGCATTTAACCATCTGTACAGTGACACAACCACATACACACACTAGGGGGCAGTGAGCACGCTGGGCAGCCCTATCCACAATACCTGGGAAGCAGTTGGCGGTTAGACGGTTTGCTCAAGGGGACTTGAGCCCTGTTGGTTTAGGGGATCGAACCAGCGACCTTCTGGCCACAAGGCTGGTTCCCCAACATCCAACATCCCCAACATCCACCCCACAATACATGGTACCATCTGAATTCCTAATTATTTTCTTGTGACAATAAATCCTTATTTTTAATAGCTTCTTAATAACAATTCAGTTGATACTCATATCTCACTCTAGACATTGTATCATGTAAAAATGACCTGCTCTCTGTTGCATCACTCACTGCGAGTTCCTAACTGCCTTCGGAAGCAGCAGCACAAGAACTGCTCAACAGGAGCTTCATGAAATGGGTTTCCAAAGCTGAGCAGTTTCAGTAGAGCAGTGGAAACTGGAGTGATGAATCTCGCTTCCCTGTTTGGCAGTCTGATGAATGGATTTGTGTTTGGTGGATGCACAGAGAAGGCTACATAACATTGAAATACATAGTGCCAAGACCAAAGTTTGGCAGAGGAGGGATAATAGGGTCTTGTAGATAGATAGATAGATAGATAGATAGATAGATAGATAGATAGATAGATAGATAGATAGATAGATAGATAGATAGATAGATAGATAGATAGATAGATAGATAGATAGATAGATAGATAGATAGATAGATAGATAGATAGATACTTTATTGATCCTGAAGGAAATTTAGCAGCCAGCAGCAGTTACAAACACAGTACAAAAAAACAATAAGGTATATAAAGATTAAATTAAATTAAATAGTGGTTAAATAGTGTCCAGTAGTGCAAATGTACAGGATGTAGAGCAAAGTGTTAAATAGTGCCCAGGAGTGCAAATGTACAGGATGTACAGCAAAGTGTCAAATAGTGTCCAGGAGTGCAAATGTACAGGATGTCTGGCAAGGTGTCAATAGTGTCTATGAGTGCTATAGTGTCTATGAGTGCTAGCGTTTGTAGGGTTTGAGCCCTTCAGTTCCAGTAAAGGGTGATTTCAGACACAGTCTGCAACAGCATGACCATGCGTCCCTGTACACAACCCAAAGTATATAAATACATTTTGATGAGTTTGATGTGGAGGAGCTCCAGTGGGATGACTTGGAATGTCATCCAACATGATTGCCTGACTTCACAAATGCTCTTTTGACTGACACACTCCAAAATCTTGTGGAAAACCTTTCCAAAAAAGTGGAGACTGACCCAGCTGCAAAAGTGGGTGGATGGGGGGGCACCTTCATTTTAACGTCAACATTTATTTGTAGGGGTAGGACATTGGAATGTCCAATGTGTCCAAAGTTGGTGTGATGGTCACGTATCCACATACTGTTGAACATATTGTGTATTCTTCTTTACTAGGTTGCATGAATACAACTAGCATTTATCATTTACAAAGATAACTTCCATTAACCTGCTTGAATTATACGAATGTAACTGATGAAAATATTAGTAATATTATTATTATTAATATAATTAATATTGATATTATTTGTTATAATTAACACTTAATAAAATGCAAGTATTGACAAGTATTAACAAACTATTAGATTATTATAAATTATAAAATTTATGTTTTAGATAAACCATAATCTATCTATCTATCTATCTATCTATCTATCTATCTATCTATCTATCTATCTATCTATAATTACATGGTATTCTCTAACTTTTGCCTGTATATCATTAACATGGGCATAACTGTTTGAAACACTAATCTCTATTCAGACTGCCTCCTACATGTTTTGCGCTTGCAGGTATTGAGATTGACAGCTTACAGCGCTAATACCAGTACAGTGTTGACACCCACTGTCAATTCTCTTCCTGCGTAACGGAGAGCAATCATTCCGTCAGCGCTAAATCAGGCTGCGCGTCATTACTTCATATCAGCACCTACAAGAATGGCTCCGCTGCTGTCCCATAAATAACATGTATGCTGTTATAAAACACGACCATAGCATAACCCAGCTAGAACAGACCCTCCATCAGCAAGGTCACATCCATGATCAACGACACAACGGCGCGCAGTGACCCGTCTGGAAATAGCAGCCCTATCGAAAGACACCACATGGCCACGCGACTCCCTCACCTGCTCCCCGCGGTCGGCTCTAATGCTTCTTGAACACAGCTCTGCAGTGACGTCTGGATTCAGTACAATTTCTCTGTGGAACTGAGTGGAACGGGTTGGGTTGCGTGCACTGCATGCAGAGGAAGACGGCAGTGAATCCCACTGAATAAAGTCTGTACTGCTGCTGGATTCACTTGAAGACATTGGCCTCCATACTTCAGGGTTTTCATCTTCGTTTCAGCTCTGGCACATCTATATTGTCACTGTCCCCAAAAAAAAAACAACAACAACCATGTATCCCCAAAACAGTAACTTTACAGGAGAGAGCACCAACATCCTTTACTTTCAATGCAAGTTAATGGAGCCAATTTTTTTTCCAAAGTGAGTTTGGAGCATTTCTGTTTGTCCATTCATCATAAAATATGGGGATACATGTTTTGTTTTGGACAGTGATTATATGCTCAAACATGTGTCTGGTAAAAGGGCTCGATTACTCGATTACCGTATCAGAAGTCAACGAAAATCAGTTGGTTCAAATTCTTTAAACCCAAATTATTGGTAGGGACAATTCTTTAAACCCAAATTATTGGTAGGGACAGTTCTTCAAATCCAAAATATTGATAGGGACAATTTTTTAAGCCCAAAATATTGGTAGCAACAATTCTTTAAACACGAAATATTGGTAGGGACAATTCTTTAAACTCAAAATATCAGTAGGGACAATTCTTTAAACCCAAAATATCAGTAGGGACAATTCTTTAAACTCAAAATATCGGTAGGGACAATTCTTTAAACTCAAAATATCGGTAGGGACAATTCTTTAAACCCAAATTATTGGTAGGAACAATTCTTTAAACCAATGTTATTGGTAGGGACAATTCTTTAAACCCAAAATATTGGTAGGGACATTTCCCTACCGTCCATATACAAACGTGCCATTGCTTCAATGGCAGTGTCACAAATCAGTTATGGAACAGCTCAAACCCCATGTGGAGCGGTCACATTTGCACTTGATTTCATGCAACTTTTATGAAGAAGTTCCAACGTCTGGCTTATTTTTAAATCACATATTCCCAAAACCATATGGCTCACCGGGAGCGACATGCTCTGGCACGAAATGAAAGCTTCTATGGTGCTTAGCTTAAACACTGTGATACAGTTACAGAACGGTTAATCTATATGTGGCTAATTGAGTGAATTGCATTTAATTTTTTAGAAACACGCAAATAAACATGGCAACATTTTCAGGTGGTTGGGAAGCACTTTATAGCCTCCAAGACTCTTCCTTCAGCCTGGACAGCTTTAAATGTGACTGTAATCAAAACTAGCATTTCATGGCCCGGCTGCTTTTGTACACCCAGTAGGGTTCCACGCCCAACAGAGAAGATCCCATTTCTGCCAGAGATGATCAACGATTACCACTTCAGAAAAAGGAGAGGGAAGAGAGCGCACATCGCTGCCTCTCAGTCATTCCCGCGACTCCACCCCCATCTGTCTCTCTTCACGCCAACGCCGTCATCAATTCACACAGCAATTGACTGTCAGGACCTAGTCGCAGTTCATCGTTCACGCTCTGATCAAGATCCTCCGACTCCAGGTTTTTGACGACTTGCATTGTAAACGTCGCGCAGAGCATAAGCTGTTTACATCGTTGTAAATCTCCCAAACGCATTAAGCACGATGCGGTGCAACTGCCGTACCAAAAGGGGTGGTTCCCCCCTTTCCCCCACCCCGTAAACTCTGACAGCAATTAGAATGCAACTCATATTCCTCGGGAGGTAGCTTGTTCCTGACACCACTTGTAATGAGCTTTTAATGTTTTCATACAGGCTGAAAATTGCTCCACAGTAATTAAGAAGCAGTCATACTATGATGGAATACGTTTAACACCAGCTCAAATTCTTTTCAAATAATAAAAAAAAACAACAGCTTGGGCTTATTGGTAGCGCTTTGCCTGAACCTTGCTACATTAACGTTGACATAACCAGGCCGTAAACATCTCAAGGGAGATAACAGCGGCATGTTCACCATCAATTCTTATAACAGGTGCCATCATGTCTTGACAGCTTATGCCAGACATGAAGCTGCGTCTACTTACACATCATGAGAGAACGTTATTGCATACACTACATGGCCAAAAGTATGTGGACAACTTACCATCACATCTACAGTATATGGGCATGCTGGATACCTCATTCCAAAACTACAGACCTAAATATGAAGTTGGTCCCTACAACAGCCTCCACTGTACTGGAAAGGCCATCCACAAGACTGGAGCATGTTTGGGTGCCGTTCTGTCAAAACAGCTTTTGTAAGATCAGGTATTGATATTGAACAAGAAGGCCTGAAGGTCTTTCTTCACATCAAACCCTTCAAACCATGTCTTCATGGTTTTCATGGGGCAGTCATAGGCTTGAGGTTGGGAAACTACGCTTGTGGCAAGAAGGGCAGCATTGACACTATGCATTTTGGTGGCTGGCATTGACACTATGCATTCTGGAGGGCAGCGGCGACACTATGCATTCTGGTGGCTAGTGTTGACACTATGCATTCTGGTGGTTGGCGTTGACACTATGCATTCTGGTGGTTGCCGTTGACACTATGCATTCTGGTGGTTGCCGTTGACACTATGCATTCTGGTGGGTGCCGTTGACACTATGCATTCTGGTGGGTAGCGTTGACACTATGCATTCTGGTGGGTAGCGTTGACACTATGCATTCTGGTGGGTAGCGTTGACACTATGCATTCTGGTGGGTAGCGTTGACACTATGCATTCTGGTGGGTAGCGTTGACACTATGCATTCTGGTGGGTAGCGTTGACACTATGCATTCTGGTGGGTAGCGTTGACACTATGCATTCTGGTGGTTGGGGTTAACACTATGCATTCTGGTGGGTAGCGTTGACACTATGCATTCTGGTGGGTAGCGTTGACACTATGTATTCTGGTGATTGCCGTTGACACTATACATTCTGGTGGTTGGCGTTGACACTATACATTCTGGTGGTTGGCATTGACACTATGCATTCTGGAGGGCAGCGGCGACACTATGCATTCTGGTGGCTAGTGTTGACACTATGCATTCTGGTGGTTGGCGTTGACACTATGCATTCTGGTGGTTGCCGTTGACACTATGCATTCTGGTGGTTGCCGTTGACACTATGCATTCTGGTGGGTGCCGTTGACACTATGCATTCTGGTGGGTAGCGTTGACACTATGCATTCTGGTGGGTAGCGTTGACACTATGCATTCTGGTGGGTAGCGTTGACACTATGCATTCTGGTGGTTGGGGTTAACACTATGCATTCTGGTGGGTAGCGTTGACACTATGCATTCTGGTGGGTAGCGTTGACACTATGTATTCTGGTGATTGCCGTTGACACTATACATTCTGGTGGTTGGCGTTGACACTATGCATTCTGGTGGGTAGCGTTGACTCTATGCATTCTGGTGGTGCATTTACCTAACCCAAATTTGTCCATCAGACTGCCAGGTTGTGAAGTGTGTCTATTTGCAGGATCCTACACCAGTGCCATGTTTTGTTGCTATTTAGTACGACTCATGCTTCTGCCAGTGTATCTATGGAGATTGCATGGCTGTGCACTTGTATTATATACCTGTAAGCAGTGGGTTTGTCTGAAAAATCTGAACTCAATACATCAATACACTTTTTGTCACACAGTGTATGTTGTCACAGTTAGCAGTAATTGTAACACAACAGTGTTATATTACTGAACATTGTCATTGGCTGTGGTGGCATCTTCCTTAACTCACTGGAGCAGTTACACCAACATTATGTATGAAGGTGCAAGTAAAAGTTTCCCTGGGTTTTTTTGGGCAGATTTCTAAGAGTAAAAAACTTGAGGTGCACACATTTTACCTGCATTCTAACTTCTTGATGGGTTCTTGTTACTTACTACGTTTAAAAGGTTTTGACCTTGGACTTGACAAAAGGAGCCTTTGATCAACAGGACATTACGACCACTATAAACCCTCTTTGGGCTGGAAATGCTTTCAGTGTTTAATCGCGAAAAAAAGCTATAGCCGTTCCCCGCTAGGTTGTCTGCCTTTAAATCAAAAACCCTCCGCCTCTGCGCGTCAAGGTCAGCCGAGAGCAAGCATTTAGGGGGCACCTTTGGTGCCATTTCCATCCGAGCCAAAGTGCTTGCTGTGCATGTGGGCTGAATAAAGCTCGGATTCCGATTCCTAGGTCTTGTGGGACGCTATTGTGCAGTCTGACAGTGATCTATGGCCTAAAGGTAAAGGACAGCTGAAGACCTACTGTTGTGTCGAGTCTGCATAAAGCTTTTAGAAAACAACTCCATTTAAAAAGGAGCTACAAGCACGATTTGTGTGGCTGATTCTTTCAATGATCACTTCAGTGCCTTACAAGTGCCGCCCTCTAGGAAACCTGAGGTTAAACCAAATCTGATTCCAAAATAACTTGCTTCTGAACCGTTACCCACTCATAAACAAAAAAAGGAAATGAAGAGTCATGGGCAGAATTTATTTCATACTTGGCTGTGGGACCTTGACCAGTATGGCATCTCAGCTGAGCCTGTGGTGTCACCATCATGAACTATCATGTTTTCTAACCTCTTACTGCAACTACCATACTGTCGCTGTCCAAAGAAAAATATGTATCTCCATGTTTATCAATTTTCATTTTTCTTCTTCATTCGTACACGACAGCTGCTCTTTATACTTTGTAAAAGTTTCATAATAAGTAGACCAACAGAAATCCTCCAAAAATCCATTGGAATAAAACCTCTTTACATTCACTTCCATTGAAAGTATGGAAAGTTTTTGGCCTCTCCTGTAAAATTACTTTTAGACAGTGATGATATACATTTTACACACTGCATTTAAAATAAAAGAATGTTGCCCCTAATTCCACACAGTAGCCCAACCTCAGAGACGACTCTTTCGCTTACAAGCGACTACCAAACCCACCTTGGCTGCCTTGCAAATGTCTGCCTCGCATCTACAATGACTACAGGAGATGTTTCTGAGAAGGTCAGCTACAACATTATCCACTTGCACGAGTCCAAAGAGAACAGGGGAATTATTAAATGATACAGAAACAAAAGAGAACTGCAGCACTGTGGGCGACTTGGTAGGCAATTTGAACCATCAGCATCGTATAAACAGTACTTAAAGTTTGAATCAGAAACAGGTGCTTCTGTCCATCCTTCTGCTGTGAGAAGACAACTCAACGCTGTGAGTCTGAGAGGACGAGCCAAGCAGCCACTGCCAAGAAGCCACTACTGTGAAAACATATGTTGAGTAATGTCTCACAGACTGAAGAGTTTACATTTGTAATTGGGACTACAGAAGCAGAAGCAAACACAAACAAGATTAAAACTTTGGAGGGATGGAAACATATCCCTGCATATTTCTTTGACAGACTGAAAGAGAGTCTCCAGAAAAGTGGAGGCTGTGAAAAAAGGTAAACGGTGGACACAATAAACACTGAAAATTGTATATTTCATTTCGGAGGCTTCGGTGTAAGTTGAAAAATCAGTTTTCTCCTCGAGCAATGGGATGTGGAGAGGTAAAACCAGGTGACCAGTGACCAGTTTTAAATAAATAAGCTTTATAAAGAAAAGAGGACACTGGGGTCAACAGGGTAGCACGAGGCAGAAAACAAAAAGAAAATAACAACATAAAAAGTATAGCCATTCATGGTTTTCATCCCAATGTGGCACAAATGTTATGCCCATTTACGAAACTGGTCACAGTTTTAGAAAGAAACTTTATATTATGAAGGTAACCATGATTAGAAGCTGCCTCAAGATGGAGAGATTGGACTTTATTTGCTTTAATAGATTTATCTTTACTTACGGATGTGCAGCTCTGGGCAGGACAAGAATAAGGACTGAAATCTCTGCGTCACCCCAACAACATCCATCTTCATGATGCTGAAACTGGCTTTCCAAGTTGAATCTCTCATTTTATCTTAAGTAGCACCCGAATGTAACAGCCACGACAATTTACACTGAAACAAAAATGCACCAGAAAGAACCCTTGTTGGGTTAAATATCTCAGAATGTGATATCAGACTGGTCTTTGACCAGTTGTTTTCAGTTACCGGCACTCGCGTCCACTGAAAAGAATTACCACTGTGTTATATGAGCTGGTCATGTGTGCAAAGTATGGAGGGGTTTGGGTGAAACATTAGGTGTAAGCGTAACAGCAGTTCTGTAAGGAATCAGACTCGAGAGGAGACATGCGATCCATGTGCAAAGCTTTAATGCGATGGAGCAGTTCAAAAAGTCAAAAACAGTTCAAGAAGCTCGCTAAGGCGAGAATGTTCAAAGGGTTGGAGACAGGAGGGCTAGCGGTAGCCACCGGCTACGTAAAAGTGTCTTTAAGGAGCCCGGCTGCAGCCGGGGAAACAAACCCGTACTGAGATTGTAGTTCCTGGATTTGTGGGGGCACCGACCTCACTCTTCGGGCACCGCCGTAGTGGGGCTCAGCCGCTTGGAGGTGGGTGATGAGGCTGGTGTTGGAGTCTGCGGGTTCTCTTGGGTTCCAGGGAGGTTCCCCGCTGTGGAAATGCCAAACTTGATTAACCTGGGAAAAGACCTTGAGAGCACCCCAGCCTAGAGACCACGGACAGGTAGGATCTGATCCTCACAGTTTCAGGTTACTGAAAACGATGCAACACGCTGAGGCTAGTGTGTGGCTAGCTTAAATGGGTTGTGCTAATGAGAGCTGCCGCTAGCACTAATGGGGTACAGGTGTGAGGGATAGGTAGCCTAGTGACATGGGTGTGTGTGGAGTGTGTCCTAGGTGACTGCGACCGTACAATTCGGTGAGTCGCGAAGCTTACAAGTTCACTGTTGTGTTTAAACTGTATGCCAAGCAATAAGATTGAATAATGTTACTTTACAGCTTGAAACATCATAATTTATTTGAAAATCGCTTTTCTGTGACCCTTTTCAGCTTTCCCACTTTGTCTTAGCATAAAAACTCAATTTTCAGGCTTTCAAAATATGCAAAAAGTCGGTGGATGGAATACCAGCTATTGTTTCACTGTTCTTACTCATTACATTTATTTTCCAGTTTGTTTAGCATGTGCAGTCATTGCGCTAGAACCAGCAGTACTGTGGTGTATTTGTTAGCACTGTTGCCTCACCTCAAGACGATCCGGGTTGTACTCCGGTTTCCTCCCACAGTCCAAACACATGCATGTTAGGTTGATCGCTCACTCTAACTTTGCCTGTAGTTGTGAGTGTGTGTTGGCCCTGCGATGGACTGGCGACCTGTCCATGGTGTACCCCACTTGATGGTGCTGGGATTGGCTCCAGACCCACCGTGACCCTGACTAGCAGGATAAAACTGAAGATAATAGATGCACCAGAACCACTAAAGTTTGCATCACATGGCATATACAACAATTGGAACTGATAACACATGGCATTCACAGTGTTCCTTCAAAGACAGTTCTTTTCTGCGTTTATGTAGTAAATGAACGTTAGAATGATAAGAAAGTTGACATACAGGCTGTCTGAAAGGTAAAAACTGCTGCCTTCCCACACGGTATTCTGAGGAAGGAGGACAAACAGTCATGTCCGAAATCAACGTATAAAAGCCTACTCTGGTTCCTCTATTCTACAGCACTCTGAAGTCAGCTTAGATGTATCCTTACCGTACATATCCCATAATCCTACAGGTCACCGCTGAAAACACACCAGCGCCAACACAGTGGAGGAGACGTGTTTGTGCGCTAATAGAATACTTTCATTTTGGCTACATAAAGTTCAGCAATGCCACGTTCCGGGCTGAAGATGTTAACGTCTCACCTTAAAAGCCAGCAGTGATCTGTCTGATCTCGGCAACAGCGTGATGTATTGCTGCCTTCCAAGCGCGTCTCAAATGTGATTCATGGTCCCTTCATCAAAACGCTGCCTTCCAGGACAGTGACTTATGAGACAGCGCTGGCAGCAAGGCATCGAGGCAGCGGCCGTCCATTGGTGACACCTTAGCATCTTAAAAGCCACCTGGGATTCTTCAACCCCTTTCCAACGTACAGAGCCAACTGTGTCGCCATCCAAATACTTACGGAGTGCTCCACATGGAGAAGTGGTACTTCGTAGGTTCAAAGGCAAGAGTTTTCATAAAACAATCTGCCAATCCTGACGGCTTGCTGACAACTTCAAAGTAGAGATGGACTGATCTGCGTTTTTGAGGCCAATCGCCGATCAGCGCGATTGGCTGATAGCTGATACCAATCGAGGGCGGAGCTATATGCCACGGCAGGGCTACATGTAGTTATAAGCACAAGCAAGTCATGAATCATGGTTGAAACTGGTTTGTTACCATTTTTAACGAGCTCATTTGAAACAGCATAATATTATTTTGAACAAATTAGCAATAAATAAACAAATATCTCCAATACTGCAATCATTACATTTAGACCCTTAATTTAAAATAAAAAAAGCTAATTAAATAAATGCAGTCAAAACTGCAGTCATTAAACACAGACTCTGCCGTATCAGATTAGTTGTGTTAAATGTCTTCAGTTCCTCCGCGAGAGTCACTGATTTTACAAATTTTACCAAACGTCCTGGATGAGTCTGCTTCACATACGGTAAAGACCTACCAGACGGACAATGTTTTCTATCCGCACATGCAGTGAATGCAGTGCCGCCACTTTAGTCAGTCTGTGGAAAATGAAAGGGTGTGTATTTCCACCTAGTGGTTCAGATAGGAATTGCAGGGACCTGGCCGGAGAGGGTTTCAAGGAGGGCTTCTCTTCCTAGATGAAACGCTAGCTGTAAATACAGAAATTAGGCTTATTTGTTTAACGCCATCGATCAGCTCTCGGGAACGGCTAAATTAGAGAAATATCGGCTGATCGCCGATCACATATTTTGATTAAAAATCGGCCGATACCGATACGTATCCGATTGATCTTTTCATCTCTACTTCAAAGCTTTTGGTTTGAATTCTTTTCCACACTTAATTCACAGCTGTGGCTGTCAATGAGTTGACATTGTGAAGCCCCAGCTTGAGCAGCTGAATAAAAAAATAAAAACGGCAACACATTCTGAAGTCAGACAAACATGGACGGCAACGTGAACTGGAACATTGCCGGAGAACATTTATACAAACTGATGGCAAACCATTAAAAAGGAGGTTGGATCGTTAAAAAGGTGGTGTCGTTAGCGAAGCCTATGACCATCCGAGCTTTCTCCGACATGAAGCAGCACATTGTGTAAGCAAGCAGGAGCCCTGTGTGCTCCTGGAGGTGACAGTGTTTATTTATTTTTTTTGTTCTTATGTCGTGGTTCCTCCGCGGCCCGTTGGGGACAGGATATGAGAGATGCAGAGATGGCAGAAGGAGAGGCGGGCTCGCTGGGGCCGAGACAATACTCCGGCGATGGCTATCAGCAGGTGCACGGGCGCTGGGAGCCCAAGCTCGGGAGCCGCGGGAGCAGCAGGCAGAGGCAGCGGCAGCAGGAGGACAAGCTACCGCTCCGTGATTCATGACGCCCTATCAAGCGCGTTCAGCAGCAGGGGCGTTATTGCCCACACAAATATCTCAACGTGTCAGTCAGACATCATCGCAGGGTCGCTTTACGAGCGACTCGCGGGAGGGAGGCGGGGGGTTTGTGGGAGGATGGGGGGGTTGGGGGCAGGAAGGAGATAAATGTGGAAAACGTGTTCGTGAAACAAAAGCGGATTCATAAAACAAATTATCGCCAAAAAGTATCTTAGGAACGAGACAGGAGGGGAGGGAGGGGACGATGAGAATCCAGAGACAGAGAAAGTAGAGAAGAGGTGAGACTGTAGCAAGGTCATCAAATGTACTTTACCTGGGAGGTGAGGAGGAACTGTACAAAACGTGTGGCTGCAATGTGTGAGCATCTGTTTGTGAGGGAGGGTGACCTACTTGCAGCTTTGCTTGTATGGTAGATGCTGCTGTTAGTGGAGTGATAGGAGTGATAAGCAGCGATAAGCAGTGACTTCTGGTGGCCTCTGAGAATAAAATACAAGGTAACTGCTCAGAATTCATTAGTTCATTTAATGCAACAACTACACAAATAGAGTTTGGGTAACATTTTATATATAAACCCATCAGTCATAACATTAAGACCACCTCCTTGTATCTACACAGGTGCACTTTGTAGTTCTACACTTACAGACTGTAGTCCATCTCTTTCTCTGTATACTTTCCTACCATGTTCTTTAACGATCAGGACCCCCACAGGACCACCACAGAGCAGGTACTATTTGTCTCCGTAGTGCAGTGAGTGTGTGTTGTGCTTGTACTGCAGTGGATCACAGGCAGCAGTGCTGCTGGAGTGTTAAAACACTCTTACCTTGCTGGTTCACCTTGTAGATGTAAAGTCAGAGATGATAGCTCAACCGCTGCTGTACAGTTTGAGTTCCTCTAGTCCAGAGGTCTTTAATTAGAGTTCAGTGAGGTCCAGTTGGTGGAAATTTCAGACCATCATAGCTTCTAACTTGTGTTATGATTCAGTGGTGTATCCTGTTTACTGAAGTAGTCTAGTATCAGTATCTTATACCATCACACCAACACATCACACATACCGTTTATTATATATATATATATATATATATATATATATATATATATATATATATATATATATATATATATATGTGTGTGTGTGTGTGTGTTTTTTCCCCTTACTTGAAGTTAACACAAGGGCTGTATAAAAAAAACAATGCATTTTTTTAAAAAGTGAGAAAACGTAAATAAAATATGCGTCTGTGAGAGCAAATAACTGTAATTTATCAGCTAATACAGTATTTTCTGTCAACCTATTGAAATATGCACCATCATCCCTTTACAGTCCAGTCACTAACTTTCAAAATCATACTGGTGATTACAGACTTATATTTATTTTTAATGAAAACCCTTTTTTATTAAACTGTTTAAACTGCTTCTACTCATTTAAGCGACAAAATATATGAAGTGGGCGGGGCCAGCCTATTGGGCTCAGCTGAGTTAAGACTCTTTCAGCTCATTCAGTCAGTGCAGGATTGTGTATGGTGTGTATTGTGTTTATTGGTAAAATAAAGAAAGAGAATCTAAATCAGTTCTTAGACGAGGAGACGCGAGCTGGTGCATTTACAACTAACACGTTTGGACTGCAGCTGCGACGGTCCTCGTGAAACTCAAGAAAAAGCTAGCTGTTAACATTGCATCTCCTAATGTTTGCAGTGATATGGTTTTATCAGTATAATTTTTAAACTTTTAAGATATAAGATGTTGTTAGTTAGTTCTGTTTCATTTAGTGACTAAATTTTGTAAAGAACTGTAGCTTAAACGGTGTTTGCTAGTTAGCTAGCTAGCTGGCTGGCTAGTTGGTTAGTACCATAAATACACAGTTATTCTACTGTCATATACTGTAATTCGATTTACAGTACAATACTGTTACAATAAATTACAGTGAATTTTTTACAGTGCATATGTAAGCAGACGCTTTTACCCGATTTTATGGAACAAAAACAACCCCACCATCATGTCAGTGTCACTGCAGTGCTGAGAATGATCCACCTTCTCAGTAGTACCTACTGCGTGGGGGTCTTAACTATTAAAGAACAGTGTGTATACACAGAATCAGATGAACTACAGTCTGTAAGTGTAGCTCCTATTTGCTCAGTGGAGCTGATAAAAGGAGGTGGCATAAAACATCTGGTTGTGGTTCAATAAATGTTTATAGTATGTGCACGTACCTACGCATTGTATGCATTGATCATGTCACGATTTCACTCTACATGTCCATTAGACCGATAAAAGAGGAGAAAACAGAACTGAGAAGTTAAAGACGAGCAAAATGTGGCTTTTTAATCAGTGGAGCCCCACAATGACCCTTCAGGGGGTAATTTGAGATTAACTGGGAGATTTAGGGTTTAAGCGTTTTATCACTAATTTCACACTATCCTAATTGCTGTGGGCCTAAAAAGGCAAAGCGAAAGCCTGTTGAGCGGCTCCGAACATGTGAGTGCTGCTGATTTCATGGCTCTTGGGTTAGATTATGACCACCACATGATATTCTTACATAAACGTAAACGAACAGTGACACGTAAATGCACTGGAACACGATGAGAAGCTTCGTAGCCGGCTAGAGATTCACAGCACACAGCAATAAGGGGGTATAATGTGTATGCAGCTGAGCGAGCAGTAACTAATTCAGATGGTGTGGCTACAATACATACTTGAGGACGCTTTGCGCTCAGTACATGTTAAGTCATGATTAAAATGCAAATGATGGCAAATCCTTTTGACCATGAGTCTGTGATTAATCATAACCCACAAGCCTAAAATCAAAGGCAACCTTCAAGTAAATCTTAATTATAAAGCTGATCGACCAAACACGAACAAAGACTAAACAAGTGATCGTTGAGCTTTTTGGTTATAGGCTACATACTTAGTTCTTCAAAGGTTCCTTAGTAAAGAATGGCTCTATAAAGCACCATGAACACTATAAGAAGCCTTAGCCATGATTAAAGTGTTCTCTGAAGAATATAAGGGTCTTTAGATTGATAGAAAATGTGCTGTATATGGTTCTACACTGCTCCAAAAAAATAAAGGGAACACTTAAACAAAACAATATAAGTTAATCAAACTTCTGTGACATCAAACTGTCCACTTAGAAAGTAACACTGATTGACAATCAATTTTACATGCTGTCAGCCAGGAGTTGGCAGATGCTTCAGTTCAGGTCTGGAAGGAGATCCCTCAGGAGACCAACCGCCACCTCATCAGTGTCACGCCCGTCCTCGTTTGTCTGCTTATGTGCTGTCAAGTCCTGAACCTGCGCCCCGGGTGGCTCCTGAACCCTCCGCGCCCAGAGCACCTTATGACTTTGGACCCCGTACTGCCACTGGGCTTTGTTGTTCCCGCCCGCCCTGTTTTGTTCCTGTTGTCGTTCCTGTTGTCGTTCCTGTCCCTGCTTTTGTCTGTGTTTGTGTTCCGGTCCCTGCCGTTTCGTTCGTTCCTGTTTTTGTGTTTTGCCCTGTTCCTCGGCTTTTGTCTGGTCTGTTGTCTCGTGTTTTGTCTGGTCTGTTGTCCCGTCCGGTGTTCTGTTTTTCTTTGTCCTCCTACCGTTCCGTCTCGTCATCCGTCCTCGTCCTTCTTGGTTTTTTTTGTTTGTCCTGGTTTGCTTGTTCTTGGTTCCTGTCTGTTCCTGTTTTTCTGGTTCCTGTCTGTTTTTCAAGTCCACGTGCTGGTGTTTGCGTCTCTTCCATGTGGTTCTGTTTGGTCATGTGCTCCTAGTGTCTCCGCCCCCCACCTGGCCTGTATCTGTAACCCCTCCTGTTTCCAGGTGTCTCATATTCTCTGTTATGTTATATACCCCTTGCTCGCTACCTCATGTCGTCGGTCACTGTAATGTATTGTCGTTGTAGTGTATTGTGTTGCAGTGTGCCTGCCCATTTATTTGTTATTAAAACTCTTGTTGTCAACTTAAAGTTTGCGTGTGTCCGCTCCTGCCGAACCTGACAATCAGGAGCATGCCTAGGCGTTGTAGGGAGGTCATACAGGCACGTGGAGGCCAAACACAATACTGAGCCTCATTTTGACTTGTCTTATGGACATTGCATAAAAGTTGGATCAGCATGTAGTGTGTTTTTCTACTTAAATTTTGTGTGTGACTCCAAATCCAGGCCTCCATTGGTTAATAAATTCGATTTCCATTGATGAGTTTTGTGTGATTTTGTCAGCACATTCAGCTTTGTACAGAACAAAGTATTTAATGAGAATATTTCATTCATTCAGATCTAGGATGTGTTATTTGAGTATTTTTTGAGCAGTGTATATAGAACATTTTAGAAAATGGCTCTGCATTACACCAAACAATGGTTCCTCAGTTCCAAGCTTGGCATCAAAACGACAGCAGAACCCTTTTTGATGCTATATGTATTAATGGACTCTGATCTCAGTTTTGGAAGTCATGTTAAAGCCGTTACCAAATCAGCATTTTATCATCTTAAAAACATCAACAGGATTAGGGATTTTCTGTCTAAACCAGACCTGGAGAAACTCATCCATGCCTTTGTTTCCAGCAGGATCGATTACTGTAATGCTCTCTTAACTGGACTTCCAAAAAAGACCATTAAACAGCTTCAGCTAATTTAAAATGCAGCCGCCAGAGTTCTCACTAGGAGCAAAAGAAGGGAACACATCACCCCTATTCTTAAATCCTTATACTGGATACCAGTCTGTTACAGAATAGACTTCAAGGTCCTGTTACTGCTCTATAAATGTCTAAATGTTATAGGACCAGCATATCTGTGTGATCTAGTACAGCGATATGAGCCGAGCAGATCTCTTAGATGGTTAGGAAGTAGTCAGTTAGTCCTTCCTAAGGTAAAGACTAAACATGGGGAAGCAACGTTTAGTTACTGTGCTGCTGTTAAATGGAATCAGTTGAGCGAGAGTATTAGAAGAGCCCCAACACTGGACCAGACTGAAAACATTCCTGTTTGAGCAGCTCAGTTTAAAACTCTTACTCTTAATGAACTGTTAGTTATTCATTTTAAACCTCTTTCTTCATTTTTTATGTTTCATTTTCTTTCTTGTAAACATTTTATCAGCACACAGTCCAACAGCACTTTTAAACCTTATTCTTATTTCCTACTTCTAGCTTGCTATAACCATCTGAGTACTACACTCAAGAAAAACAGCCTCAGCGTATTTATTTCTTTTAACTGATTTTTTACATTTTTATTATTATTTTTTTTAATGCTTTGTTTCTTATTTCTTTATTTATGTAAAGCACTTTGAGTTGCCACTGTGTATGAAAGGTGCTATACAAATAAACTTGCCTTGCCTTGCCTTATATAGAACCCTTTTCAAAAAGGTTCCACCATTTTCTTCACCCTCAAAGCAGCATCTTTTTTAAAAAGGTGTTTACTGAAAGTTCTCTATTCTAAAGTTCGGTTTATCACTTACTACTCGTCCAAGTTAAAGCGAACATAAATCTGGGGCTGACTTTATCTACGTACCTCTCTAGCTCTGGAAAGCAGTCCATCACGTCTTTCCCTATAATTTTAAACACCTATAAATGATTCTTCCCACACTTTCTCACTAAGTACCTGGACTAAATACACTGATCAGCCATAATGTTAAAACCAGCTCCTTATATCTGCACACACTGTCCATTCTATCAGCTCCACTGACCACACAGGAGCACTTTGTAGTCTGTAGTGTGATTCGCTGCATATGTTGTTTGTCCTCTTTCACCCTGTTTTGTAATTGTCGGGACCACTACAGGACCACCACAGAGCAGGTACTATTAGGGAGGTGGATCATTCTTAGAACTGCAGTGACACTGACATTGTGGTGGTGTGTTAGTAGTGTGTGTTGTGCTGGTAAGAGTGGATCATACACAGCACTGCTGCTGCTGGAGTGTTTCAGCTCCTCAGTGTCACTGCTGGACTGAGAATCGTCCACCAACCAAAACTATCTGACAACAGTGTCCTGTGGGCAGCGTCCTATGAGCACTGATGAAGGACTAGAGAATGACCAACGCAAACTCTGACTTTACATCTACACGGTGGACCCGCAAGGTAGGAGTGTCTAATAGAGTGGACAGTGTGTGGACACAGTGTTTAAACACTCCAGCAGCACTGCTGTGTCTGATCCACTCGTACCAGCACAACACACACCAACACACCACGTCAGTATCACTGCAATGCTGAGAATGACCCACCATCAGCCACTGATTGTGCAAGTTCTCCTACTTAGAAAGATGAGAGAGATCTGTAATTTTCATTTTGTGAAGTGTGGACCACTAAGGCAGGGCAAGGTAGGAGAACTCTGAGAAACTTGGAGCTAGAGTTACGGTTGGCTTCGGCTGCTGGGGTTTGAAGCCAGGCCCCCCTGCCAAGCAAAGAGTAAGAATTTTGAAGAGATGGAGGAGAAGGTGAGGGCAGAGGAGTGGTTTATATAGAGCGTGCAATGAAGGAGAGGAGGAGTTTGCGCGTGGTCCTTCTCCCAAACTTGAGTTATTTGATAACTTCATCATAGACACTTCAACTATGAGAGACACAATGAGAAAAAAAAATTCCAGAACGTTTGCCAGAGAGCATATGGATGATCCAGAAGAGGGTTGGGAGAATATCATGTGGTCAGATGAAACCAAAATAGACTTTTTTGCTAAAAACTCAACTCGTTGTGTTAGAAGGAAGAAGAATGCTGAGTTGCCTCCTAAGAACACCATACCTGCTGTGTAGCATGGGGGTGGAAACATCATGCTTTGGGGCTGTTTTTTGCAAAGAGGACAGGACGACTGATCCATGGTAAGAATGAAAAGTCTGTTGCCCAGCGACAGCCCCAAAACATCACTGCTCTAGAGGAGCTCTGCATGGAGGAATGGGCTAAAATAGCAGCTACAGTGTGTGTAAACCTGGTGAGGACATACAGGAAACGTTTGACCTCTGTCGATGCCAACAAAGGTTATGTTACAATGTATCTAGTTGAACTTTTGTTATTGACCAAATACATATTTTCCACCATAATTTATAAATAAATTCTTCAAAAATCTTATGATCTGATTTCTTGGATTATTTTTTCTTATTGTGTCTCTCATTGTTGAAGTGTACCTATTATGAAAATTACAGATCTCTCTCATCTTTCTAAGTGGGAGAACTTGCACAATCAATGGTTGACTAAATACTTTTTTGCCCCACTGTAATATCTGCTCTGTGGTGGTCCTGATCACTGAAAAAGAGAGTAACAGAGTATACAGAGAATCAGATGAACTACAGTCTATAAGCGTAGCTCCTATATGGTTATAGAGCTGATAAACTGGACAATGTGTGTAGATACAAGGAGGTGGTAGTGATTATCTCACTTGAAGACAGTTGGTTTCACACTGGTAGAGCGTTAGTTATCATCCACTTAAAAAGTGGCCGCTTAAAAACTATACTAAGCTTGGTTTTAGTGGGTCTTTGAAGCAGAACCACTTATCTATTCGGATCTTGCGCATACCTGAAAAGCATTCCTCAACTTGAATGATGATACTGCTTATTCAAACAGTAACAGTTGCTTAGTACAAATGTGGAACCAGCAGTATTTAGCTGACCTTACACCAAACGAATTTCAAGCGATTTTACTGTCGCAGACAAATTTCCAGTGTTCGAATAAAATCATGAGTCTTGCTACAGTTGAGTCGCGCTCGCGTCATCTCGATCGTTTAGTGTGAGGAGGTCAAGACTGCAGGTCTTTTTTTCTCGCCTGAGCGTTCCAAGTCTGAAGTCTTGGCTCACGCAAATAGTCACATAAACATTGTTGACAACCAATAGGAGAGCAATGTTCACCACCACACGGGAAGCTGGCAGGAATGTCTGGCGGGTAAAAAAGTTAGACATGGAGGGGAGTCCGGCGAGGGTTCGGAAACTGTGGTTCTCCTGAATTGTACACAAGGAGGAGAAACTGGTGGAGCTGTGGAGTGAGCTGTGGTGTGAGCTGTAGAGTGAGCTGTGTAGTCAGCTCTTTGACGTGTCTTCACATTTATACCACGACAGAGTGGAAAAGAAAAAAAAGGTGGACAGAAATCGCTGAAGCTTTCGAAATCCCAGCCGAACAGGACTACAGTGTTTACAGTTATCAGCAGTGAACCGTACATGTTAGCTGAATATTGCTAGCTTTAATCATATAAATGGGAACTAATCTCAAAAGGAGTCTAGTAGCAGTCTTGTAAATAGTGACTCTGAAAGACCCCCAGTCTTTGCAAAATCATAGTCTGTGACTAGTCTTTAGATGTGAGAGGGAGTCAGACTTTAGTCTATTAAACGTCTTTTCAGAGTTTTTAAAAGTCTTCTAGTGTATGATCAGTATTAGTTAAACAATGGTTTATTTGTCAGTTATTGACTAATTAGGTATTAATTTTAATCCCCAGTCTGGCTTACATTCTTTAGGGTACGTACAAGAACAGAAACCATGCAGACACCGGACACAGATGTTTAGAAGAAGAACAGTTTTCTTGGTTTATTCGTCATTGACGGCACAACTTTTCATATTTCACTCTGGAACGAGAGGGAAGTATTTCTTTACAGCCTTCTCTCGGAGAGTTGTCCATTAAGTCCTTAAACCTGCATAGACCTTTTGTCAGACTTCAGTCACTCTCCACTCTCCACCTCTAAATCCCACTGTCTGATTATAATCGCGGCATGACAGGGTGAAGGTGTCACTGAGGATTAAAAGTACTCTAGGAAGAGAAGCTCGAAACTCAGGTCCCCGCAGTACCTGCAGGATTTAGAAGTGCTCCGATTCGCCACATGTAGAGAGCGAACAGAGGAAACTCGTCCGACAGGGGGAGGACGTAGCTTTCCAGTCGGGCCTGAAGGTCCCGGAGCTCCGTCCAGGCTCTACCCTGCCCAATCGGCGCAAGCTTCTCCAGGAGCCAGAAAAGGTAGAAAGAGTTCTCATACCTGCTCCAGTCCACCTGTTGCTGCTGTCCTGCGCTCGAACTCTGCAAAACAACACAGTGCTTTTCAATGGAAGTTCTATGTGTTTGATGGTACAGAAGACAAAATAAACAGGAAAGTTGTTAGTTTTCCAAGTGACAATAGACAGCTTTGGACATAAAACGAAAAGTTTCACAATTTCTGCCGCATAGGGAACAAACAACTTTCTTAATTGGTTTTGCTCCTGATGATTCCGTGCTCCTGCAGAGTTTTATTGCAGTCTTAATCATATCCACCTCATTCTCACGTTTAGATGCTCCTGAAGGCTTGACGAATGGAATTAGGGGGTTGTGAATAATTAAAAACTGGCCAATGTACAGGACTGTTAATGACAATGACTGCAATGAGTTGTTCTTGCAGTGTATATATAAGTACATCAATGCAAACCAATGGGATTGTGGGGAGTAATTTTAATTTATAGAAAATTAATAAAACAGCCTGACCTGTAGGCCAGAAACTCTAGTTCATGTCAGGGCAGCAACCTTAATTTGAACCCTGAGGCCTGAACACACCAGGCAGGGGTTAGCATGGCCTTGTTGGTAACACTGGCCTGTTAATGCATCATAGCTGGAAAGAATACAGTCTGTGTTTCAGGCTGCGTCCTTGAGGGCTATGAAGAACCAGACAGAGATAAGCAGAAAGATACAAACTCACCAGTAGCTTAGAGAGAAAGAGTGTTCTGAGACTGAGACTGGTTGGATAAAAACATATCTTTCTGTATACTAAGAAGGTAAAAGAGGAGGGGCTATGTAAATCACCCCCCTAGACAAAGATATAAAATGTGAATATTCTGTAATATCGGTGTGAGTGTTTCTGTCGGTCTGTATTGACGATGGGACCTCCCTATCTTGCAAGATGAAATAAAGGAACCTGCTTTTTCTATTCAGTGAGTTTTTTGTTGATTTATTTTTATGATTTGTTGGTTAAGTTTAGCTCGGTAAATAACTTTTTGCTAAAATATATGTCTAATGAACGACAGAACGCTGTGGAAAAACAGGCATGTGCCAATTGCCAACGAGGACCGTGAAAAAGAGGCTATCACCCGAATCCTCTACTGCAGGGGTGTTTAATTAGAGTCAGTAAGGTCCAGTTAGAGGAGATTCCTCAGGCCAAGGCCCGGACCGTCATCATTTCTAATGTGTGTTCTGATTCAGTGGTGTATCCTGTTTACTGAAGTAGTCTAGTATCAGCATCTTATACCATCAGCTACTGAAACACCAACACATCACACATACCATTCAGTATATTTCAGTATATTTACTGTTTAAATGCTGAAGTGAATTAATTATTTATAAACTTTTAATAAATGTTTTGTTCCTCATTTCAAGTGAAAATAAGTTACATTAAAAAAACACAATGTGCACTTTAAGTGCTTATTTATAGAAGAACGTGCACATCTTTTACGTCTTAACAGTTAATTTCTCTCTTCTATTCCTCTCTCACACTTTCTCTTGTTTAGTGAGAGAAGTGAGCTCTTGGTTGTTCAGCCAGGACTTTAAACCTGGGCTGAAATGGTGTCAGGGCCATTTTCACACACATATGAAATGTATACAGTTTCTTTTAATTAGAGCCGCCGTCTCAGAACCTATGAGACGGTTTGGAACTGCCTTTGGGAAGAATAACCATATATGCCTCGGACTGCTTCTTGCATCATACCTCGCCTGTGTGAGCGCCACACTCCCGAGTCTGCACAGGCTAATAAGCGCCTTTGGTGATCTTACAATGCACGTGGTTGGTCTGTGAGTTTACTGCGCTGCAAAGCCCGTATACCGTAAAGAAGAAAAGTTCCGCCTCTTAAAATAAACACTGTCAACATTAAATCCTTGTCAATAGTTTATCGGTTTGGGTTCACATTGGACAATGTCTGGGTCTGGACCGTGTTCCGCCTATTAGTGACCTCTTCTCTAGTTCTTCAGGAAGCGAAGAAAACCCAGCAGCCACATTACAAGCACTGCCCATCACAAGCAATTCCATGTCCACAACAACCACTGGAATCGAATGGTTTCCAACCCTAGCCAGATTTTTTAAAGAAATAAAGGCTTTAGTGAAAGTTCTGCCAGGAAGATTGTAATGCTATGTCACTCTCTCATCCATTACTCCAGCCAATCACAGGCTGCCACCTGTCTTTAAAAGCTTCAACTCATGCTCCTTCTTTGCTGCCTTCAGGTGCTGATGTTACCGCATGCTACCCCCTTCTCCCCGCCACCACCAGTTGAGTCCCAGTCCTGCCGTCCTGGGAGGCGGCTTCGCCCCTGCTGTCCATATCCAGCAGGATCTGCGAGGGTCTGCACGCTTAAAAACCTGGACCTAGGACTGGGCTTACGCCAAAGACTGTTTCTTCATGTTCTACAATAACTAACCTTCCAATTGTACACCCTATCGAAGATCAAACCTTGTTTTACATTCCTCTACTTCTAGACTCTAATTGGCAGAAATAAGTCTCACTTAGACTCGCAAAGGTGCACTTAGACGGCACAGCATATTCTGTAATCCTGCTGTGGTGTTGTTATCGCCTCCATTTAAAAAACCTACTTATTAAACTTACTGGACTGAATACTAGACTAAAAACTTGTAAATACTGGACTAAAAACTTACTGGACTACTTACTAAATTATTAGTATTACCAGAATCGGTACAGCCTATTGTGGGGAAAAGAAAAAAATTCCACCAAACTGACACCTGGATGAAAAATGGTTACTGAAACAGAGCCATTTCGAAACAAGATGCAGGATAAAGATGGTGGAAGAAGATCTCTGCAATATCTGCAATAAAGCCTGCTGAATCTTGAAATCTTGAGCATGTTTAGTGCTGAGTGCAGTTCAAACAAGCCTATCATCTGTCACCCAGTTTCCTACTGAACTTCTAAACTGCTACAAGTTTCGCCCAAACTCATTTCAGGCTGTTTCAGTCAGAGCCAGTAACCGCAGGGCATGAGGGCGGCAACTGTGGCGCCCCAGAAGTCAGATTACTTGGCCCTGAACTAAGCAGTCAAGGATTTGATTCTGGCAGCCCGCTTCTGCCACGCCGTCCTTGGGCAAGGCACTCCGGCCCAAGCTGCTGCTCCGGGGGGTTACTGCCCCTGTAAAGTGAATCTCTGCAAAATGAATAAATGTAAATCAGAAAGCCAGGACTTATCAATCAGGACAGCTACTGCTGGAAGGGGAGACCAGTCATTTGGTTTGCATGTGACAAAGTCTGTCTATAGCCTTCACAAAATGTCCCTAAAATAAAAAAAAAAACGTGCTGGTCCCTCCCTTGTAGACCACTCTCACCCCCTCCCCCTTAGCTAGCAGATAACAAACACTGAAGAAAGCGAAGGAGATTAAGCTTCAAAGTGCTGGAACTGGAGAGTGGGACAACAGATGTTGCTGGCACTGCTCCGAGTGCCCTCAAGCTGGCTTGAGAGCGAGAGTGCGGGGCAAGAGCTACCAGCTACAAAAAGCGTCGGGAGAAGTTCGGGTCTAATGGCTTCAAGGGCATCCGCTTGCTCAGAGTTAATATTTGATAGCTCCACCTGTTCCAGCTGTAAAGCAAAGGTGGCTGAACATGGGAGGAAAAGCACTTTATAGGGCGCCTTCAGCATGACTGCTGAGAACGATAAAAGAATGATATAAAATTGAATTCGTAAAATTTGCGCTGTGATTCAGAGGCCCGGAGACACAAAGTCTGACGAAGGTGACAGGAAGAACGATCGGTGGCAATGATGCTCAACCTTGTGTGTGATTACTTCAGACAGAGGAAACAACGAAACCTGCAAAAGTTCATGGTTAACGCCATTATTGTTTAAAAACGCAGCAAATAAAAAACTGCAATCAATGTGGACGTGCAATACTTCTGCTGGAAGATCTTGACTGTATCTGAGAATCATACGAGCATCGAGCACTTTATTAGATACACCCACCTCGTATCAGAACTCACTGTCCATTTTATCAGCTCCAATTTCCATAACAGCCCTCTGTACTTCTACACTTACACACTGCATCATTTAATATCCCACCTTTAATTCCTCCACCAAAGGACCACGACAGGGCAGGTTCATTTGGATGGTGAGTCATTCCCTTTTTGTTCCTTCTTATTTTCTTTTTCATGTTTTTCGTTCTTACTCTTTTCATTGCTACATTTATTTTATTTGTTTCCATTTCTCCTCTTTTCCTTTCTTTCTTTTCCTTTTATACTTTCATTTATTGTTTAATATTTGAATTAAAAAAAAAATTAATGGGTGGCCCAGCGGTGTAGTGGTCAGCAGTGGTAGTGTGAGTCTCCTCACAGCAAGATGATCTGGGTTGGATTCCCGGTCTGAGTGCTTGAGTGGGTTTCCTCCAGGGACTCCAAACACAGTCCAAACACAGCCCACAGTCCAAACACATGAATGTTAGGTTAATGGGTCACTCTAAACTGCCTGTAGGTGTGTGTGCGTGAATGAATGTTGGCCGTGTGATGGTCTGGCGAACTTCGCCCGTTGACGTGGGATAAAAAAAAAAAATTAATTACTGAGAAATCTTGGTTTTGGAGAAACACCGTCTTTTTCTTTGTTTTTTTTTGCTCTTCTTTTTTACCCGTTCATTCATTAGCAGAAGCCTTTGAAGTTATTATTATTATTTTTTGCTGTGGAGGATTTTCCTTTAAGATTTCTGAATGTGATTGCGATTAAAAGACACAATGTCACACAATAGTACAAAGAAATCTACCCGAGAAAGAATAACAGCTAAAGTGGATGGAGATCCAGCAGAATTTGTAAGGATAACATTTAATTAGATCTGATGTATCCATGGCCATGTGATGGATTGGTGACCTGTCCATGGTGTGCCCCGCCTTCGCCCGTGATGCTGGGATTGGCTCCAGCCCCCCGTGACCCTGACTAGCAGGATAAAGCAATGGATAATGGATGGATGGATGATGCATCCATATGCTTGCTTGCTATCAGGAGTATGTCTAGTCCTCAGCATGGCTGTATGTATGTGGGTCTTGGCTGATTTTATTGTTATTCATATTAAACCCTATTGTGAACTTTCATGGCTACAATGCCAGCTGTGTATGCATAAACAGTGTGATCCTGAAGTTTAGACTGAAACTTTGGAACTTGTTAATGTGCTTCAATAGAAGTTGAACATCTCCTGCACTTAAACTATCTCAGTTATTGCATCCTAAGACTAGCCAGGTGACATTGAACCATTGTGTAGGCCCATTATTATTTTTGATGTATTTCTCATCATCTGGAAAATGATGGAACCTGTGTGAGTGAAAGCTAAGGCTAAGAGCGTGCAGTGGATGTATAAAGGCTGTATAAAATAAAGGCTGATCAGCTGATAAATGATGTCTTGGGTTTTAAGGACTAGGAAAAGGTCAATGGAAAGAAACGACATATCTGTTACAAACAGAATGGAATCCAGTAAGCACAGATATTGCATGTGATTGATGAACAGCGGTAGTCAGCAGTGCTTAAATAGGGAGGAAAAAATTGTTGCTACTCTTTTTACTCACATGTTGGCCTTTATCAGCAAATCATTAAATATTACATTCTTGATTTCTGCAGAGAATAAAAGCTACTAGGAGATATCACTGATGCTCACAACATACATTTATTTATGTTTATATGACAATAACAATAACTTAATTTAATAAGGTAATATCTGTATGATACTACAAGTGTGTACTGTTATGTGTGTGTGTGTGTTTCTCTCTTTTAAAGCAGGCAGTTTTTAGCATTTAGATGTAAACAAGCCAAGAATTTCATTGTGTAGTCACTGCATATACAATATGTTGCCCTATGTTATTTAATTCAGCAACACATATTATGAACATAGCTTCTTGAACAGACAGGAATCAGGCTTATTTTATATCTATATATTTTGTGAGATAAACACAAGATAAACATGGCATTCCTGTAGTTGCAGCGTTGCTTGCCATCGGTATTTGTTTGATGAATATATGTGCGACCTGATTTGTGAATAGGAACATGTCCTTGACGGTGAACTGAATCGGATACAACACTTGAGAGACGTGCTGGTGCAATTAAAAAAGCCCTGGAATGTATGAGTACCAGCCCACCTTAAAGCACTGGTGGTCACATAAGGACAGGTGCGGGAGGGGTGAGTAATGGTCAGCTGATTAACAGGAAAGTTCACCCTCCCACCAGAAGGCAGGGTTACCTTGATTGCTCTCCAGACCAGTCTAGCTGTGATGATTGTTCATGCTTGTGTACAACCTTACGAAATTCTCTTTTCCTCCAGTGTTTGTGATGCCACAGGATTTTTACTAGGCATTGCGTCTGGTGGGAGTCTAACGTGGTGGTCTTGGAGACGTTTGTTTTGGCTGAATACCAGTATTTACCAGCTAATTGAAACTCAGGTCGACGCTACACTGTTAACTCGTAATTAGTTTCTGTGTAAAGAGTTTGAGTAATAATAGCTTAAAAACAAAAGTTTTACTGCATTACTTAAAATGTTTCAGTATGTTCTACTATTTTAAAAGAATAACTGAGTACGCTAATACCTTTAAGTTGAACTTAAAACATCAGGTTTTAGCTTGGACCATGCCCCTTGCCAGATTCTCATTGGTCAATTCAATCAAGACTAGTTTGAGCTTGTTTAGTGGACCTTGGAAAGGTTTTGAAGTCTTTTTCTATTTTTCACAGTGAGATTTGGTGTTTTCTACATTTAACTTCTTTTCCTCGCACAGAAACACTGTAGTGCTGGGATTTCTCTACAGTGGACATTTTCCCCATTGTTTTCTTTTCTTGAAGAGCTACAGAGGACTACAATTAACCAAGAAGCCATGTTCCCTTTCTTTTTCTGGAACTTGGTAAGTTGTTTTCCGTGTTCAAGTCGTGTAAAACTGTTGTTCTGCAGTTTATGCTAATATAAAGTTAGAAAATGTAATTTACTGTGTTTTTATCATTTAAATGTGTAAACTGTATTTAAGAATTATTGTAAACCAAATAGTATTCTAACTAGACCAATCAAAACCAGTCATCATCACTACTGAACCCTTCAAGGGTCAGGATCATCCTAGATGATCTCAGTGATGTAATTTTAAATAAAATCAAACTAAATTTAACTGCTGTCTGTGTTCTTTTGATGTGGGAAAACATCAGCTTTTTATGAGGACTATTTTTAAGTTTTTCACAACTTAATTCTGATTACAGGAAACTCAATGTTGAGTTGAATTAAATGGTCAGTAGGGTTGATTTTACAAAAATATTTGAAGTACAAACAATTTAGATTTCATTGTATTCAACTCAAATGATTACTTCCAGTCTATTTAAGATGATTTAAGATGATTTAACCATTTGATTTTCTCTAGTTTGCATTACTTAAATATTTTGAGGCAATCACTTGCCTCAAGCTCTTTAAGTACAATCAACTTATCCGATTTTACAGTGTATGAACAGTACAGAAAAGTGAAACTGCAGAGTGAAATGAGTGATTGCTCGGGGTGAGTGATATGGAGAGAGTGTATTTAGGTTAGCCTGTTGGACGAGTATGTTTATTTGGGTTAGACGTGCGTGTGCATGTGTGTGTATGCAGGCCGCTGCTCTGCTTGTTAGCAGCAGCTTTCGTCTCAGCCCTCCAGAGGTGTGACAGCATGTGACATACTTTCCTTGGCAACAATGCCCACCAGCCTAGGGATCCCTATGCTCACTTTCTTTCCCCAGCCTCTCTCTCTCTATCTCTCCCCCTCTGGCCCTCCCTTTTTCTCCATCTCTCTCTCTCTCTAGGCATAATATCTCCAATAAATAAATATATATATGCATGTAAGTTCAGCTCGTCACGCCACTGCTGACATTTTTTGGAGCACAACCTCTTCCCGAGAGCAGGAGGAAAGATTTATGAAAAAAAGTTTCCCAGCTCGCTACCGCACAAAGGGACTAAACTTAATGTACTCGTACTGTTCCCATAACTTATTCAACACAAAACAGAGGCACAAGGCAAGTAATGAGAAGATGGACCATAAAATGCTGATTCCTCAAAGTTCGGGCTTCAGCACACCTTTGGTTTACTCTGTAGTCTGTCCACTAATTCAGTTCAGTGGAGGGTTTTCTGTAAGGGTCCCATGACAGGTATATCAGAATGGCACCAAAGGTAATTATAACGAGTGAGACACCACAGAGATGGCGATTTTATACCACAAACTATACAAAAAAAAACTTTAACTGCAGCGAAAATAATGATGCTACTTCTTCCTCAAGGGTGCCATGATTACAGAACAATGCCTAAAACAAGCCACTGGGATATCGCAATTGTGGAACAAGGGGGTTTGAAAAAAAAAAGATCTGAAAGCATGCTGAGGTGACAAATCTGACGTTGAAATGTCATTCCTTCCAAATCTGGGCATCCTGGGGCACACGGCAATAAGAGCTCAGTGTAGGCTGTCAGCAGTCAGGGGGACCAGGGGGAGAGAGGAGGTGGAAGAGGGAAATAATAACGAGGAGTGCGAAGTAAGGCCGAAAAGAGAGCAAACGAGGGAGCGAGATGGAAAAAGTATGAGGAAAGAGGCAAGAAAACGAGCAAAGTCTACCGGCTGTTGTTTGGAAAGGCTTCATTGATCTGTGGGGAACAGAGATGACTCTGGTACTGTAGGACAGCTAGACATTACAGTTCTGACTCATCATGGCGCTGCACTGATGATGCCCTGCTGAAACCAGACCTAACGGCACGTCTGAAACAGGCGGCAGCTCTCAAGGTTGTTGCTTTTTGGATATGGACTATACACGTTACAGCACGGACACAGTACATGCAGGCTCTCCCGGGCTTGCTCTCCTGCAAGATGGACTAATTTGGTGAGTCATTTACTTTTACATTAACATTAATTGGCAGATGTTCTTATCCACAGCACCTTACAGTTTACTCTTATATACAGCATAGAGGGCAGCAGTGTAACCCACTACACCAGAGGTCACTAACAGGTGGACCGCGGTCCGGGTCTAGACCCAGACATTGTGCAATGTGGACCCAATCCAATAAACTATTGGGAAGTGTTTATTTTAAGCAGCAGGGCTTTTCTAGTCTTACGGTATATGGGTTTTGCCGTGCAGAAAACTCACAGACCAATCACGTGCGTTGCAAAATCACCAAAGGTGCTCCTCAGCCAATCAGATCTGTGCAGATTCAGAAGTGTGGCGCATGCAGACCAGGTATGATGTGAGAAGAAGCAGTTGGAGAATAAAGCCAAACACACTATACACTTTAAACTATACACTATAACCCACTACACTACAACCCACTACAGTATACCAACCACACAATACACTAACCCACTAAACTATACCAACCACACTATACACTATAACCCACTACACTATACCAACTACACTATACACCATAACCTACTACACTATACCAACCACACTATATACTATAACCCACTACACTATACCTACCACACTATACACTATAACCCACTACACTATACCTACCACACTATACACTATAACCCACTACACTATACCAACCACACTATACACCATAACCCACTACACAATACCAACTACACGATACACTATAACCCACTACACTATACCAACCACACTATACACTATAACCCACTACACTATACCAACTACACTATACACCATAACCCACTACACTATACCAACTACACTATACACCATAACCTACTACACTATACCAACCACACTATACACTATAACCCACTACACTATACCTACCACACTATACACTATAACCCACTACACTATACCTACCACACTATACACTATAACCCACTACACTATACCAACTACACTATACACCATAACCTACTACACTATACCAACCACACTATACACTATAACCCACTACACAATACCAACTACACTATACACTATAACCCACTACACTATACCTACCACACTATACACTATAACCCACTACACTATACCTACCACACTATAACCCACTACACTATACCAACCACACTATATACTAAAACCCACTACACTATACCAACCACACTAAGCACTATAACCAACTACACTATACCAACCACACTAAACACTATCACCCACTACACTATACCAACCATGCTATACCAACCACACTATACACTATAAGCCACTACACAATACCTACCACACAATACCAACTACACTATACACTATAACCCACTACACTATACCTACCACACTATACACTATAACCCACTACACTATACCTACCACACTATACACTATAACCCACTACACTATACCAACCACACTATACACTATAACCCACTACACTATACCAACCACACTATACACTATAACCCACTACACTATACCTACCACACTATACACTATAACCCACTACACTATACCAACCACACTATACACTATAACCCACAACACTATACCAACCACACTATACACTATATCAACCACACTATACACTTCAGTAAAAAGTACAAACAGAAAATGAACATTTAAAAAAGACGATAAACATAAGTAAAGGTGTGCCAAGTGTGCAAGCAGGAACAGTGCTCTACAATAACGGTGGACAGCAAGTTTTGGCTGAAATACCCAAGGGGCATTGCAAGGCCTGCTTATTTTATTACGTTTTTCTGAAAGTTGATAGTGGCTTCTATTGCTAATCAATAAAATGTGTACAAAATTTGTACAACATTCTACTGGTGCTGGCTCCATACACACACACCTTGATCCGACTCTAGGCCTTTTATTTTATTTTTAGAATTGAATGCACCTTCCTCCCAGGAAAGTGAAAGTAGTGTAGCATTATTATTACCATTTATTCTGTACAGTATCTCTGCTGACAGTGTAGATGGAACGCTCTGGCTGTTCATTAGCAAACGTTCTCCAAGCCAGAGCAACCTAAACTAAGAAAAATTCTTTATCATTTCAATGTGTAAACTGCATTTAAGAATTATTGTAAGCCAAACAGTATTCTAACTAGACCAATCAAAACCAGTCATGGTCACTACTGAACCCCTCAAGGGGTTCAGCAGTGCTTTTTTTTCGAATTCATTTTGATTCATGAGTCATAACTTCACTGAAGGCCCGTCTGTCATCTGATCCAACACACAAAAACACTCACGCCCTAGGCTTACTTGACCACTTCGACTTGTAGCTCAGGCCACCTGCGGCGCTCTACACGAGAGACACACAATAAAATGGCAGTCAGCCAAATGTTTGTCTCACATAAAAAGGCGCCTCAGTCCTGGAAAACCATGTACCCCTCGGAACTCGACGCTAAGTGCCTACAAAACACTGACAAGGCAAAGGAACAATGGCCTTCGCTCTGGCACATGTTTACATCCGAGACAAACCCACAAAGTCTGCCCTTGAGCGGCTCCCTCGTTCAGCAGACGCTTATGTCAGCTCTGTGCTGTATAGAAGTGCTGAGTGTAGCCATCTGAGCTGGCTTTATTCCAGACTGTGTCATAACGGCAGCATACAGTATGTTGTCTGTGGGTATGGCATGCGAGAAGATTGCATGAAAGCGAGACCCCCAGCCATTCAGGTTTTACGATAAGAATATGATGGAAAGAAGAAGAAGAAGGAGAAGAGAAAGAAGAAGACGACGAAGCCGACGGCTGAGTGGCGCTAACGCCAGTACATCACTACGGGCTTACTGCTAAATCACTCAATCACAGCCCACTATATTTGGAGGAGCGGGGAGAGCGATATGAGAGAGAGCGAAAGCAATATAGAGAGAAAATGATTTATTTTCCCCAGTGAAGAACACAGCCTGCCTCTTTTCGAGACCCAGGAAAACAGAGAGGCAGAGCGAGCGAGAGAGAGAGAGAGAAACAGAAAGAATAAAGCACAGCAAAAACGAGCCAGACAGGGAGAGGTGTCAAGAATGAGTGCTGAGGTTAATCTTGTTCACTGCTTTTGCTTTTTTCCCACTACTTTCATTTGCAAGTTAGCTCCGTCACATATGCCTGGAAGATTCCATTTGATGCTCCACAAAAACGGGACCTTTAGAAAGAGGGCAGATGACACAACCGCTCAAAAGTGGTGTTAAAGCCCTCCCGGAGAGGCGAGGTGCACTGGGGGCTGCCGGTGCTGCAGTGGGACAGACCTCTCTTTCTCTGCAGAATTAAGGCTCATCTAAATGCATAGGCTGCCTATTGTGCCCACGAGCACAGTGTGCCCATGTCCCAGCGCAGGGAGGGCCGCCGTATGCTCTGCTTCTGCCGCCTTTATTAGGCCAGAGAGAGAGAGAGAGGGAGAGGGAGGGAGGGAGAGAGAGAGAGGAGGAGGAGATCACTGGCCTGACATGCTGCTAACTAGGACACACGGCACTCTTTCACTTCATACTGATCAGAAAAAAAACGGAGGTTCAAACACAGCCTTGACCCCAAGCAACAGAGGTTTGTCGAAAACTCAGAACTTCTTGTTGGTATTATTCCAGCGGTATTCTGGAAGTCGGTCACTGACCAAGACCTACATCTTCATATTGTGCTGTCCACAGAAAAACATGCACATCCAAAATAGTGCTTTAAAGGAGAAGCCAAAAACATTCTTCACTTTTAATGGAAGTTGGAGTGAAAGGGTTTCACTAGAAGTGACTTTGGAGCATTTCTATTGGTCCAATCATCATGAAATTGTGTTGTGTTCAAATGATACAGAAAAAAGAAAATCAACAAAAATTAAGATACATGTGTTTCTTCAGATATGCTACAGAGAGAAAAATACCACATTGAAGATTGCTGAGGCTTTTCAAGGACAAAGCACTGATTATAATTACCAACAGTACTAACAGCAAAATCAAAAACCATGCAAGTCAGTTAAAATAGTCATTAAGTTTTTCGTTTTTCAGACATTTCCAAGAAGATCAGTTCTATTATAATTCACCAGCATAAGGAAGAGGAGAGTCAAAGGAAAGTAAGTGACTTTCCAAATCTGAAGCTCAAGGGACAGACTGAAAAAGAGAAACTATGAACGCAAAACTAAATACACGCCGTCCGAAAAAAACAACACTGACAGTCAAAGTATGTCTATTTTAAACAAGCCTTTGTATTTATGTGTTTACACAAAAACAACAAAGACAAAATAGTAGAAGTGAACACAATAAACAGCCTTACTAAAATGATTACTATGTGTATGAGATCCAGGGTCCTCAACAGTGACAAACTGCATTCAACTCAATGACTTTCAGTTATAGTTTGCACGCTGGCTGTACAGATGGTTTTTGTGCTCTAGCAGGAAGTTTCAGCTTCTGCTGTTTTGCTGTTTTCTAGGTATCAAGAGGGATGTCATGTTTTCAAGTGTTATTGCACCTAAAGCGGAGAAGCCCTTGGATGTTGTACCTCTTCTTGATGCTCAGGATGAACCGGGATCAGAAATAGCTCAGCTCATATGGAAACCGTGAAATGCATCCACATGGCTGACAAAGTCTTTGAACACATCTGTGCTGACCGCCGCAGGAGAATGAAAGCAAGAACAGTGATGTTAATCGCGTTCCGTTGTTTCTCATTTCCGGTGACACAAACTGTCCCAAAAAATAAGATGACATTCCCGTAATTTTTTTATGACTTCTGCTGCCAAAATGGTTGGTTTCTTAAAGAGCAGGAGTGGAGACTTTGTTGAGAAAATACACGAGTCTTCCTTCCAAGCTAGTCTGACTAAGCTTAAGCAGTCAACCAACCATGTAAACCACACTTTCTTGTTGTCCCCTTGTCTAAACAACCCAGAAACCCCCTACCTGATGGGCAACTGTCTCTAGGTTTGTAAATAAAATAGAGGTGTTGAGGTCCACCCAGGAATTGGCAGTGTCCCCCATCTAGGAGCTTGTTAGATGTAAGATGTACTCATTGCAGGTCATTACTACAAAGGGACTAACACTGCACAGCCCCTCCCCTCCACAAAACACCCAATAGAGACACATAAAACGCGAACGGGATTAACACAAAAGTCACGGGAACAAAAGAAGATTCAGGAGAAGTTATAAAAGTGAATAAGAGCAAATAAAATGAAATAATATTTAACATTTCTACATCTAAAAGAATGTGTAGCTGTCAAGAAGCAGTAACTACAAAATAGGCCAATACGAAAACAAAAAAGAAGTACATTTGCAAATCAAACTAAGAAGCTGCTGCTGTTCTCCCAACAATAGACTCCAGAGTCCAGACCTCAACATCACAGAATGCGTTTGAGGTAACTTGGATCATGAGAAGCAGAAGATGCAACCAGGTTTGAAGACTAATATGTGGAGCTTTGGAAAAACAGCCCTGCAGATTTCTCAATACATATGAAAGCAAGTCTTTAAAAAGAATGCAGGCTATAATAGGCCTGTCACGATAATGACATTTTAGTTGACAATTGTCATTTAAATAATTGCTGATTAACAACTGAATTATACAATGTATGCAACTATTGACGCACAAACCAGAAGTAGCCAAAATAGCTGATTAGCTTTCTTGCCTGCTGGCTGTGTTTGATTAATAGCTAATACTGGTTGTACAGTCAAAGTGATAAACTACACTATTACACTAATACATCAGCATTACTCAGCGCTACCCTCTAAACATATCAGCGTCGTCCCAATGATACATTTTACTGCTTTCTCTTATTTCAGTGTATACGCCCTGCGTTGCAGAAAGCTAACAAGTGTGACAAATTATTGTAGTCTTTAATAACTGCGATCATCCCGAGTTACAGCAATAAGGCGTTTATGTAGTAATTGTGACAGCCCTAGCTGTAACACACAGGCATCTGTGTCATTTTCTGCTTTATGTCACTGAAAAAAAATCTATTTACTGGCTGTTTTGAGCAGAAATCAAATGTGGCGGATGGTTTCTGACTACTGCACGGTACTGTAGCTGGCAAACTCACAGTGGCAGTGAGATGGAAGAACGTCAGTCACCCTGGAAGCCGAAGGAAAAGAAGAGCTATGTGCTGAAAACTACTTTAATGGTCCCCAAGACTACTGCACTATACAAGCATTGTGCAAGAAGCACGCTACATCCATTCAGCCCAAAAATATCCACCTCTGACAACTTCAAACAGTGCTCTCTAGTGTGGGACCACAACAATGACTCACAGTGCCAAGACCTGTAAACAAGAAAATGGCCATGACCTGGGTTGTCTTGCGTTGTTAAAAGAATGAGGCTTCGGAGTTCCTTCGCTATGAGCAGGACTTTCTGCTGCGGAGGGTGAGGATTTAGTGCTTGGCTTTGTCTCTGTGGGAATTGTTTAACTCTGGCTTGGTCCTCATGCTTCATATTGCCTTGACTGTGTACCAGTAGTGCTCAATGATCAATTCCCGCTCCATCGGTCGCACCTCCTTCACCACACGGTGGCTATTTGTTTGCAGAGTGAACGCTCATCCTTGTGTTGACTTACAAGGGAAGAAGAATGAGGCGGAGGAGTTACATAATTCTTCTGGCCAATGCCAACAGATGAGGTTGTTCTTGAGGGCCAAGGATTTATAGAAGTTTCGTATAGGCTACATGTAAGGAGCAACGCAGAATAACTCCTTGTCCTGGTCACAGATAAAGCCTTACCATTGCAAAATATCCAGGTGACCACCTTAACCGGTCAAACATAACTCAGAACCTGAGAGCGTAGGCTCGACCTTCAAGAAGCATTAAAAAAAAAAAAGCAAATTCTTCCAGCGTGAGAAAGGACTGTCTAAACTGAGGGCACTGACATGGCTGTTCCAGCCCTTGGCATTGTATGTGTGAAGGCTTGGAGGGAAGCTCTGATAATGAACGGAATGAAGCTGATAAGAGTCTGCTAGCGGCCCTGTCTCAATTCGAAATGTCCCTGCTTTGGTCCTCTCACTCCAGAAGCGCAAACAACTTCCACCAATTGATTTTTCTCCGGCGGTGCTGTTTTTCAAGGCATCTTTTTTTTTTTTTGGCACCCCCAGAGTGATATGCTCACGATACAGAGATTTACAAGACAGCAAATCGATTCAGTCTCCTCCAAGAGTGCATTTGCTGAGCTTTATCTATCATGATCCAATCGTAAGGGTGGAGGTTTGTTTCTACCATTAAAGAAAACCTCAAAAATGTGACATATCTTAAAGGAGAATTCCATCAAAAACAATATTAAACGTACACAAGTGTCCTAATGTCCACAGTTCTTTTTGACATACATGCTGACTGCTGTAGGCCACGGCTTTGTTTCATATGCTAGCATAAGGTGGCTTCCTAAACCTGGACAAAAAAGAAACTAGACATGCTTTTCTAGTCCCAGCAGTTATTTCCTTTCCCAGATCAAAATAAAAACAAAAAGGCTTCTCTGAGACTAACATTTCTGATTTGACACAGTTATAAGTGAAATGATCTACAGTGTTTCTTTTGGAGATCCCCAAGGCCCCATTTTATGGCCACTGCTCTTCTTACAGTACCTCTCCAGGAAGATTGATCAGCAAGCCTAAGAAATTTTCATAGGTACTCTGGTACGCAACTGTACAATCCCATTCCCTCTCAACAGGCTAATTAACTGGGTCACATATTTCTCACTGGATGCCACTAAATTGTTTGCAGCTTAGACAGCCAAACTGATACTGACAATTTGGACCAGCAAAAACTGATTTGTGACAAATTGGGCCCTTTAGCCTCGTATATGAAATCTGAAGGAACCTGGGAGTAATCATATACTTTCTGTTTCTTTAATTAGACAATATTAAAGAAAGTTTTTTATTGCGTTGTATTTATTAGACTACCCAAGAAAACAAGACAGGCTATATAAATGCAGCAGCGCCGATTTCAAAGAAAAGGTAAGCACAAGAACTGCACAGGCTACCTCCAGATTATAGTATTTCAAACAAGTAGCTCCTCACTTGTTTATAAAGCTCACAATGGTCTAGTGCAGGGGTCACTAATAGGTGGAGTGTGGTCAGGGTCCAGGCCCAGACGCAATGCAGATGCAAACCGATAAACTATTGAAGGATTTAAATTTGACAGTGTTTCTTTTAAGAGGCAGAACTTTTCCTGTCTTTACAGTATACGGGCTTTGGGGCACTGTAAACTCACAGTCCAATCACATGCGCTGTAAGATCACCAAAGCCAATCAGATTCGGGCCTGCAGAGCACACACTGGTGAGGTACGACGCAAAAAGCAGCAGTCAGAGAATAAAGTGAGTTGGAGAGTAATAGTAACATGCTCTAAAATAAGAAAAGTCGACAGTGAATACCCATTATTTAAGGAGAAATAGAGAGACATATGTGTTTATTCTTCTCACAGGCAGCTCCAAACCAACCGGTCAAGATGTGAAACACTTGAGTGTTATAAGTTAACAAGAAGATTTTTCTAAAACTTTTTCTAAAAATAAACACTTGTTCTTTTTTTCAGATGCATTCTGGTTTAATGTAGCTCTTGTTTTATTGAGATGAATAACATTTATTACAAAGAGGGTAGTACAAAGTACAAAGTTTAAATGCTGAACTGAATGAGTATAAATAACTCATTCAGTTCAGCATTTAAACAGTAAATATACTGAAATATACTAAACGATATGTTGGATGAGTTGGTGTTTCAGTAGCTGATGGTATAAGATGCTGGTACTAGACTACTTCAGTAAACAGGATACACCACTGAATCAAAACACACGTTAGAAATTATGACAGTCCGGACCTTGGCCTGAGGAGATCTCCTCTAACTGGACCGTACTGAACTCTAATTAAACACCCCTGGTATAGCATCTGTATACTTAACTCAATGTCTTGTATTTTATGTCTACACATGTGATTTCAAACCTGTCGATACTGGCTCGCATCAATAACAGCAGAAGTGCAGAGACTTCTATCTGATAATATAAACTGTGGGAATGCTACATGTATGAAAAATGCTCTCTAAAAAGGGGCCGACGTTGTTTATTGCGCGGTGTCCTTTACCACAACTCAAGTGACCAGTTGCCTTTGATAAATGTTTTTATTTCCATTCATCAAACCACTCGACCAGCTAAATTAAAAAAAAAACCAAAGATCCCTTTTACTTTCCTGAATGCCATCGTATAAGATTTCATCAGAATTTGCCGAGTCAATGACGACTAATTGCTGACAACATCAGGAACAAAATCAAAGAAGAAGAGGATGCTTTGCAACAAGTGACTTGACTGAGCCAAACTCTACTGGGCAAAACAAGTATCTCCAAAATAGTACCTTTACAGGAGATGCCAAAAGCCCTCTTTTCTTTTAATGTAAGTCAATGTAAAAGCGGTTCATCTTAAGTGATCTTGGAGCATTTATATTGGTTCAATCCATCATGAAACTTTCACAGCAGTCGTGTTCAAATGATACAGAAAAATGAAAATCAAAGTCCATTTTTTGTTATGTACTATGCCTGGCCAAAAAAAATGACCTGTGGAATTTAAATCAGCAAATAATTAAAAGTCTTTGATATCACAGACATTTATTGTAAAGATGGAAGAATCGATCGGCTATGTATCGGTATCGGCTGATTTTTAATCAAAATATGCGATCAGTGATTGGCTGATACTTTTCCAATTTAGTTGATCCTGAGAGCCGATCGATGGCGTTAAACAAAGGAGCCTAATTTCTGTATTTACAGTTAGCGTTTCATCCAAGAAGAGGAGACCCCTCTGGCCAGGTCCCTGCAATTCCTATCTGAACCGCTAGGTGGAAATACATACCCTTTCATTTTCCACAGACGGACTGAAGCAGCGTCCTCGTGAGAAAAGCATGTGCTGATAGAAATCATGTCGTCCGTCTGGCAGTGTTTACCGTATGTGACGCAGACTCATCCAGGACGTTTTCAAAATTAGTAAAATCAGTGTCTCGTGGACAAAGACATTTAACACTAATAATCTGATACAGCACTTCAGAGACACCACACAGCTGAACACAGTGAGTATCAGTAAACAGCAGAGCTAGCATGCACAGCTAGCACAAAACAAACAACCCAGAACACCATACAGACCAGATCTGACCGTTACGAACAGAACAGCAGCAGCAATTCAAGATCTACATTTAATGATTACAGATTTTGTTTAAAATAACAGAGTCTGCATTTAATGACTGTAGCTCTGACTGCATGTATTTAATTAGCTTTTTTCATTTTAAATTAAGGGTCTAAATTTAATGATTGCTGTATTGACGATATTTGTTTGATTTACTTTGTTTATTTACTGTTAGTTTGTTAAAAATATTATGCTGTTGCACATGAGCTCATTAAAAATGGTAATAAACGAGTTTAACCACATGTAGCCCTGCCGTGGCATATAGCCCTGCCCTAAAACGATATCGGCCCCGCCCTCGTTTATCATCAGCCTCAAAAACGCTGATTAGTCCATCTCTAATTTACTGTAGTGATTAATATGTCTCAGCTGGCAGACATTCTTTTAACCCTAACTGATGCAGTGAGTAACTTCTAATTTCTTAAACAACCACGTGGGAAGACGTAACCTGTGGACATGGAAAAGCTGTTAGTCCGTTTAAGAAGGGTCAAAGTATTGGCATCAAGCGAAGAAGGCAACCAAAGAAGACTGAGCTGAAATTACTGGAACTGAAGAAATATGGTAATGACCAAAATCTTAAATGATTGTGATTGAAGAGTCTTCCTTCTAATTAAGTTAGTCTTGCTTCTTTTGTCCCTCGTTATGTACAAAGCATGTCTTATGAATAACTTACCAAAACAGAATCTAATAACCGTCTGCTATGTTTCACTAGTATTGCACACCTCAAAGTAAAATGAGTGGTCCTAAAAGTGGTAAGTTACTATCAGCTTTTGGTAACCAAACATTAGGCTAACATGGCTCCACCATCTCCTCCAGTCTGAGCAGCCTAGTGAGCCTAACATTGCATTATAGTAAGCTAGCTATCTATCCAGCTACGCAGTGATCTATCTATCCATCTATCTATCTGCACATGTCTAGGGTTAGGGTTAGGCTTAGGGTTTCACTCAGCTAATTTTATGCCAGCAGTCCATGTGTGTGGTTTCCCTGGATAGAAGGAATGCCTACTTTAAATGTAATCGACACATAAAAACTGGAAAAGTTGTTTAGCGCATTAAGAAACAGGACAGCTTCAGTAACTTCACTCAGAATGTTAGTGATTATACTGAACCCCTTAGCCTGAAGGCTGGAGTTGAACCTGCTCTGCCTCTCCTCTCAGATGAAGGATGAAGCCTGTGGCCACAACGTGAATTGATTTGTAAAGTGGGGCATGAATTTGAAGGGGGCTGATCGGCTGGAACTCTGTTATGTTTAGTATGTATATGTGGGGCTGGTAACTTGACGGCAAACATCATAACTCTCTCAATAATTCCAAAGATATGTGACTTGATAAATCCACAACTACGATTCACAGTAAAAAGCTGGAAAACGCAGTTTCTCTGTCACAGGGCTGTGAGTGCTGCCATGGCAAAGCAAACAGAAGAGCTTGTGCATGAGGCAGTGAAAGTAAAGTGTGCTGTTTCAGTAGTTTTGTACATCTACCTAATGTCAATTGAAATAAAACTGATGTATTAATGTAAATTGAAAACACTGTGGTAAAAAAACTGTTTGCTGTGAATATTGTTGGTCTTTCCATATGAGCTAGTGATGGAGAACAAGTCAGTGATGGAGGGCGAGTCAGTTATGGAGGGCTGTAATAAAAATATTTATGCCAGACCCAGACAGTTCTTAGAAAATGACCAGTGCAACTTGCGTTTATGTTTAATAAGGAAAGTAAGACCACCTATCGTGATGAGAACTCACAGGATTAAGAAGTAACAGTTGTGTGGCCACATCTTTGGGATGTGGTGATGAGACCCCTCGTCAATAAAAGATCTTGCCCACTGGTTAGTACAACCAATCAGAAAAAATGGCTTCAGAGAGATGGCTAGGAAGAATAAAGATTAGACAATAAAGCAAAAGAAGGAGGTCACATGGTCCAGGGTAAGAAGGGAAGGAGCCTACCCTAGGCCTCTGGAGGCAGTGTTATTATCTGGGGTTGTTTCAGTTGGTCAGGTCAAGGTTCTGCAATGGCATGTAGGTAATGAAATTAAGTCAGCCAACCACCTGAATATACTCAATGACTTTGTTATCCCTTCAATGGATTTTTTTCGTCCCTGATGGCATGGGCACATTCTAGGAATGCCAAGATTCATCCGAGTGGTTCCGGCATAGTGAGTAGGGGTGTGCCATATCGTATCATACACAATAATATCGCCAACATTTTTGAATATGGTGAACGATATTATACCCTGAAATATCGTGCCATATCACCCATCACTAATTATCACATCAGGTACTACTTTTACTGTTTTTAGCAAAAGAAAAATCACACTTTTCTCATTTCCCATTATATATCTACTAGAGACAGATTTTATCTGTTCAGTATCATTCACTTTACTACAGTCCTGGATATATGGAGATATTTGGAGTGCATTATTTAGTATTGTGACATTCTGGATCATTGACTTCAATCTGATGAAAATTCTTGTATTTTTTTAATATCTCAGTTAGGGGTGTGCCATATCATATCGTATACAATAATAAAATAAAATTTAAATTTTGTTGCAGTAGTGTATTCTTGAAATATTTTTTTTAATTCTATGTTTTGTCATATTGCCAAGAGTATCGTTATCACAAAAATAACATGAAATATCGTGATATTATTGTAGGGCCATATTGCCCACCTCTAATAATAAAACACAACCCACCTTGACTTTACCAACGTTCTAATCTTAGAATCTTGTCCACCGCTGTATCTTGCTTTGCCCAGTGCCTGCTTGCTTGCTTAGAAACTCAGATCTATATGTTTTTACAAGTCCGGGTAATAATGTGTTTCTAGAGTCCTTCAACGCTACTGATAACCTGGCAGGCCAAAACTTTGGATTGTAAGGGAATGTATTGCTTAGACAGACTACCAGGGATACAGAAGAGGTGGACCATGTTACCCCCAGGTATTGTAGATGGTATAAGGTGAGATCTACTGCATTCTTTGTTTTTATGCAATTACTCACTATTGAGGACACAGGGGGCCAGATCTCCCATATCGCCGACCCCTAATAGTGAGGAATCATTTTCACAGAACAACTGGCCACCACAGAGTCCTGAACCTTATAGCAAGTCTTTGGGATGTGCTGTAGAGTCCCATCGTCAATACAAGATCTCGTCCAAAAATGAATGCAACACTGGATCGATATAAACGTTCCGCATAAGGTTGTTAAACAAAGTCACAGCGAATGTGTCCCGTCATCAAAACTAAAAGAGCCCCAGTGAAATATTATTAAGGTGTTTCCCCATGCAGTGTCTATAATGCAAACATAAACGGTGCACAGATTTGCGACCAGCTTAGCTATTATTCTGTCATTATTATTATGCTGCTCATACAACTTGCATTCATGTACTTTACAATATATGCAAACAAGGACATGGAAATGAAACCCTCCTTTTAATTTCCTGACAATTTGACAAGGTGCTACTATGCGTACTTACATAATAAATGTAAGTAAGGTTTTCACATGTAACAGTAAATGGAGTCCAAATGTGTTTAACATAAGTCAATAGCTCTTTCAATTCAGCACTGAAGTATATACTGCTGGCCTTCAGCTCCGTGAGCTGATTAGTCATTTGGTCTTTAACAGCAGTCAATAAACCCACTTCAGCTTAATGTACCATGAGCTGCATATCTTAGCTGTTTCCGAACCCTCACTCAGACTGTATACAGTTTATTTATCAGTTACTTTTCACTTATTATGGGTTGGTTTTAGTTCAACTAGCTCTCTCCTTAATGAGTGGAACAGGCTGTGCCTAGCTCCTGACAGGAGAAGTGAGATGTGTTTGTTTTGCTTTTACCTTTATTTATTCAGGGAGTGGGATGCCGAAAACCCTCACCTATTTTTCACGGCCGTGGTGATAAGGAGAGGACAATGGGAGCAAACATGACCCTGAAGCAATGCGGGGTCATGTACCTTAGTGCACAGGACTCACGACTCGTCAGTCTCTGGGGCAAGGCTAATTTCCCACACAGCACTCTGCCAGGATTCTGTACATCCATCTCCACTGGACACTTGTACCATACCGGAGGGCGGACGAGTGATGCAGCCAAAAGTGCATCCAAGTTAAAGCACTCTGTTTGTCCTTGTGGGAATTGATGGTTATTTGATGTTTAAAACACAACCCACCTTGACTTTAGCAACGTTCTAATCTAAGAATCTTGTCCACTGCTGTATCTTGCTTTGCCCAGTCAGTGCCTGCTTGCTTGCTTAAAAACTCAGGTCTATATGTTTTCCAAGTCTGGAAAATAATGTCCTTTTTAGAGTTCTTCAACGCTATAGATAACCTGGCAGGCCAAAACTTTGGATTGTAAGGGAATGTATTGCTTGGACAGACTACAAGGGATAAGGTGAGATCTACTGCTTTCTTTGTTTATATGTGATCACACACTATTGAGGACACAGAGGGCCGGATCTCTGTATGTTTTCTGAGGTGTATAAAGTAAACGCCGTGAAGCAATTGCCTAAAATAATGGCGCTGCAAAGAAAAAGCCTTTCTCTTTAGGTGAGTGCTGTGATTCCGTTTCAACATTTTCAAATGTTACCCGCACTTACAAAAATTTGGCTTTAAAAAATCTGTATTAAATAGAGTTTCCATCCAAAATTAAATTGTGTTTCCACAGTAGAATTATCTTTACAGTATATAGCAGTATCACGCCTTGGTGGATTAAGCTGCCTGTTTGGTTTGTTGACAGTCAAAGAACATTGTGAAGTTTTTGTAGTGACGACAAGGTTATTCACTCCACCCATGAAAATGGACACAAGTGAAAAGGGCAGAGTTTCAAAAAACACCACAATGTTGTGTTTTTAATGCTAGTATGACGTGGAATATAAATAAAGCCTAAATGCGGAAATAGCTGATGGGAAAGTGTTTTTTTGAGAAAACAGTGATGTATCAAGTCACTAGAAACGACTGACCGTACAAATGATCAGGCGACCTTGGCTCAAAGCTTTTTGAATGTTGCTTTTGACATACTGAGCAGTGAACAATACAGCCATAAATAAAACCACAACGTTTTTTAAAGCCTTATTGTTCACTGCTCAAAGATGCTGGGCAGGACAAACAGTGGTCTACCTAATGGTCCACCTTGCATCTGGAAATGAAAACGCACCAGACAATTCTGGGAGAACCATGTTCAAACCAGCTTTGCATTCAGCGTTTCACAATGTTGAAAGCGGCTTAAAAAAGGCTTTAAGACATGGTCGCCTGCTCATTTGTAAGGTCAGTTGTTTCCAGTCACTGGCCACCCATGCCTACTACAAGCTGACCACTTGGTAGTATAGTTATAGGTTAGTGGGTGAAATGTTTGGTGTAAGTGTAACAACAGTTCCCTGCTGTATGTATATGCTGTATCATGTGACTTATGGCTTTATACGTCATCGTTTATCCAAAAAAACACTTTCAACTTTTCCGCATTTAGGCTTTATTAAAATTCTGCTTCTATAATCATGTTTTTTTCTTGTACTTTTTCATTTGGTGCAGTAAATGATCTCGTTGTTACTACCAAAACTTAATTCAACACTGTGGATCTTTGACTGTCAACAAACCGAACAGGCAGCTTAATACACTGAAGCGTGATACTAGTACATACTAACAGAATGCCATTCCATCCAACTTAGCTGTAGGAATAAAATGATATGTTAGCTTATTCTTACATTACTTTCCTAACATGGAGGGCCACTGTGTCTCCCTGCAATTGAACTTTGCAGGCAAGAAATTTCTCCTGTGTCTGCAGGTGTTTCGTTTAAAACTACAAATAAATGTCACCATGCTTTGAAGCTCCATCTACTTCACTGTAACTGTGCACTTATAAAGCATACTAAAGTGATATTAATGACTGTTTATTACTTCAGAGCAGCTAACCCTGACTCCAAGGGCTAGTTCCCTTTCTCCCCAACTATGGCCAGGAAACAGGATCAGAAAATGAAGCATAACCAACAACATTGTGGTTTTTCTCTGTTTTCCAGCTTTTAAAAGCTAATAAAACGACTAAAAGTACACTGAAACCCAGTGAAAGCATTGTTGGCGCTATCGTGACAGCTATTATCATGTTGAACATCTTGGAACTCATTTAACTTGGAACCCAGAACATCTTGGAAAGTCTTATTTTTGATGCATTTAGAGCAATTTGAGCGACATCAAATACTGGCAGTGTTTGCTCTACTAAAAAGCTATTATCATGATCATGGATTTTGTCATCAAACACTGCAGTGAAAATGGATGGCTGGTGTATGTTCATGATTAAATGATGAAAAATTAACCCCATGCTGTCCAGTCAGTAGTGTTGATTTATTGCCTGGGACGACCGGTTTGAAATATCATTTCAGCTTTAGCAGCAGTTATTATAAGTGGCAGTTAAACCTCCCAGCAAGCTCAGTTTTTGAATCTCAGTATTTCCACAACCCTACATTCGGCCTTTCATGCAACTAACACACTGTCAACCCAGTACAGCTGGCTCAATACTTCTGATAGAGTATGTAATATGAACACATTAAATATATCTATGGAACATGGAAATGATCTAGGTTGGCTGTACCAAAGTCATTCTCAGATGCGTGCTAGGCATGAGCCATGTAGTCAGGTTTTTGACCAAAGTCCTGCAGTCCAGTTTGCTAAGTACTGAAAATGCTTCCTGAAAAATATTAGGACGTCAGTTCCAATTTCTATTCCGAATGAGTGTTTTTTAATTATTTTTTTTCGTTTGGGAGAGACGGGTCATCTTTTATTCATAATGGGAAGGGTATTACTTTGAAAAAGTCGATGCATTCATCTGGAGGGGTCAGACTACTTGAAAATTAGATTTTTTTTTCCTCCTAAGAGAATTAGTGAGAACCAGAAGAGAGCAGAATCAAGCTATTCTGCTTCTGTCCTGCCATCTCTGGTGAAAGTTTAAGAGAAACAGATGATAAAAAGAACAAAACCTTTAATTCAGCCTTAAAGTCAGCAAAAAAAAGTTTTTTGAGATGGAAGATCAATTTCTCATAGCGGCTTTCAGCATGTACTTTTAAATAAATATGCAAAACAAAAATGGAGAGCAAAGTAACTTCAAGGACATCTCCAAGACCGAGGAACTGTATTAAATAACGCCAATCTACAGCATTTTTAAACAGATAAAGTTTTGCAGCTTCATTTAACTTCGTGCACTTTGACTGCCTTTATGCATTTCGGTGCCTTGATGCTGGAGATTGAAGTGTCCTTGAAATTACTTGGCTGACAGTGTTTTCTTTAGTCAGCTTAGCCAACAACCAAATGTTGAACATCTTGGATTCACTGAGCTTGGAACCCAGAACATCTTGGAAGTCTTATTTTGATGGATTTAGAGTAATTTGATCAACATCAAACACTGGCGTTATGTACGTGATGTCAATTAAATGGCATTTCAATTTTCTATGTGTAAGAATACGGACAATTATTAATTGAATCTTATTTGCCTCAGCTTGTTTACCAAGTTTCCGGCAATGCAGCTGGACAACCCCGCAGCTCGTGGACACAGAATATGATGGTTGTTGAGAATGAGACGAGTAAGTGTGTCACTGATGCGGGAGAGAGAAAAGAGAGAGAAAAAGAGAGAGAGAGAGAGAGAGAGAGAGAGAGAGAGAGAGAGAGGGAGAGAGAGCAAGACACACAAAGAAAGAGCTCCTTAATCTCCCACTTTAGTCTCTTAAGGTGATGTTAATCAAACGGCTTTATTCTCCCTCACTGTTGGAGTCCTTAATGAGACCTGCCCACAATCACTTTGATCACAGTTATTTAACGGCCAGACACTTTCTCCTTCACTGCCCTCAACCTTTGCATCTATCGCATGCAATTCAGTTCACAGTTCATAAGCAATTTTACAACTACGGCTATCTACGTCTACTGTACAGCAGAAGAGTAACGGGACCGTTCAAGCAGAGAATGTCAGCTTTAATCCGAGAGTATCAGAGATGAAAAAAAAAACTTTCATAGATGTTACAGTGGCAGAAATATCTATCCATCCATCCATCCATTATGTTCCGCTTTATCCCGCTAGTTGGGGTTGGAGCCAATCCCAGCATTAGGCGGGGTACACCATAGTACACACACTCACGCACACACTCACACCTATAGGCAATTCAGAGTACCCAGAGGAAACCCACTCAAGCATGAGGAGAACATGCACACTCCACACAGAACAGCCCGGACCGGGAATCCAACCCAGATCATTTTGCTGTGAGGAGACAGTGCTGACCATTACACCACCACCGTGCTGACCACTACACCACCATACTAACCACTACACCACCGTACTAACCACTACACCACCATACTAACCACTACACCCCCATACTAACCACTATACCACCGTGCTAACCACTACACCACCGTGCTGACCACTACACCACCGTACTAACCACTACACCACCATACTAACCACTACACCACCTTACTAACCACTACACCACCATACTAACCACTACACCACCGTGCTGACCACTACACCACCATACTAACCACTACACCACCTTACTAACCACTACACCACCATACTAACCACTATACCACCGTGCTGACCACTACACCACCGTACTAACCACTACACCACCATACTAACCACTACACCACCTTACTAACCACTACACCACTACACTACCTACACCCTGAAAATATCTGGTGGTACTACCACAAAATAATAAACCTAATATAATTTTTTATTTGACTAAAATGTCTATAACCTGGACACATGCATACACGTCATGTTGCCCGTCTCTGCTGGTGATTCCGCTCAATCTGCAGACTACACTTCCTAGAGATCCCTGCTTGATGAAGTCACTGTCTCCAGAATATTGACTTCACCTGTTCCATATTACCTGTGTGTATTTATGACTACTCTGTTTCCTTGCTCGAGGTTTTGCTGTAGTCGTGTACGTTGCATCTCTGAGAGCTCTTGTCTGATTGCCTATTTCTTGTTTGACCCTTTTTCCCGTCCTTTGACTTCCGTGTTTTGGTTTGCCCACGCCTTTGATATTACGGTTTTGGACTCCGCCTGTCCTTTTGACTATCCCTGCGGTGTGCCCCTACTTCAGTAAAGCCCTTCGCTGTCTTTCAACTCTGCAAGCGTCCACTCTGTCTTTCGACCCTGACAAAACCTTCTAATATTCAAAATACACATTGTTAATATGATTGTAACACTATAATAATTATCATTAATTTTCTTTGCGTGATCACACCAACTAAACCAGCCTACTGATTACTTAAAAATGATTTGAGGGTCACTTGGGGTCTTCATTATGGTCAAACATTCTTCCCAGTTTTAATTAAAAGCATGTTAGAGCATGTCATACAGCCAATGCTCTAAATTTCATTTCATTTTATTCACAGGTTTCCTTCAATCCTGCCAATCTTTTTAATTAAGAATACTGATGATATGTTTAATATGGTCACACTTCCTGACAGTTTGTAGAGTTCCTAAAACCTACTTTATTTTCATACCCTTACCCACAAAACTCAGGCACTTTAATATGATACGTCATATACTTACAAAATGATTTCAGGAAGGAACCGACAGACCGAAAGAAATTAAGTGTCATGTCATTGACCCATTTACCTCTATACTGGGTAACCCATAGAGGAATGACAGACCTTTTTAATGCACAGTCCATTTCCTCCACTTCAGAGGACCGTAAGTAACTGAACAGTTGGCTGCTCTTGTTTTACTGATATTATATGCACAAGAGAGTGAACAAAAAGGTCTAGAAAATATTCTACGTGTAGCATCTGAGGGTTGTTTTAGAGGTCTGGCAGGTCATTGATAGGAAAAGAGATGTAGGGTGACATCTATAATTAGAAAACAATTTGGAAGAAAGTACAAAGTGAGGAACTATTAATATGTAATATGAATGACGAATGACAAATTCTTTTCTCTTGTAGGACCAATGAACTCTAACATCAGTTAAGTATGAAACAATATATACAGAATTATGTCATGGCAAAAAAGTAATAAATCAGGGTAGCCGCACAATTTGTATACAATATATATATATATATATATATATATATATATATATATATATATATACACACACACACACACACACATACAGCCGAGTCACATTAGTAGCAAATATCCAGAGTAAACGCAGACAGACTGGCAAACTCAATAAGATCCTGGTAGGTGGTCACAGGTATCTGGAGCCATGCTGACTGCAGTGCATCTCACAGCTGCTGGAGGGAGCATGGAAGAGGATGCTAAGTTGGGATCAGGTCTGGGAAATTAGGGGTCCAGAGTAGTACTTGGAAGTCTTGTTTAGATTTTCCAACCAATGTGGGACTTTTCTAGTCGTGTAACGTGTCTCAATGTCTTGCTGGAAGATCCCATCCCAATCAGCATGTATGGTGAACGTGATCTTCAAGGATGAATTCATACCTAAATCGGTTGAGGGTGCCTTCCACATGGATGAGTGGGTCCAGAGAATGCCACCAAAACATTCCCCATAATGCTGCCACCTATGTGCTGCCGCCTACAAAAGTAATAAGTGGTCATAATAATGTGCCTTGACTGCATGTTTTGAAATTCTCTCCAGGCATGAGGAGCCATATCCTGAGAACCTCTTCAATGGTTGGAACGTGAGTGCTTATCTTCAAAAAAGTGTATGATGTCATGATAAATGTCTACAGACTCCAGTAAGATGTGTCCTAAGCTTTTAATGGTACTGCCAAACACGCATGTTCAGTCAAACTCATGGTTTCTGCTTATTGATTGCTGAGCCAGCTGGGACTGGCTGACACAGCTGAAGCTCACTTATAGGAATGCAGAACGCATCGCTTTACAGTTCAAATGGATCGATAACTAGGCGAGCAGGCGGGGCACCTGAGTTTTCTCACCTTCTTCCTTTCAAACCATCTCGCTGCCTTTGCCCTTCAATTATTCCCTCAAATCAATTTCACTGCTTCATCATCTGCTCCCAGGTTGACCCTGATCTTCTTAATGTCATCGGCAAAACACTTGGCGCTCAGCGATGTGGGCCAAGAGATGTGGACCGGGCTGAGGGATTGCACCCCCTCACATTCTGACAGCCCAAGAGTTTGTCTTGGAAAATATGTCTCACTTCATTTTTTTCCCCTCTCTTCTACAGCATGAAGTTCATCTTTGCTCGAGATAAAAATGAATGGCAGTGAAGTATTATTGCTCTGGGAGGGGTACGCTATTTCTTCTTCTTCCCTTGAAATGTCAGAACCCCACCGACGACTCAATTGCTGAACCACACATGGTGACCGCTGCAGACCTGAGTGGAGTTCAAAGCAGAGCGTTATGCAGCAGATAAAGTGCGGAGTGCTGGCCCGAGCGTTTGACTTGGAAATGAAGGTGTGCTATGCAGAAGAGAGGGAGACGTGCTGTTTCGGATCGCTGAGAGAACCACAAAAGTATCAACTGTGTACAAGCAGAGACACACACTGAGTCCTTAGAAGGGCTACATGAGCACCATAACGGGCCACAAACATATCCACAAATGTACTGAACTGAAGAAAGGTGGGTTTCATCTGAAAGAGATCTAAACCTCATGTGTGTATAGGTATGTATGCAGAAAACATCAAGAAAAAAGGCACAAATGACGATGAGTTGTAGTGCAGTAAGCTTCACCAACCACAGAAAGGACTGGTGACTGTTTAATATAAAGAGGGGATCAAAATAAAGTAAAATAAAATGTTTCTCCCTAGCTCTCTCAAACACTGCCGTGCTTCCTCTTTTTTTATATGCACTAATAACATTTTAAGAGTGGGCATTAAAGAAACCAATAATAATTATAACAGCATCCACAGTACTGAAGATCTCTGTGTCATTAACATAAACAGTGTCATTTTTACAAGAATAAAAAATAATGGTAATAATATTATTAATCATAATAGAAGTAGTCAAAATAAAATAAGAATATTAATTCCACCAGGGTTGCCAAAAGTCAAAAGCGTGTGTGTTAGAGGTTACAGTATCCTTACAGTTCTTTTATTCCAGTTCATTCATCCTTATTGGTCTCTGTGGTTTCGGATGTTGTCCATTTCCAGCAATTGTTATCAAATACTATTCTCACCAGTCGAAGCTGGTAAGTCATTTTTTAAATATATAAATTTATCTAATAATTTCTACCCATTGTTCAAAATTGGGGCTCCAATTCGCCCCAATTTCGCATTGTTGCTTTTAGGGCTGGGGAGATAATCGAGGCAATCGATTACGAAATAACATCGATTAGCATAACGTGCACCGATGTGACGTGAAGATGGCAGTGCCTACTGAAAGCATGGTGCTCTGTCAGCTCTGTACAGTACAGCTACTATGTACGAGCACTTGAAGCCCAAACATCCCGTAGCGCTTTGTCAACACAGCAGCAGGACAGCACCTGTTTACTAGTTGTTCTTCTTTTAGCAGATTATTTTAAGATTATTAACACGTGTAACATGTTTCTTTCAGTAGCAGTAGTAGTAGTAGTATATATATATATATATATATATATATATATATATATGCACAAAATCATCCATCCATCCAATCCATAACAAAATAATAAAAAATGTAATTCCTAACACACTCACATTAGAATAATCTAAAAATTAGTCATTAGATTAATCGACTTATCGAAAAAAGAATTGCTAGATTAAACAATTAAGAAATTAATTGTTAGGTGCACCCCTTATTGCTTTTTTGCTTGCTATCAGCAAGATCTTTACCTATGACTGTCTAAAACATAGTTGTTTATATCACAAAGATACATAACTTTGCATTTTTTGGGGATTGGGTAGCTCATAATGTCCTTGATTACCATCATTTATTTTCTCCCAGTAAGACTATAATTTATGTGCTCTCTTTCACTCAATAGTGGGTTTAAACATCAGTCGGCAAATCCTTTTTCATTCTGCCTTTAAAAAGCCTAATGTGACACATTACACTTATTCTGCCCTTTAAGGAATGTGACGTGACAAAGTCGTGTGACTAGCTGGGTCTCAATGTCCAGAGTGAAGTGGATTTACTGGCAGGCAGTGAAATCTGGGCACAATGATAAAAAGCACAGCTCTCAAGTTCATCTCATTGTTCAAAACAATGTACCATCACTATTCCAGATATTGTTAAATAAGGAGATGGAATTCATAGGACATAACATCAAGTCCCAAAGTTTAGCCAATACTGAAAGTCAGTTAGTATTAGTTAATGTTTCACATAAGGGTAGATTAACACCAATCAGCCATTACATACTCCACAGACCATATAGGAACACTTTGCTGTCTAACAATTGCTGACTGTAGTTTTGTTGTACCCCGTTTTACCCCATGGTGGTGTTATTTCAGTGTGTGTTGTGCTGGTGTGAGTGGATCAGACACAGGAGGATTGCTGGAGTGTTTTAACACCTCAGTGTCACTGCTGGACTGAGAATCATCCACCAACCAGCAACATCCAGCCAACAGTGTCCTGTGAGCACTGATGAAGAACTAGAGGAACACAAACTGGGCAGCAACAGATGATCTACTGTCTCTGACTTTACACCTACAAGATGGACCAGCAAGTAGTAGGAGTGTCTAATAGAGTGGACAGTGAGTGGACACACTGCTGTGTCTGATCCACTGGTACCAGCACATCACACGGTAACACACCACCATCATATCAGTGTCACTGCAGTGCTGAGAATGACCCACCATCCAAATAATACCTACACTGTGGTGGTCTTTTAGGGGTGCGGATCATTAAAGAAAACAGTAAAAGGGGGCTAACAAAGTACGCAAAGAAACAGAGACGAAGAAAATTAGCATTGTTTATTTTTCAAAAAAAAAATAGTAATTTCCTGATGCGTATTTGTTTAAAACATTGTGAGAAAATTGAATCGTGATCTCAGTATCATGAATCGAATCGTGAGCAGAGTGTATTGTTACACCCCTACTAAACAGTGGAATCTGTTGCCTGTTGTGCCCACTAGCATAGAATAAAAACGATCCTCAACTTGAAGGCTGACTTATCAAATGAAAAGAAATGAAGAAAAGGAAATTAAGTTTCCATTACTGTTTCCTCAATAGGCTTGGGTATATCTCTCTATTTAATAAAACTAAAAAAAAATGTAATTTAGTGGATGGGGGGAAAAAAGGATCTGTCTGAGACCCACAGCCTCATGGATGTTGGTATAAATGTTCAGAGGGACTTGCGTTACTTTTAACAAGAGTTCCGCTACCACTTTTGTGTATAAGACTACAAAAAGCTGTAATTACACTGACTTTAATGATCAGATTTTACAAAAAAAAAACAAAAAATGTAAAGTTCAACTGTTAAAGACATATGACATTAGAGAGGTTTGGTGTGAAATACTCCTTTCCAACTGTTCACAATCAGAGCTCAGGAATCAGAGCTGAAGTGTTCAATGCCTCTAAAAGTTTCTTCACGAAAAGCTATTACATCAAGAGATTGTAAGTATGTTGCCTGATACCAGAGGCATTGTTTCATTGATAGAAACCCACCAATGTACGTATACACAAGTCAGTAAGCTTCTCTACAACTAGAGATGGAAGGATCGATCAGCCATGTATCGGTATCGGACGATTTTTAATCTAAATATGTGATCGGCCGATATTTCTCTAATTTAGCCGATCCTGAGAGCCGATCGATAGCGCTAAACAAATGAGCCTAATTTCTGTATTTCCAGCTAAAGTTTCATTCATGAGGAAAAGCCATCTGTGAAACCCCCTCCGGTCAGCTCCCTGCAATTCCTACCTGAACCACTAGGTGGAAATACATACTGTTTCATTTTTCACAGTCTAACTTAAGTGGCGGCCTTACGAGAACAGGTTACGGTGTTTAAAGCATGAGCTGAAAGAAAACATCATCTGTCTGGCAGTTTGTTACTGTATGTGACTCATCCATGGCAGTTTATAACATCTGTAAAATTAATACAATCTGTGTGTCTCGTGGGGAACCAAGACAAAGACATTTAACACTACTAATCTGATACGACACTTCAGAGACACCACACAGTTGAATGCAGTGAGTATCAGTAAACAGCAGAGCTAGCACACAGCTAGCACAAAACAAACAACCCAGAACACCATACAGACCAGATCTGACCGGTACAAACAGTAAAGCAGCAGCAACAGCCAGAGATCTAAAGGAACCACAGCCAGCGTGATTTATGGGTCTAGATAAGCAGCTCTTCTCGGCTGTAGAAATCGTTCATTCTGCTGCTTAATATTCCACCTGGATCCACGCTCTGCTGTTCCTAGTAGAAATACTTTTCAGATGTGGCTCTTCCTGAGCTGTATCAAGCGGTTTACGCAACACAAAGACCAACTTCTAATTTTGTTAATAATATTATGCTGTTTCACATGAGTTCGTTAAAAATGGTAATAAACCAGTTTAGACCATGTTTAATGCCTTGCTTGCGCTAATAACTACATGTAGCCCTGCCGTGGCATATAGCCCCGCCCTCGATCGATATCCGCTATTGACCGATCGCGCTGAAAGGTGATTGGAATCGGCCTCAAAAACTCTGATCAGTCCATCTCTACCTGCAACACATATTTTTACCTTAAAACACTTAGAACTACTTTTATCTCAATAATTGAACTAAACCCAAATAAATCCCCCTTTAACAGCAGCAGCTGTCTAGTGAATAGCCCGTACTGCACAGCTCCACAAACCACTACAACTCTAATAACAATACTTTCTCCAAATACTCTTTCTCCAACTTCCCAGAAGAGTTACGTAGCTGTACAACAAAGCAACAAATCCGCAAGCATTTAAACTTGACGGTTCTCCTGGTTGGGTCTTCACAAAAGCCTACAAATAGGCTATAATATCGCCATCCATCTTGCCTTCAGCTGTTTACTTGCAAATTGGAAATTGTTTCGGGGTAAAAAGCCTGCAATGGTCTAAGTGAGACAACACAAGAGGTGAAAAGAAAGGCACGAGCCAGACGGTTGAAAAGAAATCAACAGAATGGGTCTCTGGAAGCACCGTTGAGATCATCTGAGGAGAAATAGAATGGGCAGCTCAGCCATTGCCCTTTCATGGCTCCGGTTTCCACCATCACCTCTCCCCCGGCCTCCAGCCTCCGACGAGCTCTGCATGTCTGATAAGGCTCATTTAAAATGCTGCGGCCAAACGTAGGCAAATACAATCAGACTCGCTCATCCTTGACACCTATCACAGGCGCACTTTAGTCTCATTAGAGGAGGAGGGGAGGAAAGCAACAATAGGCAATGGTCAAGGAGAGGAGAGGAGAGACAGAGAGAGAGAGAGAGAGAGAGAGAGAAAGAGAGAGAGGGAGAGAGAAAGAGGGAGAGGGAGACAGAGAGATACAGAGAGAGCGGAGAGAGCTATTGTTTCACAAAAGCTCCTGTCGAAAGAAAAGGGCAGCGCTGTTTGTGATAATTACTTCATTAATCCAGGGAGCTGGATAGATTCATGTCCACTCACGACTGCCGGCCCAATGTGATCTAAACACAATGAGACTAAACATTATTGCTTCCACATCAGCAGATTAATGTAATACTAAACAAAGCTTAATGCTTCATTCACATTTTACTAAAGAGACTGTTTGGGTTGATGAGCCGTGCAAGACTTTCTAAATGTGATGGAGTATTGAAGTATCAAGTTTTATAGTTTATGCCATTTCACAGGCTCTGAATCTGAGATGGAGCCAGTGACCTGGCTCGCAACCCAACTCAGGGTTATCTGACTCATTATTCAACTCAGACTCACCCTTAACCTACTCAGATTTGCACATAACTGACTCGCAACTGGCTGAAATGACTCGCAACTTGAACACAAACTACTTTTGTGTTATTGGACTCTTAACCTGACTCCTGATTTGACTCTGGCTTACTCTCAACTAACTCACGACACAACCTGGACTTGGCTGACTTGATCCATTTTAACTGAATGGCAACTCAGACTCATGTTAATCTGGCAACTCTGACTCACGTTAATCTGACTCCTGATTTGACTCTGGCACACTCTTAACTGACTCACGACACAACTTGGACTTGACTGACTTGATCCATCTTAACTGATTGGCAACTCAGACTCGTAAATCTCACTCCTGATTTGACTCTGGCTCGCTTTTAACTGACTCACAACTTGACTTGGACTTGACTGACTTAATCCATGCTTAACTGATTGGCAACTCTGACTCATACCAATCTGGCAACTCTGGCTCACGTTAATCTGACTCCTGATTCGACTCTGGCTCGCTCTTAATTGACTCACGACACAACTTGGACTTAACTGACTTCATCCATGCTCAACTGATAGGCAACTCAAAATGGACTTATGCTTAAATTACTTGCGACTCGACCTCGCAATAGATTTGCAACTCAGCAGGACTCATGCTTAACTGACTCACTATGTAACTGAGACTCGTGACTGACTCACAACTTAACCTGGACTCAGGACTCAACCCTGACTCAAACAACTCAGAGTCAGTCTTAAGTGCAGCGAAGAGGTTTGTGGAAAATAAATAATAATAATAATAGGGAATTTGTAGTACTGTAGTAACAGTATTCTGGCAACATACTTTTTCTGTTTTATTTTTCCCATGTTCACTTAAAAAAGTGAACTGATCTGAAATAAATGGCAAGTACTTCACTGCCATCGCAGCCCAACTCATCTTTTTAGAAAATGGTTAGTGCCATGTACGTATTATCCCAGAGCAGCAGGAAAGTTGATCTCACTCTGGTCCTGGAGCTCGTAATGGGAAAAGCTCCTGAGCCTGAAGGTGAAAATCGGGAGAAGTGAACAGCAGTAATTACTGTAATGCCATTTTCCTCGCAGCTCACAGTGGCATCGGGTTCGATATGGCTTCAAATAACGAGCCTTTCATCTTTAATAGAAAAAGCATTCTAGAATTCTGGTGGGGTCTAAAAGGTCAAAGCTTTCGAAGACTAGGGTTATAAGAAAATATCAATACACTTAAGAAATGCAATACTATGCTTCTAGGTATCAGCACTGGCCCTTGTTTCTGACAGTGTTTGAGCTCAGGAGTAGTTTGCACTAGCTAGAGAGACATACTCTGACCAAAGCACTTATGTAAATGCCAGAAATGTAAATGGTTTGTGGTATTGTATCGTTTCCCAAAACACAGTATTGTTTTTTAATGAACACTTTAAATACAAACACTGGCACAGACAGTAGTTCATCTTCAGCCATTAGACTCTTCCACTCCAACGTAAACAGGCTGCTTACAGTATTGCAATATCACGATACACTGTAACGACTGTATCATGATAACTATTGTATTGCCATGGTTGTTGCCCATAGACAACCCTACTAAATACTAAATAACAAAAGCTAACAAATACCAACGTAATAAACAAATACTCAACAAACCAACATGATAAACAAATACTCAATGAACCAGCATGATGAACAAATAGTCAACAAACCAACATAATGAACAAATACTCAATGAACCAGCATGATGAACAAATAGTCAACAAACCAACATAATGAACAAATGCTCAACGAACCAGCATGATGAACAAATAGTCAACGAACCAGCATGATGAACAAATAGTCAACGAACCAGCATGATGAACAAATAGTCAACAAACCAACATAATGAACAAATGCTCAACAAACCAGCAGGTTAAACAAATAGTCAACGAACCAGCATGATAAACAAATAGTCAACGAACCAGCATGATGAACAAATAGTCAACAAACCAACATAATGAACAAATGCTCAACGAACCAGCAGGTTAAACAAATAGTCAACAAACCAGCATGATGAACAAATAGTCAACAAACCAACATGATGAACAAATACTCAATGAACCAACATAAACAAATTCTCAACGAACCAGCATGATGAACAAATGCTCAATGAACCAGCATGATGAACAAATGCTCAACGAACCAGCATGATGAACAAATAGTCAACGAACCAGCGTGATGAACAAATACTGAACAAACCAACATGATGAACAAATGCTCAACAAACCAACATGATGAACAAATGCTCAACGAACCAGCATGATGAACAAATAGTCAACAAACCAACATGACGAACAAATAGTCAACAAATCAACATAATGAACGAATAGTCAACGAACCAACATGATGAGCAAATACTCAACGAACCATCATAATGAACAAATATTACGCTACAATAAATGAAACAAACTTTTACACTGTATTGCTAACTTAACAGGTACACATCCCACCTTTACACCTATTTATGAAAGATTAAATCAATGACTCATAAATCTACTTTGATCTGTATTTGAACATAAATAGTACAAACACATAGTAGCACAAATAGTAAATAGTAGCACATTTAACATTTTATCTTAAAACATTTTCTGGAGGAAATGGAGGCCTGCAACATGCTCCCAAAGTTGGGAGAGAGGCGATTTAAGACTAGGAGCACTGTGAAATGTTCAGAAACATTCAGGTGATGCAGTGAGATTTGTTGTGAGGCAGGGCAGCTCTGCTTTCATAAGCTCCCACTACACTATCGCGCTGTGATCACATGGTACAGTCCCTCCTCTGAGCAGATCAGAGATGCAGATAAACAAACACAGCACGCAGCCAGACGCAGCACAGAGGGGAGGAGAGGTCCCACAACTTTTTCCTCCATCGAGCAAGGTGAAAACTCACATCCCATCCAGCTCGGAAGAGGAAAAATGCTCTTGCTCTCCCAAACTGGATGTGTAAGTAAAAGTCAGGACAGACTAAACTTAGCCTTACTTATAAACCCGGCTTTGTTTAACAGGGAGTTTGACTAATAGGTTTTAAGGTAAAACATTAAATGAATTACTCACTGTATATCAGTCGCATACAATTTCAAATAAAGGTACCTGAATGTGTTTTACATTCCCCTTATAGCTAGATTTGACATACAGTCCTGTGCAAAAGGCACCTTTAGGCACTTGGGGACACTATTATATTTAAAAAGCTTTTTTATTCAAGAGAGCAAGTTTTTATTTATTCAGTATTCAGTATTATTATTCAAACAGTATTAATAGAGTAAGTAGTGCTTTTACATACGTCAGCGTGTTTATTTAACCCTTTCCAAGCTTCTCCTAAACAACCCAGTATTATTTCCAGTTCTCATCTAATACCTGCTTTGACTGCTCAGTACTTCATTAAGCTAAATCAAGATTTGCTGCTGAAGGAACTGAATATATTCATACAATGTCTGGGGCGTCCAGGAGAAATCTGGAACTACACTTTGTTCTTCAAACTGGAGCTCAAGATATGATCTACTTCTCTCGCAATAAGATATTCATGTTACTTCGTATTGTATGTATGATTATTTACATCTGTTCTAATCAGATCTGGTGTTTCAACTGGTGAGAATACAATTTTGCTGAGATAAAGGGTTTTAAACAATCAGCTCAGGTTTTGCACAGTGGCGTAAATGTGACAATTGCTGCACTTGGTGGGCTTGGCGTTGGTGGGTCATTAGTTTTGCTTGCCAGTAAAAGAAAGAGTTAACGTAAAAGACAGCACATGTTTTGTATAGAGAAGTATAGAGAAGTCCTTAAATTATGCTATACTGCTTTTAACATTATTAAAAAGATGTAAGATGGGAACATCTTGGAAAAACGAATAGAAACTAGTTGGGGTCATGAGGGGGCGGCGCCAATTCCAGCGACACCACCGTACTAACTACTATACCACCGTGCTACAACTGTACCACCGTACTAACCACTACACCATCGTACTAACCACTACAGCACCATACTAACCACTACACCACCATACTAACCACTACACCACCATACTAACCACTACACCACTATACTAACCACTACACCACCATACTAACCACTACACCACCGTACTAACCACTACACCACCATACTGACCACTACACCACTGTACTAACCACTACACCACCTTACTAACCACTACACCAACATACTAACCACTATACCACCGTACTAACCACTATACCACCGTACTAACCACTACACCACCATACTAACCACTACACCACCTTACTAACCACTACGCCACCGTACTAACCACTACACCACCATACTGACCACTACACCACTGTACTAACCACTATACCACTGTACTAACCACTACACCAACATACTAACCACTATACCACCGTACTAACCACTATACCACCGTACTAACCACTACACCACCATACTAACCACTACACCACCTTACTAACCACTACGCCACCGTACTAACCACTACACCACCATACTGACCACTACACCACTGTACTAACCACTATACCACCGTACTAACCACTACACCACCATACTAACCACTATACCACCATACTAACCACTACACCACCTTACTAACCACTATACCACCGTACTGACCACTACACCACTGTACTAACCACTATACCACCGTACTAACCACTACACCACCGTACTAACCACTACACCACCATACTAACCACTACACCACCATACTAACCACTATACCATCGTGCTAACCACTGTATCACCGTGCTGCCAGGAAAATGCAATTCACTCCAAATAAGAATTTTATGCTGTCTGTATACAGCATTAAAGTTTAAAAAACAAGTCTGCTCAATTCATTGTTTATATTATATTATTGTTCTATTGTCAATTATATCTATACTAGGCTGTACAGTATAACGGAACACTGTCAGGCTACTTCTCCAGTACAGTACTTAGTTAAAGTTAAAGTAAAAAAAATAATAGTAATAAATAAAAGACATAAATAATACTAGGAGAAAAGAGAGATCCAAAACTGGTCATGCAAAAAAAGTAATGAGACCGTTTTGTTACATTAGTTCAGACAAACCTTATAAGTGGACCTCAGAAAAATGTTGGCTAAGGGCCCTTTAAAGGATCACAGACGATGCAGAGCTCTGTCTAATCAAGGCTGTGGTCTTTTCGTTTATTTGTAGGATTGTTATTTTGTAGGCCTGCAGCTGTAAGAAAGAGTAACCTCCTCGTTTTGTCCTCTTTGGGCAAACATCTAAGAGTGAGAAGGCAGTTCACGTGTCAGGCTTTTATCCCTTAATGGCGAGAGATGCGCTCGCCCACCCTCTGCTTGACCAGCGCTTGTGTGTTTCAACCGAAAGCACACTAATTGGGTGCTAAGGGGGAAGGTGATCTTTACAGGGCTCTCTGGTGGGTCACTAAAACGCTCAGTGACCTTACAGTGAAACCGCTATTGCTGCACTCGTCGCGGGAACGAAAGGGAAGAGGCTTCTACTTTCACACCAAGAGGCAGGAAGTTCATTACTCTAACACTCGAATATTCAGAGAGCTTTAAAAAAAAGAAAGAAAGACCTATGTGGGGGGGAAAAGAGAGCAGTGAATTGGATTCAATCAACACGGACCACTTTGAGAGGCATTTCAATTATGCACTCTTTTCTCTAGCCAGGAACTGGCAACACAATTCACCTCCCTCAGGCCACAAAGCTAATTTTACAGACATCAGCACAACATATGGTGGCTCTGGGCTACCAAGCTACACTCGAGGTGCCATCACTGTTTTGGTTATCTGTTGGCAAGATGGTTAGTTTGTCTATCCAGCTGTCCTAATAACTAGCACACTTCTGGGGACGTCCTTAGTAAAATAGATCACAGGAATGGACAGAGAGAAAACAGAACGAACAGTGAGGAGTAGGAAACCACAGGTGTCCTTTCAGCATTGATTCAAACTTTCATTCAAAACAAGGGTTCCACAAAAACTTGGGCTGCATGTTCATCCATATATTTAGTGTTTTCTCCATAAAGAGCTGACAGAGTGGAGCAAATTACATTACACGCCTACAGCATCAGAGTGACATATGTATGTCAGGTGTCTAATATAAGACGACAGTGTGCCTCTCTGAGGGGGTTTCAAAGCGCAGCCTACAACAAGTAGAGTGAAGGATTTAGCCACTGTGCTATAGAAGCCTTTAAATGGGATGATTATTCTCAACGATCACAATAAATATTTAAACATTCACCTAATTCAATGGAAAAAGGCAATTCATTAAAGATGTGTTTGCAATATCAAGAAAACCAACATTTAAACATTTTCCTACTAGGGCTGGGCAATATGGATCAAAAATAATATCGCGATATTTTTAGCTGGATGGCGATATACGATATATATATCTCGATATTTTTTTTCCCATAAGGTGATAACAAAAAGGCACTTTTGCGTCAAAGCTACACGTCCCAACTGTCACACAGGCACTTGACTAGGGCTGGGCATCATGTGAAAATTTTTGATACGAAAATGTATGTATGTATCTAACAGAAAACATGAGTAATCTCATACTGTCACCATAAGAGGCTACCTTTTTATTGTTTTATCTTTTTATTTGGATCTTGTTCAAACAATGAGCATCTTTGTGCTTCTTTATTAAGAACAAAACATGAGCATTACTTATGCTAACACAAAGCAATCCTTTAACAATAAAACTGGTTACTGCTCTGTGGCATTCATCCCTTTCCCAGTCCCCATAAGAGTCCCCAACCCCAGTGAAAGGGGTTGTTTCTCTGTGAAATCGATATGCAAGTAACTGTTAGTTAATGTTTAACTAGCTAATATGTGCTGGTGTTGTGCTAACGTTAGCTGAATCGTAACTACTATTCAGCGCTAACAGACGCAATAAGAGTGTTAGTTTCTCTCGCAAAGCAAGAAAGCAGCTCAGTAAACTGTTAACTTGCCTGATGATATTTTGTCACTGGAAACAGCCGTTTAGACTGCTGTTCTTTAAGTCACTATCTTGAAGCATTTGCTCCAGCTGTTTAGAGACAGACTCTTTCGAAGTCGAGCCAAACTTTCGAGTGCTTTAACTAGCTGTGTGAGTGCTCCCCGCGTTTCTGTGTGTCACGACGCACATCACGTTTTTAGTTTTTTATTTTGCGCTATACGCAAAGTACCGAAAATAGGCACTGATTTTTTTTAGACTTTTTCGTACTCAGTTTTGCTATCAAATTGCAATACCCAGCCCTACTTTAGACAGGCACTGGTTTTCTTTTTACTAACCAGCTGCTCTCGATAGCTTATTTCGCTGCCAGCGTTTACCGGTGAAGCGGTGGGGAGGGGTGAGTTTTGTGAGGGAGAGGGGCGGGGCAGTGTGAAGAGAAAGGCGGACTGGTGGATCTACAGGTATAATTTCAGTGCAACACAGACTATATCGATATAAACGATATTGTCTCATCTTATTTCTCATATAAAACTATATCGATATTTCTTAAAAACTCGATATATCGCCCAGCCCTACTACCTACCCTGTCTACACAACAGTCTATGGCAGTTTAGCTCCACCAACTCATTTCTTTATAAAGAGTGCTATAAAGAATGTTTCAGGCAAACTGTTTGAGTGTGAGGCTCTAAAAACAGATTCTTACATCAGTATTACAGGCACTTTAATAAAAACAGCCTGATTCATTTTAGGAAGTTTGGAAGATAGTTGAATAGAAAGCAATATCATACAAACATCAGAAGTGGGCCTCAAGGAAAACAAGCATAGGACTTGTACAGGGTTGTAACCAGGGCTGGGACGACTCGGCGTAATTGACTTCTCGATTACGGAAATACATTGATTTACATAACATGGGTTTCTCCAGAGAGTAGAAGTTGTGACTAAATTAAAAAATCTTACACAGGCATCTAAAGTGTAGGAGTATTTTGGACAGAGACCCAACAATGTGGTGCTCTGTAGGGTTTACAAAGTTAAGATGGCTTATCACAGCAGTACCACTGCTAAAGCACAAGCAAGCCGGACCACTTTATCAAGACGGCAACATAAATCCACCACACAACAAGTCCAATTTTTACAATAGAAAAAAAGAAAACATGTTCAGTAATGCTATCTTTTACTGCAATGCTGTGTACAGTTTTTGTTAGTTTTGTTAGTTAGTTTTGTCTGTTGTTCACCTGCTAAAATCAGGCTGACTAAGCAAAGGTCAGCACGTCAGGATGGCTGGAAAGTCCTCTCACTTGCAGAGAAGTGCAACAAGTTTATAGAACACATTGAGCATAAACATGCCCAGGCTTAAGAAAATATGGCTGGGCATTATTACTAAAACTCAGAATGATGCAAGTAGTTATTAGTATTTATACAGTGATGCACCGGGAGCTGAACTGCAGGCCGATGCCAACATTTGACTGAATTAATTTACATATTTGCTGATACATAAAAATTTATAAAAATATGCTGATGCTGATATATAACAATTAACACTACAGCTACCTGGTTTAGCTTTACATAGAATTAAAACACTTATTTCTGTTGAATCACACAGTAAAATTAACAAGATACAGAGTCACCAAATATCGGTTTGGAATATCGAACAAATCTAAACAGATGCCAAAAGCTGATCAGTCTTTTAAGCAATTATGTGCAGATATTGATATGACTGTGATATCATCAGGGATCCCTAAATTATTTTGCACCTTGCACAACAATGAAAGTGCTTTTGAAATGCATGTTTGGTAACTCGATGCTGAACAGCAGTAATCGCAGTGCTGGGAAATTGAAGAACTCTCTATGAGAACAGAAAGCAAGAATTGGTTGAGAAGCTGCCTTTTAGTTTTCTCTGTTATGCTCGGTGACGCTAGCTATACCTAAGGCACGGCTTTACACCTTGTACTTCACTATTTAAGTTTAGCTCGAGTGCACCGAATCGAAATTAAATGTCTGTGTGCTCTACAGGTTGCTTTAGTATGATTTGCTGCAGTAAAACAACCAAACTACTCAGTTATGTAAGAAAATTAATAAAACAAAAAAATTTTGATATGTTCGATGATACTGTACTAATTTTAAAAAACACAGTATTGACTGACCTAAAAGTTCACAATTAAAGGTTTGTGGCAAACGGTGGTTTGTTCTGTGTTATGTTAAAACCCCTGACCGCTAGACAGCAGTGTTTTTCAGCCATTAGAAGCTTCCACTCTCAAATAAACAAGTAGGATGAGGAGCCATTGCTATCATTAACCTCTGCATGAGGTGTGTTTTTATACTATGACAGTTTTCCATAGAAAAAAATATATTTAAAAAATTGTTTTGTATCATCCTGTATCAACTTACAGCATCAAAATATATCTTAATATATTGAATCATAACTTTTGTATCATGATACGTATCGTATCACCATTTTCTTTCCAATACACAGTTGTAGTCTACAACTAGGACTGCAGAATCAAAACAAAAGAACATATGATATCAAAAGATAAACATAAACAGTAAGTTTGAACCACAGCAAAATTTCGTGTAAAATAGAAATAAAAAAATAGAATAAAATACTTTACACTTTTCCAAAGGCATCTGTAGCTGAATTTTAGATTGACCCTCATGTAAATTTGAAAAACTCTTTATTTTAATATGTAAAGCACATGGGCATTGTATCACAACGGCCATCACGAATGGAATCACGACTACACAAGTAAAACATATTTAGCAAAATACGTCTGTATATTAGCCAGGCCTAGTTCAAATATCAATCTATCGATTTTTATATCATAACTGCCAAATTTGGCAGCTTCATCAAACACTGCACAAAAAAACAGTCCATATGGAAGTCAGTGTTTGAATCGAGTTTCCAGCGATTGGCTGCCCTCTGCCACTAGCAACTGGCAGCGGAGCGCAGATGTCAGATCAAAAAAATAAAATGTCGTTGACGTAAAAACCATCCACGGCTGCCATGCGCTGCACCCGCGGCTAGATGTAAGCAAAGGTCAAAGAAGGAGGGGTATGGGAGCCATATGCCTCCTGCCAACCCCAATGAGGGGTTAAACTGGATCTAAACGCTCACATAAATCAATGCCAACCAGCCTCTAAAAATAACGTGCAGCCTGTCAGGGCCTGCGCTCACTGCTGTCACTGAGATGGGGGGGAAACACAGCAGAAATATGAATATGGAGGCAAAGAGAGACAGACATGGAGAGAGGGAGGGCAAGAGAGTGATGGGGAGGTGGCAGAATTATATAGAAGAATAAGAAGAACATGTGTGTTCAGTTCTTCATGAGGAACACTGGAGTCTACAGAAATGGGAGCTATGAGACCTTCTTGTGCACTTCTGAGCGCTTCTGAATAAAACATCATGAGCGGTGGAGGTGTATGCTGTGTTTGTTGTAGGTGAGGAACAGAAAGGTTTGGTCACATTCAACAGCAATCTACAGCAGCCCTCTGTGCAAACAAGGTAGTCTGGCTAGGAATCACAGCTGAACGGGAGAGTGTGCTGACTTTTGGCATTTTCGATTTTGCGCATGTCACATATATGAGAACACTTCCTTTCTCTAGTTAGTGCTGGCATTTTCAAATCCTCCCCCTGAGCATTTCTTCATTTAGACACAGGTTCCACAACGTGCCAAGAAAGCCTGGTCCGTATAAGTGTTAGAAAGTCCCAGAGGACACAGTGTAAAATATTAAGTATGGTACTACAGTTGAATGTTAAAAGCCCAGTAGGGGTGCCACGCATATTAATATACATTCAATTCCCTACATGGATTTGAAATACAGTTTAAATTTCATGTTATAAAATATGTTAGACCCTCTTCATATTTCAGAGGTCTAATTAGCCTTTATTAGAGATACTACGCAATACTTTCTGCAACTGCAGCCATTGTGCAGAGAGGAGACATTAATGATTAGATATTCATATATATCTATAGGCAATCCCAGCATCATCGGGCAATAGCAGGGTATACCATGGACACGTCGCCAGTCCATCGCATGGCCAACACACACTCACACCTATGGGCAGTTTAGAGTAAGGATAAACCTAACATACATGTGTTTGGACTGTGGGAGGAAACCGGAGTACCCGGAGGAAACCCACTCAAGCACGGGGAGAACATGCACACTCCACAATGGACCAGACCGGGAATCCAACCCAGAGCTCAGCGTTTGCTAGAGTGAAACAATACGATGCATCTCGTATTTAGCTAGAATGGAGCGCTTCCAACAGCTGAATAATAATAATTATTATTATTATTCATTATTATAATAATTATTATTATTAGACATTTCATAAAATTCTGAAACAGCTGGCCTCACAGTTCTTTACTCCACACAGCGTGCGAGATTATTGCATGTCAAATGTATCTACTGATACATGAGAGTATGTCTTTTGCTTCTCTCGTTGCTTTTGTAGAGACAGCAGCGATAGTCCAGATACTTATACAAATAAGTTCTGTCTGTTTTGTGTCTCAAATGAAAGATACTCAGCTTTACTGAATGGCATTTACTTGTTGGAATATATGTACTACATGCTTAAGAACCTATTTTGGTTTATTTATTATACATACTTAGTAGAGATGGAAGGATGGATCAGTGTATCGGTATTGGCCGATGTTTAATCAAAATATGTGATCGGCCGATATTTCTCCAATTTAGCCGATCGATGACATTAAACAAATGAGCCTAATTTCTGTTTTTCCAGCCAGCGTTTTATCCAGGAAGAGGAGCCCTCCGGCCTGTTCCCTGCATTTCCTATCTGAACCACTAGGTGGATATAAACACCCTTTAATTTTCCACAGACTGACTAAAGAAGCGGCCTCGCGAGAACAGTTTATGGCGTTCACCGCATGTGCGCACACACAGCTAGCACAAAACAAACAACCCAGAACATCGTGCAGACCAGATCTGACCGGTACGAACAGAACAGCAGCAGAAACAGCCGGAGAGCTAAAGAACCACAGCCAGAGTGATTGAGTGTATAGTTCTAGATAAGCAGCTCTTCTCGGCTGTAGAAGACGTTCATTCTGCTGCTTAATATTCCACCTGGATCTACGCTCTGCTGTTCCTAGTAGAGATACTTTTCAGATGTGGCTCTTCTGGAGCTGAATCAAGCGGTTTACTCCCACATAGACCAACTTCTAATTTAGTTACAATATTATACTGTTTCATATGAGCGCGTAAAAAATTTAATAAACCAGTTTAGACCATGTTTCATGACTTGCTTGCGCTAATAATTGCATGTAGCCCTGCCGTGGCATATAGCCCCGCCCTGGATCGGTATCAGCTATCGGCCGATCGTGCTGAAGGTGATCGGCGATCGGAGTCAGCTTCAAAAACACTTACTACACATGCGGTGAGCGTGAGGCCGCTGCTTTAGTCAGTCTGTGGAAAATGAAAGGTTGTGTATTTCCACCTAGTGGTTCTGATAGGAATTGCAGGGAGCTGGGCGGAGGGCTCCTCTTCCTGAATGAAATGCTAGCTAAAAAAACAGTAATTAGGCTCATTTGTTTAACGTCATTGATCAGCTAAACTGGAGAAATATCAATATACCAATACATGGCTGATCATTATTCCATCGCTATATATTACCAATGCTATGAATAGAATAACTTCACATACTGTGCTGCACTAAATCCAATTAAACTGGACTAATTATGCTCTCTTTGTAATGAAACATGTGTACTCGGTCAGTGTTTTAATAAGTACTGATGATATGCATGACATATTTGGAAAGCCTTCTGAACAAAATATGACAAATTCACGATAATACAAACCATCACAGCAGAGCATCCTTATGTGCGCCAGCTGTGTCCGTGCCCTCAGAGTGTTTTTCACAGCAGGAACAAAAACAGCTTCGCTCTTGACTGCACCCCAAGCATGTCAACACGCTAACCTTTCTGATTAGAAATGCAGAATTACTGTCAGGAGGCAGAGGTTATTGTGAAGTTCGCCGTATAAAAATACTACAAGCATAAACAAAAATAAATAAATAAATAAAAGGCCATAGGCTACTGTAAAAGCAACTACCCACAGGTGTAGTGAGGCATGTTCAATACAAGACATGCCTGTTCAGTTATTATAGGTGAAAGTCACGACCACAGTGGGATTACACAACATTCTATTTGTTCAAGAGGTGGTCTTTTTATTTTCTGGGGTGTTTTGGGGAAGGGGGCAGAGCCTGAAACGTCCATCACTACTAAGTGTTCTAAGAACTCCTAGGAACCCATAGTCCCCCTAGTATCTACCCTTTAGTCTCTCTCAGCCCGTAGCTCACGGACTACACAAAAGCTCTTCAGCTATTGTGCTAAAGCTATTGTTAGCTCTCCTAATGCAAGGATGAACCACAGTGCATGGAATCAGGAGATGGATACTCAAGTGAAGAGAACTGAAGCGCTCCATGAAGGTGGATTGATGTTGATTAAGGAGATGTTCTTGACATGAAGCTGGTCATGTTTCCCAGATCAGTACAAGAAACGTTGTTTGATCCATAATAAAAGAGACATGGTGGATAATCAGCCTCCAAATAAGATGCAGGATTTCAACCACTGCTGATTCAAGTGAACTTTCTTCCAAGCAATGGGTTGAAAGTAAAGCTGTAGTTAGTTACAGATGAAGAATTAAATGTCAAGCTGCATCGAGGCTGGTGGACGAAAAAGGGTGAGCAGGTAAAAGAACAAAAGGCAGGATTCATTCACCTCAGCAGTAACTGCACTAGACTACGGTGCGGTAATTGGGTCCTATTCATAAAGTCACAGTGGTGGTGATTAGCGCACCAGCCTCTTCTCACTGTTGCAGTGTTTTCACATGTTTCCTACGTATAAGCCAATCAAAGCCTGCACCTTTATTAGGTAATATATATTAACGTCTAGCGCTCAGTGAAGGTTAGTTTGGGTGGCAAAATGGACATTTAATTTCAAAGAAAACCAAAAATATCCAGTTCAGAGCTACAGATTATATATGTATGTGCATACAGTACCGGTCAAAAGTTTTAGAACACTACCGGTCAAACGTTTTAAAACAGTTTTAAAACGTTTGACTGGTAGTGATCTAAAACGTTTGACGGGTAGTGTACTAAAACGTTCGGCTGGTAGTGTATCTAAAACGTTCGACTGGTAGTGTATCTAAAACGTTCGACTGGTAGTGTATCTAAAATGTTCGACTGGAAGTGTATCTAAAACATTTGGCTGGTAGTGTATCTAAAACGTTTGACTGGTAGTGTACTAAAACGTTTGACTGGTAGTGTACTAAAACGTTTGGCTGGTAGTGTATCTAAAACGTTTGGCTGGTAGTGTACTAAAACGTTTGACTGGTAGTGTATCTAAAACGTTTGACTGGTAGTGTACTAATATGTTTGACTGGTAGTGTTCTAAAACGTTTGACTGGTAGTGATCTAAAACGTTTGACTGGTAGTGTATCTAAAACGTTTGACTGGTAGTGTACTAATATGTTTGACTGGTAGTGTTCTAAAACGTTTGACTGGTAGTGATCTAAAACGTTTGACTGGTAGTGTACTAATATGTTTGACTGGTAGTGATCTAAAACGTTTGACTGGTAGTGTACTAATATGTTTGACTGGTAGTGTATCTAAAACTTTTGACTGGTAGTGTTCTAAAACGTTTGACTGGTAGTGTACTAATATGTTTGACTAGTAGTGACCTAAAACATTTGACTGGTAGTGTACTAATATGTTTGACTGGTAGTGATCTAAAACGTTTGACTGGTAGTGATCTAAAACGTTTGTCTGGTAGTGTACTTAAACGTTCGGCTGGTAGTGTATCTAAAACGTTCGACTGGTAGTGTATCTAAAACGTTCGACTGGTAGTGTATCTAAAATGTTCGACTGGAAGTGTATCTAAAACATTTGGCTGGTAATGTACTAAAACGTTTGACTGGTAGTGTACTAAAACGTTAGGCTGGTAGTGTATCTAAAACGTTTGACTGGTAGTGTTCTAAAACGTTTGACTGGTAGTGTACTAATATGTTTGACTGGTAGTGTACTAATATGTTTGACTGGTAGTGACCTAAAACATTTGACTGGTAGTGTACTAATATGTTTGACTGGTAGTGATCTAAAACGTTTGTCTGGTAGTGTACTTAAACGTTCGACTGGTAGTGTATCTAAAACGTTCGACTGGTAGTGTATCTAAAATGTTCGACTGGAAGTGTATCTAAAACATTTGGCTGGTAGTGTATCTAAAACATTTGGCTGGTAATGTACTAAAATGTTTGACTGGTAGTGTATCTAAAACGTTTGGCTGGTAGTGTACTAAAACGTTTGGCTGGTAGTGGATCTAAAACGTTTGGCTGGTAGTATACTAAAACGTTTGACTGGTAGTGTATCTAAAACGTTTGACTGGTAGTGTATCTAAAACGTTTGGCTGGTAGTATACTAAAACGTTTGACTGGTAGTGTTCTAAAACATTTGACTGGTAGTGTACTAAAACGTTTGACTGGTAGTAATCTAAAACGTTTGACTGGTAGTGTACTAATATGTTTGACTGGTAATGTTCTAAAACGTTTGACTGGTAGTGATCTAAAACGTTTGACTGGTAGTGTACTAATATGTTTGACTGGTAGTGATCTAAAACGTTTGACTGGTAGTGTACTAATATGTTTGACTGGTAGTGATCTAAAACGTTTGACTGGTAGTGATCTAAAACGTTTGTCTGGTAGTGTACTTAAACGTTCGGCTGGTAGTGTATCTAAAACGTTCGACTGGTAGTGTATCTAAAACGTTCGACTGGTAGTGTATCTAAAATGTTCGACTGGAAGTGTATCTAAAACATTTGGCTGGTAATGTACTAAAACGTTTGGCTGGTAGTGTACTAAAACGTTAGGCTGGTAGTGTACTAAAACGTTTGACTGGTAGTGTTCTAAAACATTTGACTGGTAGTGTACTAATATGTTTGACTGGTAGTGTTCTAAAACGTTTGACTGGTAGTGATCTAAAACGTTTGACTGGTAGTGATTTAAAACGTTTGACTGGTAGTGTACTAATATGTTTGACTGGTAGTGATCTAAAACGTTTGACTGGTAGTGTTCTAAAACGTTTGACTGGTAGTGATCTAAAACGTTTGACTGGTAGTGTACTAATATGTTTGACTGGTAGTGATCTAAAACGTTTGGCTGGTAGTGACCTAAAATGTTTGACTGGTAGTGTATCTAAAACTTTTGACTGGTAGTGTACTAATATGTTTGTCTGGTAGTGTATCTAAAACGTTTGACTGGAAGTGTATCTAAAACGTTTGACTGGTAGTGTACTAAAACGTTTGACTGGTAGTGATCTAAAACATTTGACTGGTAGTGTACTAATATGTTTGACTGGTAGTGTACTAATATGTTTGACTGGTAGTGTACTAATATGTTTGACTGGTAGTGTTCTAAAACGTTTGACTGGTAGTGATCTAAAACGTTTGACTGGTAGTGATTTAAAACGTTTGACTGGTAGTGTACTAATATGTTTGACTGGTAGTGATCTAAAACGTTTGACTGGTAGTGTTCTAAAACGTTTGACTGGTAGTGATCTAAAACGTTTGACTGGTAGTGTACTAATATGTTTGACTGGTAGTGATCTAAAACGTTTGGCTGGTAGTGACCTAAAATGTTTGACTGGTAGTGTATCTAAAACTTTTGACTGGTAGTGTACTAATATGTTTGTCTGGTAGTGTATCTAAAACGTTTGACTGGAAGTGTATCTAAAACGTTTGACTGGTAGTGTACTAAAACGTTTGACTGGTAGTGATCTAAAACATTTGACTGGTAGTGTACTAATATGTTTGACTGGTAGTGTACTAATATGTTTGACTGGTAGTGTACTAATATGTTTGACTGGTAGTGCACTAAAACGTTTGACTGGTAGTGTATCTAAAATGTTTGACTGGTAGTGATCTAAAACGTTTGACTGGTAGTGATCTAAAACATTTGGCTGGTAGTGTATCTAAAACGTTTGGCTGGTAGTGTACTAATATGTTTGACTGGTAGTGTTCTAAAACGTTTGACTGGTAGTGTATCTAAAATGTTTGACTGGTAGTGATCTAAAACGTTTGACTGGTAGTGTATCTAAAATGTTTGACTGGTAGTGTATCTAAAACGTTTGGCTGGTAGTGTATCTAAAACGTTTGACTGGTAGTGTACTAAAACGTTTGACTGGTAGTGTACTAAAACGTTTGACTGGTAGTGTACTAAAACGTTTGACTGGTAGTGATCTAAAACGTTTGACTGGTAGTGATCTAAAACGTTTGACTGGTAGTGTACTAAAACGTTTGACTGGTAGTGTATCTAAAACGTTTGACTGGTAGTGTACTAAAACGTTTGACTGGTAGTGTATCTAAAACGTTTGACTGGTAGTGTATCTAAAACGTTTGACTGGTAGTGTATCTAAAACGTTTGACTGGTAGTGTACTAAAACGTTTGACTGGTAGTGATCTAAAACATTTGGCTGGTAGTGTATCTAAAACATTTGGCTGGTAGTGTATCTAAAACGTTTGGCTGGTAGTGTTCTATTATTATGTAACCGTTTCATAATGCACAGCCTTTCACAGATTATTGTTTAAACATTGGGCTCCTACATGTGCACTTCTTACAGAAAAACGTCACCACAAACTAAAATCTAGGCCTCATCGGTTGAATCGGTATAATTTCTAATGATGAAAGAAACTCTATTGCAATTTAATTATTATTAACTGTTCTATTACATTGCAGACATCACAGATAATTCAAGCCATATTGGCCGCGTTAGGTGGCATTTTATTTTACGAAATCACCAACAGTATATGCAAATGAAGAGTATGAACTGCACTTCATAGGTAATATATCGTCGCTGTCCAAAGATGTAACTCCATTTCTGTCATTTATTACATTTTGTAATACATTTATGATAAATGGACAATATAAATGTTCCAAAATAACTTAGTGGTCAGCATGGTGGTGTAGTGGTTAGTATGGTGGTGTAGTGGTTAGTAAGGTAGTGTAGTGGTTAGTACGGTGGTGTAGTGGTTAGTATGGTGGTGTAGTGGTTAGTAAGGTAGTGTAGTGGTTAGTACGGTGGTGTAGTGGTTAGTATGGTGGTGTAGTGGTTAGTATGGTGGTGTAGTGGTTAGTAAGGTGGTGTAGTGGTTAGTATGGTGGTGTAGTGGTTAGTATGGTGGTGTAGTGGTTAGTACGGTGGTGTAGTGGTTAGTATGGTGGTGTAGTGGTTAGTATGGTGGTGTAGTGGTTAGTACAATGGTGTAGTGGTTAGTATAGTGGTATAGTGGTTAGTATGGTGGTGTAGTGGTTAGTACGGTGGTGTAGTGGTTAGTATGGTGGTGTAGTGGTCAGCACGATGGTGTAGTGGTTGATATGGTGGTGTAGTGGTCAGCATGGTGGTGTAGTGGTTAGTATGGTGGTGTAGTGGTTAGTACGGTGGTGTAGTGGTCAGCACGATGGTGTAGTGGTTGGTATGGTGGTGTAGTGGTCAGCATGGTGGTGTAGTAGTGGTCAGTATGGTGGTGTAGTGGTTAGTATGGTGGTGTAGTGGTCAGCACGATGGTGTAGTGGTTAGTACGGTGGTGTAGTGGTTAGTATGGTGGTGTAGTGGTTAGTACGGTGGTGTAGTGGTCAGTACGATGGTCTAGTGGTCAGCACTGTCTCCTTACTGTAAGATGATCTGGGTTGGATTCCCAGTCTGGGTTGTTCTGTGTGGAGTGTGTATGTTCTCTCCGTGGTTGAGTGGGTTTCCTCCAGGTACTCCGGTTTCCTCCCACAGTCCAAACACATGCATGTTGGGTTGATCACTCACTCTAAACTGCCCGTCGGTGTGAGTGTGTGCATGAGTGAATGTTGGCCATGAGATGGACTGGCGACCTGTCCATGGTGTACCCCGCCTTTACCCGATGACGCTGGGATTGGCTCTAGCCCCCCGTTACCCCGACTAGCGGGCAATATGTTAATGAGCGATGTTTAACAAGAAAGCTTTTAAATAATTAAAGTAAATCTGAAAACAGAACAATATAAAACAGAACTATTTTCTAATGGCCCTGCAAAATGGTGCTATTCTCTGATGCCTTGATTTGTCCAAGGCTGAAGGTGATTTTCTGTCCCTTCTTAAATGATGCAGCAGTTACAAATGGAGCACCATTTAAGAGGGAACGGAAGTTTCAAACAAGAAGCCAACTTCAGCCTCAAGTCCTCAACTCTTCTGCCTCATATATGTGCCCCATACACTGGTTCCTCTGAATGCCAGACACGGCAAGAATCTGGAAAACATTCAGTACCATCTTCAGTACCATCTGGTCCATGGCTTGTTACAAGAATAAGACCCTGTGACCGAGTCAGGCTGCTTCACAGGCAGCATGACAGGAAGCATGGCAATTGCTCTGGTGTCCATGTTCGCTAAGGCTAACCCAAAAAAAAGACCGACCCGAGCAGAGAGAACAGGCAGCTTCTTGACTTCTCTCTCTCTCTCTGTCTCTCTCTCTCTCTCTCTTCCAAACAGAATTAAACTGACAACTGGGGTGCTCACTGGCACACTTCTTTAAGCAACTTAAAAGCCAGTTTCCCAACATCATCTGTTTAAAAGTGCTATTTTCAAAATTCACTAAAACTATTAACAGAAATTCCCTTTAGTTTGGATTGTATGTTTACGTATCTTGTTGCAGAGACATCTACTGAACTTAAAAAGCTAACCAGCTAGCCCCACCAACCCTGCCTGGTAATAACACTTTGTACCTCACTGTACATAGAGTAGAATTAATCCAACATGAGAAGATGAAGAAGCAGCACTGCTGCCCGATGGCGTATTCTAACCTCTTGTCAATCTTGTTGAAGGTTCTGCTTCAGCTTAGATTATTTAAGAACAGGTAACCAAAGAAAGGAAGAGTAAACGTAATGATGGACAACATTCTTGGCAAGCTGTTATCTCTGGCCCCCCCTCTTGGCAAAAAAAACACATTTATTAACAAACTAAAGAAGTGATATAAATAGAAGTATAACAGGTGTTAACACTGGTGCTCCTTTCCACCACCGGAGACGCTCTCAGCAAGTAAATGGATGAAGTTTGATGTTGAACTTGCAAAGTTTCTTCTAGGCTGGTAGAAAGTGACAAAGGAGGAGGAGAGACTATACATTTCCTTGTTTCTAACAACAGGCCACCAGAGCCTTACATCGCCCCCTATATGTTTAGAGCATAAATTTGACAGGTTTTATCATCTTACAATGGCTGCAGAAAATCTCTAGTCTTAGTTCTCTTTCCCTACATGACTAGCACCTTTCCAGTATTGTTGGCTATTGTGGGTGGTATTATATGGATTTTGGGTGGTTTTGAATTTTATGAATGATTGAGGGCTGAGGGACTGTGAAATTTGTGATCTAAATTGTGGGGGCGCTATATAATAGGGATTTGAATTGATTATTCGAGAGTGAGTCACTGTGCATTTGTAGCTCTCTGCATTCTTCACATTCTTCATACCTAAGAAATTTAGTTTGGTGATTTATTCTGTATTTAAAATGCATTCAAGTTATCATACTTCACTTTGCTGTCAACTTTACCAAACTCTCCAAAGCTACCACCAATGCTGGCTCACTTTATTTCTTCTTCCTGTCATCACGAAATTAAGGATGAGATGTTCGGGAAGTAATAACCTCTGAAAATGATCCGTTCGTGTGGATGAAATTAGATAAGGCCACATAAAAGCTGTCACATAACCATACTGCGTTCGCATGAATCCCCAGAGCCGGCGTCATCGCTCCCATGTTCTTGCTGTGCAGAAAACGAAGGCATGTGGAGCTGAAGCGGTGAAATAACAACCTTCTGTTGCCAACACTGACACAAAACAGCATAAGCATAAATGACTCATCAAAGTCACACTTAGCATAGAAGAGCAGACTGCCAGGCCTTTAAAGGCATACAGCTAACAGCTTTATTATGTCATTAAAGTGAGCTCCACAATCCACAGGCCTTTCTGGTGGAAAGAATCCTCTAGACACGTACGCCAAGTAGTGACAAACTGGTACTTTTTGTGACACATCCATGCCATAACAACCCATGATTCCTTCAATCATTGACTTATTGCACCACGAAAGAGGCAAAAGCATGAGTACTATGTCAGGAAGTGGCTGTTGTAAGCCTGTGATAGAAGCCGAGCTAAAGTTAGCACTTCGAGAGCAGCTAAAACTTGCTGTACGAGCTGCAACAACAGTTTCAGCTGATGCATTTTCTTCACCCTGAATTGAAGCCACTGCACCAAATGAGTTTGTAACAGTTGTCTTTCTTTTATTGGGTTTGGCTGTTGGTTTCAAGAAAAAACAGTAATGGGTTGGCTGAGGGCCTAAGGCTAGGAAGGTCTCCACTGCATGGAAATGAATGGTAAGACAGAAACAAGGCAAAAGCAAGGTGAATGTTGCTTGCTGGCAGATGCCTACTAGGCATTGCTACACGTTTATAATAATAATATTGAATAAAATTAATAATATTCCATCATTACAATATTAAAAAAGTATGCGCTGGCTGCCGCCTGTGCTGTGCACCGCACTGCTGCCTCTACTCAGTCCTTGTTAGGCAAGACTATTCTAGTCAAGTTTTTTATTGCACCATTTTTCATTTTGCACCTCAGTTAACGTTATTAACCTAGTCAAATTTTATTTAACTCCAAATTAATTTTATTAGCTGGAATACAGTGAGGTAGCTTTTAGTAACGTGATACAAAGCCTGATAGATTTACTAGTAAATGTTTTATCGTAGTAAATTTACATGGGTAGTGAATTAAATGAAGATGTTTTCACACCTGTAGTTTGTTTCACTGATCCAGATCAGGTAATAAGTTTGTTTACTTGGAGCGTTTCCTCCTCGGTTAAGTTTGTTTCCAGGTAAAAACCTAAACACACCAAAATGCGCCTCAACAAACCATGTGAGCACGTTGTCTCCTCTGATTGGTCAGAGCTGTCTGGCGTGCGAGCAAGAAAGTAAACACAGGGAGAAGATCCGGTTTTCACAAACTACTGCACATTTCTTGTAGAGCGTATCACGGAGCAGCGGCAGAGACAGCATCTGTTCATAGCTGTAATAATAATCTGATAATATACCAAACTACAGTCCACCTGCAGACCACCCAGCTCACTCCAAACATCAAGTAGACAATGTCCCTCACTGCTAGTCCAAGAGAGACCTCGCTTCATTGTCCTCGCCCTGTTAGCTGCTACAGTTCTCCAGTTCTCTGTTTACACCATCTGCTGGATCACATAATGTAAAGCACAACCCGCAACAAGAGCTGTTTAGCGTAAACTTGAGGAGTACATCTACATTAGAGGTCAGATCACGTTCTCAGCACAAACAAACCGCTCTGGAGTTCGTTTGAAACCGGACCGAGAACACCTCCTCTCAAGGGTCTCTGTGCGGTTGTTTTGGTTCGCACTCGAGTGCGATTACTGTTTTCACACCTGCCAAAACGAACCACACCAAGTCTGTTTTAACCGGACTAACTTGTGCTGGTGTGAAAACGCCCTTAGATTTGTCACTACTGGTCCCAATCTGGGACACATGACAAGCTGTACTGTGCATGGAGCCTTGAGTTAATACTGAAGTTACTGTTGAGTGTCAGCTTGTGCTAAAAGACTACTAACAAGCCAGCCTTGCGTTGAAACTCATGATGAAAATGTATGTAGAACAATCTGCAGTTTTTGTTTGTCTATAATTGTGTTTGGTTTAACAGCAAATAATTGATCTGGCTCGAGAGCTTAGAATATACTGCAGCCAAGCTCCTAATATACAGGGCAGCCACGGGCCTGTCTTCCAAGACAGGGCACTTGTACAAACTGTCAAGTTGCTTTGGAGCCACACCATTCCTCCGGCAAATTTTCCAGGGTAAACACTGATCTGCGACTGTCTGCTGTCAGCGCTGCAGAGAGCTGTTGTCTCAGCGTCTCCCAGCGGCTTTGGCTGCGGTTCATATTTGCGAGAATCACAAGAGCATGCAATTGAACTGTCTTTCTGCACGAAGCGCAAAACGGAATCAAAATCTCTTCGTGTAAAATGTTAAACAAAGGCAGAATTCGTTCACGCCCCGCGGAGAGCTCTCTGCGCTCGTATTGTTCCTTAATAAAATGTAGGCGCAGACGCGATGGTCTCGTTTCCCATACCAGAGAGGAGCTCAGCAGGAGAAGATACCGTAGGCCTATTTCCTTCTGTTTTCACTCTCTCTCTCTCTCTCTCTCTCTCTCTCTCTCTGTCTCACTCACACTTTTTCGCTTTCACAGCGTCTGTTGTGCCAACTCATTTAATATTGCTGGGGGTAACAATTTTGAAAACCTTCTCAAATGAGCTAAATCGAAAAATAACACAGTTTGCAGAAGGAAATAAAAATAGCGTCCGCAATCGTGCTGACACGAAGAAGCTGGCGGTTCGGGGAAGCTCGGAAGATCACAGATGGTTGCGGTCTTACCTGACAGGCGTTCCAGAGGTGCTGGGCCAGGTGGTTGATTTGAGACAGAAGGAGTCTGACCAGCACTGACCTGAGCACACTGCTGCTTCCCAGAGAGATCAGGCACTCTGTCAACGTCTCCTGCGCCGCAAACTAGAGCGAGACAGAAACAAGATGTTAACCAGGCAAAAAAATAAATAAATAAATATAACTGCTCGCCTGACCTCCATCTCTCCCGACTTGGGTCTGGCTGATGAATGTCAGGGTAGAGTGGAGACTGGGTCCCTGCTCTCATTCATTACTCACAATCAAATTTACAGTGAAGCTGGACAGTTTACAGCAATAGTTCAGCCACCGGTCTAATTTTTCTCTCAGTGGATCAGCCAAGATATGTTTGCTGTCTGAACGTAGCCAACGAGTAATAAAAGCTTCTCTCAAATACGGGTGACGGCTGACTCAGATTTGGTGGCTGTGGTAAAGAAAACATTGTAATCATAAAACCAGAAGAAAAACTTCTTTTACATAATGAAGGATGTGATATTAGGTCAACACAAGCATGTCACCACTTTGCACTGTTAGCTCCCCCTACAATTTTAGACTATCTTTCAAAGAAAATAGCAGGAGAGGTTAATATATTAAAAGCACCAAGACCTTAAGATAGGATAAGCTAAGATAATCCTTTAGAAGTGGGGGGGGAGGAGTTACAGCAGCTCAGGGATAGCAAGGCACTTAATACAAAAAATAAATAAATAAAAAGTCAGTATATACAATATAAATAATAAAAAAGTCAAGAACTCTTGAGATTGTATTTACGAATAATTGCACGTTGCTTCTTAACTGCACAGGGGGAATGGAAAAATGTTGCGCATTATGTTATTTTCTTTAAGTGTGTGTGTATATAGTCTGCTGTGTGTATGTGGTCTGCTGGGAGCAGTGCTGGTTGTAGAGTCTAACAGCAGCAGGAAGGAAGGACTTGCGGTATCGCTACTTCACACACTTGGGGTGAAGCAGCATGTCACTGAAGGAGCTGCCCAGTGCTGCTAGAGTCTTATGCATGGGGTGGGAGTTATTCTCCAGCATTGATGCCAGCTTGGCTAACATCTTCCTGTCTCCTACCACCTGCACTGGGTCTAAGGGGCTTCCTAGGACAGAGCTGGCCCTCTTTATGAGTTTGTCCAGTCTCTTCTTGTCTGCTGTCAAAATACTGCCGCCCCAACAGACCACTCTGGAAAAGACGGCAGATGCCACCACTGTGTCAAATAATAATAATAATAATAATTAAAATTTATAATGTGCCTTTCTCAAACCCAAAGTGCTACAAAGAAACACAAAAAACACTCAATTAAAAATATTATGTATAAAAATGACATTAAAAACAAGAAAAATCTATTATGTTTAAAAGTTAATCTAAATAGACTTTTTAAAAGATACTACTGTAGGAGCATGTTTAAGTGTCTGGTAAGACATTCCACAGCCGAGGTGCTCTTTAAGAAAATGCTCACTGCCCCACTGACCTACGTTTACAGACAGGCTGCTGTAAAGTGATAGTATCAAACAGAGCGCAAAGAGCAAAGGGGAATACAGAAGTTTACCAAATCACATAGATACCCTACAGCTGTACCATGCACCGCACTATAAGTCAGCACAAGAGTTTTAAATCAATATGGGCACGAACAGGGAGCAAGTGCTGTCTTTCCAACACGAAAGTAATATGAGCACGAGGAGACATACAAGTTAGAACTCTGGCAGCACAATTTTGAACATACTGAAGCCTCTGAAGAGACTTTTAAGTAAACCAGCAAAACGAGAATTACAATAGTCCAATCTACAAGAGGTAAACCCAGGAACAAGCTTTTTCGCTTCACAAGGTGATGGAAAGGACCTGAGTCTAGTAATGTTTCGAAGATGATAAAAAGACACTTTCGTAAAAGTCTTGACATGGGTGTAGAAATTTAGGTGACTGTGAAAAGTAATGCCCAAAAAGAAGAGGGTAGTATCTGCACACCATCTATAATAAGATTAAAATTAGTGATCTTCAGCAGAGAAGGCTGCCTACCAATGAAAATAATCTCAATCTTAGAACAGTTCAATATAAGAAAATTCTGTTACATCCAAGCAATTTCATTGGGCAATTTCTTTTTTAAACACATTCAATTGCTTAGCTTTGATTGTTGAATGGTATTAAAGTAAAGAATCCAAGCACGTCCTCAGTCACATGTTAGCCTCCACGGAGCTGAGAGACAGAGATAGGAGACTAAACAACCTGACAACATGAAATAACCTGCTTGACCATTTGGGAAAAATATCTAATTGTGATGAGCAATACTGTAATTGTGATTTAAATGCAATTATCGCCTATAAAAGTCCTGTTTATTTGGCAAAGATGACCAAAGCATCCACTTTTTTCTAGCATAAAGCTTAAACGCTGAGTGTATCACACTCAGTAAGTTGTCATCACAGTAAGTTGAGATGGTTATGATCATATATAGATATACAGAACATGGGTGATTTGTTGCTTCTTATTGGTTGAACTCTTATACAGGCAGCTATATAATAAAAATTGCAGCTTTATGTGATTTGAAAAATGCGATTTCAGTATAAAAACAATCTTTCATCCTATTCATCCCTATGCTTTATCATCCTGGTAGGCATACATCCAGTCAGTCACATCTGTTTCCTTATCTGACATAACACTACAGCACATCTGTCCTTCTTGTCCATCGCAAAAAGGTATATATCCACCTGTTATAAACTGAATAATGAGGCTTTATATATGTTTTAATCAGTGGAATAGAATGCTGAATAACATGCAATGACATAAAATGATATTTCTCTTCCACATGTTTAGCATAGTTCCTCCCAATCTTTAATTTTTTTCACAAAATATCTAATTTTAGATTTTAATCGATTCTTTCCTACTAAAAATCAAACTACAGACAACAAATAAATAGTTCAAGACAACTTTTACCTTTATATTGTTTGCATTTAAATTTCTCCTTTGTGTTAAAGTTAAAGTACATACTTCTAGTCTAAAACTTTCAACATATTAATGAACCCGTATATATGGGCACCATGTCTTCTGCAATAAACATTGCTATAGCAGAGTCTGCCTACTCACCAACTGGCCCACAGCTGGAAAATGTGGCAGGGTGGTTGTTTGCTTTATTTTGTGTGGTGTGATAGTGGAGCGGCTGTTTTCATTCCGCTGCATGCTTCTGTTTTAGGTGTTGAAAAAAAAATGTTAGACGAGGACTTGTTTTGGACAAATTCTGGCCTTCCCTACGGAAGCCCAAAGGGGGGGGGGGTGTCAGTGGTGGAAGTTAAAACTGAGAGAAATGTGTTTTATTTTCATAAAGCACATCGTCCTTAACTGTAAATTCATATGAATTGACAGAATGTATTTATCACCCAGCTCAAGTGCTTATTAATCTACACCACTGTATCTTTTATTGGTCAGTATGGGCAAAAAGTTTTATTATGGTATAATTAAGATTGCAGAAAAAACTTCACAGTATTTATTACAGTATTATGTATTTATGTACTACTTTTCCAAATTAAACCTCTATTAGATGCTTAAGTAGGTCTTTTTGGCAGATTACACACAGATTATACACAGACAAATGTCAGTACTGCTTTCTAACCCTAACCAGACACAGGCAAGTGTACAGCGTCAAGCCTAGGGCGACTTCTCTGAGCTTGGCGAAAGTGGTGTTGAAAGTTGTTTTACGTCCAAAAGTCTTTTGTCTCATACCGTGTGCTCTCCTGGGGGAAAGAGGGACGCTTGCGGCAGAACAGACGACAAGACAGGAACAAAAACAACAAAACCAAAACTTGACACTCTTCAGGGGCCTCAAGCTAGACTTCTTAGTCCTTTCACAACACGCACAAGCTTTTCAGCCTGTCTGTCCTTTTTGCTGCTGCTGCTGCCGGTCTCTCTCTCTCTCTCTCTCTCTCTCTCTCTCTCTCTCTCTTTCAATCTCTCTCTCTCTCTATTTGACTCACTCTCTCTCTCTCTGTCTCTCTCTCTCTCTTTCTCTCTCTCTCTAACTCACTCTCTTAATCTCTCTCTCTCACTCTCTCTCTCTCTTTTTCTATCTCTCTCTCTCTCTGTCTCTCTCTCTTTCTCTCTCTCTAACTCACTCTCTTAATCTCTCTCTCTCTCACTCTCTCTCTCTCTTTTTCTATCTCTCTCTCTCTCTCTATTTGACTCGCTCTCTCTCTCTCTCTCAGTCTCTCTCTCTCTTTCTCTCTCTCTCTAACTCACTCTCTTAATCTCTCTCTCTCTCACTCTCTCTCTCTTAATCTTTCTCTCTCTCTCTCACTCTCACTCTCTCTCTCAATCTCTCTCTCTCTCTCTCTCTCTCTCTCTCTCTCTCTCTCTCTCTGCTGAAGGTGCCTATGTTGCGTGAACCATTGCTGGCTGCCTCTCATTATGGCAGTTTAAGCATCTGGGTGGAGAAAAAAACAGAGCTCACTGCTTTACATCCATGTCACTGCCCCTGCACTGCAGCTCCGCCCCCAGCATCAAACATCAGGCATCATGTGGTGTCCAAGCCACCAATCAGGAGGTGGAGCTCAGGTGTCATCATTATGCATCCTGTGGTTTGTGTAAATGTTCAGTTATTTGCAATTATTGGCACACAGGTAAGCGGTAATGAAAGAAATAACACCTTCAAAAACTCACCCACGACTACTAAAATCCAGAAAACTCATCTGATAGCAAGATACTGTGATTATATTTAAATGTATCATGCTTTAACATTTGAACATCAGAGAAGAGAAAAGATTGGAACATTATAATGAATTTATATTTGAATATCATTAACTAGTTAGTCAGGATCTGTGAGTCACACTGAAATTTGACCCATGTATAAATATTCACACTACCTGCTCACATCACACCTGTCCTCCACCAGCTTCACTGGCTTCCTGTTTCTGAACGCACCCGCTATAAAATACTTTTGTTAACTTATAAGGCCGTACATGGCTTAGCTCCATCATATCTCTCTGCTCTCTTACAGCCCTATGCTCCATCATGCTCTCTGAGGTCCTCGGTTTAGGTTGTCTATGGGTGGCAGATCTTTCAGTGTTGCTGCCCCCACTCTTTGGAACGCCCTACCTCTTTCTATTCACATGTCTTTCTATGTTTCTGTGTTTAAATCTCAGCTCAAGTCCCACCTTTTCTTTTCACTCTCTTTAACTTGAATCTTTTTTTCCCCCCTCATTTGTTCAGCATCCTTGGGTTTGTGAAAGGCGCTATATAAGTGCAACATATTATTATTATTATTATTATTATTATTATTATTATTATTATTATTATTATTATTATGTTTTAGGGGTGTAAGAAACTATTGAAATATTGAATATTGGGATATTATGTTTCGTGACACTGTGTCGTTTCTCTAAAACACAGTATTACCACTCTGACCACTAGATGGCAGTGCTGTAATCCATTTTCAGCTCCACTCCAACATTAACAAGCAGCACAAGGGTGCAATGCTATTGTAAGCATTGACAAACCTGTTCATATGGTGGTGTGTTTTAATAGTAGGACTAGAAAAATCGAAATACATATCACTTTTTATCACAATACTATCGCAATATATTGAATCGTGACCGCTGTATCACGATACGTATTGTCGCCAGGTTCTTGCCAATACACAGCCTTACTATGTTTAATAAAGATAGTATGTTAGCCCCAAGCTATGCAACTTATCACAGCATACTTGTACAACAATATGATATCATGCAATACAGTCAATACACAATATGTTGCATCATCACATGCTTAACTACTACTGTTTTTGCCATATTGTTTACTGATTATTCCTAAGTGCCAATTAAACAAGTTAAGATGGCATTTATTGCAACAATACAATTATAAAAAGACTTAATGTTTATCATATTTTTTCTGTGGTGTGGTAAGTTGGAACAGACAGATTGTACTAGTAGCAGCACATTTAATAAATACTATTAATGGTGTGAGTATAATCTTTCTCAACATTTCATAATATGGTCCTGCATTATTTGCATCCATTAATGCTCTTTATGCATAAAAAGTTTTCCTGACTGAATTTCGTTCCTCTTAGAAAGAATGCTTAGCTGCAGACCTAAAATTTGTTTTACAGATTAATATCTGAACGAGAAGAAGGAGGGGGCAGATCTCATAGCTCAGTTGCCCTGAAGGATATAAATTAAGTTAGCACTATATGATCATTAAGCTAGATCTTAACCTTACTGAAAAGGTTCCCCGAGTGATCAGCAGCCAAAGAGAGGATTTGAAGCCCACTCTGCAGAATTAAGAAGTCAGGTCGAACAACTTTGTGCTGAGCTCTGTTGAGTGCCTCAGCTTCAAAGTCAAGACTCTCGAAAAGTGGATTGAACAAACGGGACTTAGCAGACACTCACGTGTTCACTTTAACGGGACGTGTCCACTTTGAAAAAGGAACTGGCACCGCTGACAGAACATAGAGAGGAGGCAAGATCTTGGTGCTGTAACATTTGCATCACGGGGGGGTCAAAGAGGGGCAAGAATCCGGTAAATGCACAACTCAGTCTGCAGATGACGTGCTGTGGCTCTAAGGCTGGAAAAAAGCCCTGTACTTAACCAAGCCCAGTACAAACTAGGCAGCAAACTGACAAATGATGCGCAGCCTCCCAGGGCTTTCATGGTTAGATGTCACTACGTCACAGAGAAGAAGGATATAATGAAGCAAGCCGCTGAGATCAGGTCGATAACAACAGCAGACAAGGACAGGATTTGTGTACGTAAACAATGAGCAGAATTCAACAAAGTTAGAAGTTTGCTGCGGCATTGAGAGTGGCTCGGATATTTCTCACAGAATTAAGGATTAAGACGTCTGTTGAACAGCAGTCATGCTTTAAAGACCCATAACATGCAAAGGACTTCATACTAAAGAAGATGGTCTTCAAGAAACTCTAAGAAATGTCCAATGAGTTCCAGGGTGGCACCTAGCCAGTATTACTCTACAGGGTTCCCTAGCAATGCACGTTAGCTGCTACAGCGTACAAGAGTGTGGAGGGGATGTGCTAACATTACCTGTACTGGCAAAGTAGAGATTGTTGTTCCTACAGGACGTTTGGGAGCTTAAAAAAAATCCAATTTGATAATTAGGTCTAATGGTTAAGAAACAATTAATATAGTTCAGAGGTGGGATGTCAGACGTGATGTCATTTTTAGGTCTAAATGGTAGGGATGTAACGATGCATCACGAGACATTTAATAATTGGTGCAAATATGCCATGACTGAAATCGATTGAGATGTAAAATGAATCGATAGACTTCTGAAACAGCAAAGCGCGTCACGTCAGTGTCAAAACTGGGGAGTGCAAAAACGCAAGGTGAAAAAAAGAAACCTGCACGTTTTAACGTTTCACACGTACATTTTTCACTTGTGCAAATGTGAAACTCACAAGAGCAGAAAGAACAACTGCACACACATTTTTCATAAACACGCTCAAACTGTCTTTCTTTACATCCTTTACTGTTTTTTTCCTTGCACGCAAACTGCTCTACCGTCAGCTGCTCTCTGTGCTCAAGTTTTCAGAGGGGGCAGGTTTGATTGTTTGGGGTCAGTACATGGGCCAAACGCTATTGGTAGATGCCACCTGGTTTTGTGAGTGACCACTCACTATGAACAGCCTCTCAAACTACAACAACTACAGCTGGTTTATTTTGCTTGATAATGATTTAATAGTCTCATCAATTGTATGAGTCTGTATTCACTTCAGTTTACTTTGATAAAGATAAGATAAGCAAAACACAGTGTTTTGTAATTTTGTTATAGACATATAATAATTTGAAACTTTGTCAGTCATAATTTGTGTTCAAGTTGATTTTGTAAAAGAAAAAATAATGAGAAAATTGTTTTGTGAGGCCAGCATCATGAATTGCACTGCACTGCATAGAGTGTATCATTAAATCACTACTAAATGGTAAATAGGTTGCTTGGGCCTAACATATCATAAATAGTTTGTAACTGTTCAAACAGACTTGTAAATGAGACCTAACACCTGCCGCTCTGTTTAGTAGGGACTAGCTCTAATTTCAGTAAAGTTCCATTCACAGGTTAGGTTCACATGGTAAGTTATTAATGCTATTAACTAAAATATACTGCAGCTTGTTGCTGAAAAGAAGCTATTATTGGTTTATCATTTGTGTTTATGTGTTGTACACTATGTCCTTATATTTAAGGCGCTGCTTTTTGGCCTCCTCATTACTCCACCTCCTCTCACTCTATCACACAAAAATTCAGAGCGTCAGTAAGAGAGGTCAGACAGCAATAAAAGGCCACACTAGTAAGAATGACACAAACACCATGCTGAATGTCAGAGAACTTAATCATCCTGTCAACTGCAGGTAAAGCATTTGGGCAAGAAACCCACCTACTTAACAAGAGAGGGGTTCTTACAAATGTTCTACTCTAACAATCAGAGAGCTGCTACTCTCATGAACAGGAATGTCCAGTTCATCATAACATATAGGGTGTGTCTCAAAATCTACTGAGCTTCTACATAGGCAGCATTTTACGTCATAGTATGCGCTCCCGACATGTAGGCTGTCCCAATTCTTACATACCTTTAACATGCTGTCTACTGAGGAACCTTATTTACACCTGATTTTAAGGAAGCATCGAACGCTTCCTCAGCCGCTAAGACAATCCCATGATGCAACGCAGACAAACCTACGAGCAGTGAAGTGGTTTTAAAATGTGAGTTATTTTGATTCTCTCTGGAGTTTTAATGTGTTTCTGGTCATATAATCACACAAAACAGTTTTTTATTATCAACTCTGTAACGAGTCCTTCACCATTTACCAGTTTTATACTCGAGCCATTAGCATTTATGCTAGCGGATTTTGAAGCCTCGGGCTATTGTTTTGATGCCGGCCGGTAGTGTAGCAACCAGCTAAACCACAGGTTGCATGCTGCAGTGGGCGGGAACAAGCCGTGACGCAGTCTCTCTCTAACTAGAGCGCCTCAGTAATCTGTTTATGAGGAGAGATGAGGAGAGAACGCTGCTACTTACACAGCTGCTACCTAGACAGCCTACTTACACACTCACTAGGTTTTGAGACACACCCATAGTGTTTATCTTCCTCAGCCTTGTTAGGTGCTTCTTTACAATTATCATCAAACAGCTCTCCATATTTAGATGTAACATTGATGAAACCTTCATATGAAACCTTATCATATCTGACTGCAAATGCAATAACTGACAGCTGACATGCTGCTTTGTTACCTCCACAAACTAGGCTTATGTCCTATATCCTATTGATGGATTATATCCTATTATGAATTAACTGTTTTTTTTCCTGTTCCCACATCAAGCCAAGAAGTTGCTAAGGATCTTTGGAGCTGATTGGAAGATATGAGTGTAGTTGAGAGGGTACTTTGCCTTTTTTAGGAAGTATGGAAATCATAGCTTGTTTCATAGTCTGGGGGAGAAATCTTGTTTAAATACTTTGCACAGTGGTGATGATAGTTCAGCTGAGAAAATCATATAATGTTCTACGGAACCTGCGAACCTCACTACATCTTTTCAATAGCCCTATTTATTTCGTCAACTGATATTTCTATTTCTAAACAGTTTCTATTTGTCTTTTGTAGGGATGTTCTGTTTATTGCTATGGTAAAACTGTCAATCCTATCATCCTCATTAGCTCTTTAAGAATATAGCCCATTAAAATGATTGAAATACGCAATATATAAGGATAGGATAGCTGTCAATGCATCACTACAACACTAAATACATCAGAACGACACAATAATGGCTTTCAAGACACATGTGCGGTGACTGACCAACTGGAGATTTAAATATTCAACATCCAACAATTCTTCTTCTTCTCCTCTGCAGTTCATCAGTCATATTATTATTGATTATTTTTCCTGGACATTAAATTACTCCCCCCCACTTGAGCGACGGCAGTATCGTTACAGCAGACCGTGTCGCAGCAGTAATGGATCTTTGATTCCCACATAATGTAGCCACTCAACATACACAGCCACATCCCAAACTCTGACTACAATTTAATCAACTTTATAATTACACACATATATTTTTTTGAAGACAAATGAATCTTTGCAGACAAATTACTACAATTCATAAAAGACACTTGAGACATATGTGATGAGCCAAATATATTTCAAGTCCTGTGTCTGGTTGGTATACAACTGCACAGCCACAGAAAATCATTTCAGACTAATGAAACAGCTGAGGACCTCCACCTAAAATCATATGAGAATTATTATGAACATTGGGAACCAGCCAGTTCCCAAACTCCGTTGTCATCAACTTAGGCAATCAGCAACTGTGGGGCTGCTGGAAACATGGTAACTCACCGAACAGGAATGAATGATTTAGTTCAGTCTTTTTAAAGGGGCTATGTTCGGATGAGATAAAGCTAGTAAGGATGATCGGATTGACAATTTTACCACAGCAATAAACACGCCATCACTACAAGAGACAAACAGAAATGATTTAGAAATAGAAACAGCAGTTGAAATAAATTGAGTTTTATAAGTTTTATAAGATTTTTTCAGCTGAACAATTTCTCCCCAGACTTCCATAATTCTTAGAAAAGAAAGGGATCCTCTTAACTACACATATACCGTCCAATCAACTTTCTTAGCAAAGTCTTAGCAAGTAGGTTTGAATTAGTAACGGAAAAAATAGTTACTTCAAATCAAATAGGACATTGGATAGAAATATCACTTACCCATAAGCCTACTTTGTCTAGTTAACAAAGCAGCATGTCAGCTGTCAGTTATTGCATTTGCCGTCAGATATGATAAAGTTTCATATCTAGGCATCAATGTTACATCTAAATATGGAGAGCTGTTTGACGATAATTGGAAAGAAGCACCTAACAGGGCTGAGGAAGGTATGGTATAACAGTCAGCACTGTCGTCGCAATTGGCAGGCAGAATTAATTTTGTTAAAAGGATAAATATGCTAAGACTCTCTTCTTATTTTAGTACACACCCATCTTCATCGCTTAAATATTGTGAAGGAACTTAACAAGTACAGATATGTGTATATTTGGAATTAAAGTACTCCACAAATAAGGAGAGAATATATGGAAAGACAGAAAAAGAAAGAAGAATATTTAATTCATTTAAATCTATTGTTTCATTCAGTGTATGTGGTTACTTTCAGTACAAATGTAAACAAGCTCTTGTCTATTCCCATTTTCATCTTTAACCTGTATTATTTGTGTTCTGGTATGAGTTTGTGCTAAACCAGGTGATATAATCATAGAAACTGTATTGTATCAGAACTTTACATGTTGCAACAAGATGCTTTGTGTTGTTTTAAGCAGACAATCACTCGTTCCATTCCTTGTTTCCTCTAAAATACACAGACTAGTTGCAGAATGTCTTCCCCCTTAGTCTGAATGAGGGGGTGTATTCTGTTAGGTAAGCGATAACAAATCCTCAACAAAGAACAGACCTCAAATATCACGTTACTGCACATTTTAGCATACATTTTTTTTTATATTTACTTTTTTAAAAAAATATTTATGTCTGTTTCATCTTCACCCTATTCTTCAATGGTCAGGACCACCACAGAGCAGGTACTATTAGGGAGGTAGATCATTCTTAGCACTGTAGTGCTACTGACATGGTGTTGGGGTGTTAGTGTGTGTTGTGCTGGTGTGAGTGAATCAGACACAGCAGTGCTACTGCTGGAGTGTTTAAACACCTCAGTGCCACTGCTGGACTGAGAATAGTCCACGAACCAGCAACATCCAGCCAACAGAGTCCTGTGACCACTAGTGAAGGTCTAGAGGAACACAAACTGTGCAACAGGAGATGAGCTATCGCCTCTGACTTTACACCTAAAAGGCAGACCAGCAAGATAGGAGTGTCTTATAGAGTAGACAGTGAGTGGACACAGTGTTTAAACACTCCCGCAGCACTGCTGTGTCTGATCTACTCGTACCAGAACAACACACACTAAAACACCACAACCATGTTAGTGTCACTGCAGTGCTGAGAATGATCCCTCATCCAAATAATATCTGCTGTGTGGTGTACCTGTGGTGGTCCTGACCATTGAAAATCATTGTAAAGTATAGTTATATAGTTATATAGCAGTATCGTTAAAACACTAAGTTTGTGCTAAATCACATACACTTGTTTTATTTTTGGTTTCCAGTAGTGATGGGCCGATCCAGTGTTTTTCAGTTCCGATCCGATACCGATATATAACTGCCAATACCGGTACCGATACAAATACAGATATAAGGGCTTTTTTTTGGAAAATGGATCGGTAAGTGGATCGGCCGCATTCACCTGATATCCGATACGTTAAATTCCATCAATACCGGCCCGATACGGATATTGTATCGGATCGGTCCCATCTCTAGTTTCCAGACCTGTTGCGGTATGTTTTGCCCCTCAGTCCAACTGAGGGGGTATATTCTAATAGTTAAGTGACATCGATGCATATTGTCCATTATTGGTGCCATTAAAGCTTCATCATTGGTTACACATGTCAGTCACAGGAGTTCATGAAACATGAAGTCACGAAACACGGCTTGACGAGGGATTGGGGAAAAATAAGCGCATGTGATTTATGGCCAGTCTACAGCTTTAAAAACCTAAAACAACACAATGCAAAGAGTCTGCTTGGACACAAAAGAAATGGGCTATGCGCGCCTGGCAGACAGAGAGAGATCTTTTCTGCATGCTGGAAACATGTTATTTTGCACATTATGGGTGTGAAATGAAGGAAGGCATGAAAGTGTTTTTTCCTTTTTTTCTTTTTTTGATGGAACGTCCTCTCAGAAAACACCAGCAGGGGACTCGGCTTCCCACACGCAGGGTAGAGGGAAGAGAAACCTTATTCAGGAAACGAGAAAGTCCAATTAGTCCATGTAATGAAACCCCAGTAGCGTAATTAAAGCACCAACGGAGCTAAATGTAACCTAACTGTATGATTTATGAAACACGGTCAACTGGAGATAAAGTCCAGGGGAAAACTAATGGAAAACAATCAGAAACGTGCACGGAGAAGTGATACAGCTGTGAGGAATGAAACGGACTGTGAAATTATATTGGATCCAGCAGTGCTTGTATCTGGAATCAAGGCTACGGCAGCGCACCGGTAACTAACAACTAATTTCACTGAACACTAACTTTATAACGTTTGGCCAATAGGTCCCCCGACGTCTCCACGGAGCCACGTGTATAGGAGCAGAATGGCTTACCTATTTGCTCTACTCCACACTCTAAACTGACTGAATCAGTTTTCTCTGACGCAGGCATCGGGTCTGTGACGCATCCACAACTCCCGCTCATATAGCATCCACAGCATAGGCTACATTTATTTTTCCATGCATTTTAAAACAGGCCATTCTCTGTGCTGTTAGATGCCTATGGCTCCATTCAGGTATAACCTGACAGAGGAGTAGCTGGATTTATACACACACACACACACACACACAAACCCTAAAAGGTTTGTGCCACCTGTAACTGCAGCGGGGGAAAAATCGACTAGGTGAAATGGGCGTCCAAGAGAAGCAATAAGAGGCTGCTCAATTTCAGAATGAGCGATGGGGGTCAGCAGCGATGATGAAAAGGGGGTTTGTGTAAATGTGCACCAGTCTTGCAAAACATCATGCTACGCTGGACACTTTCTTTTCTTTTTTTTTATGTGACACGAGTCCCTCAATGAAATGTACAGCAGTGAGGGATTAAATGAGTGATGTAATAGGACGTTTAAAGGGCTCATATCCTGCATCTTCGTTGTAGTTTGATCTAAGTCCATTATAAGACTTGCTTTTGGTCCACAAACTCACACAGTCACAACTCTTTTTTACATGGACCACTTACCCCTGTGTATTTATATGAATGGTCATTTATCAACTGATGCTGAGTAAATAAGCTGACATGTAAATGAGTTCATGTCACATCACAAAATCAGTTCATTCGGCTGTTTTTACAACTTATTTCCACTTATGGGCTGCATAGCAAATAGGGGTGTAAGAAAATATCGAAAATATTGAATATCAGGATATTATGTTTAGTGATACTGTATTTATTCTCAAAATCACAGTATCGATAAACAGATTCCTCACAGACAGTGAATCAGTGTGTGTTGTGTTTAAACCTCTGACCACTAGATGGCAGTGTTGTAATCCATTTTCAGCTCCACTCCAACATTAACAAGCAGCACAAGGACGCAATGCAATTGTAAACATTGGCAAACCTGTTCATATGGTGGTGTGTTTTAATAGTAGGATTTGAAAAATCGCAGTATATCACTTTGCTTGCAGTATCGCAATATATCGTGATATATTGCATCGTGACTACTGTATCACGATCCGTATTGTATCACCATTTTTTTGCCAATACACAGCCAATACACAAACTTTATGTGGCCTTTACATCAGCTCAAGAACAGAGCATAGAGAGCTTCATGGAATGGGTTTCCATGGCCGAGCAGCTGCATCCAGGCCTTACATCACCAAGCGCAATGCAAAGCGTTGGATGCAGTGGTGTACAGCATGCTGACACTGGACTCCAGAGCAGTGGAGACGTGTTCTCTGTAGTGACCAATCACACTTCCCTGTCTGGTAATCTGATGGGCAAGTCTGGGTTTGACGGTTGCCAGGAGAATGATACTTGTCTGACAACACAACGAAAGACTGATACAAATCAGAAAGAAAACAATATGTACAGAATATACACTACGTACATTTTTACACTGGCAGGAGATACGCTGTGGTGGATTAACAGCTACCACATTCTACTATCCTAGGTTAACTTCCTGTAATAAAGTTCTCCAGTTCTCAGGCTTCGCCATTTCTACATTAACCAGGTAAGTACTGTGTACATTGTTTTGTCTAGATAGCTGGTGATGTGTCCAGGTCCTAACATCATTACACACTTTGCACACACTTTTGCATATAACTCATGAGCCACTTTTAGATACAGTCAATGCAGGTATTGAGCTTTGGAAACCCTTACTGTATATGTTGCTTGCTGACAATATATACACACTAAGTGACTTTTATAGGTTTTACAGATTCGATTTTAGGGAAGGATATCACATACACTTCTTCTGAGACATACAAAACAGTGTGCTAATGCTATGCCCTGGTGATAGACTGGCAGGATGAAGGTTGTGGGGACTGTATTGGGAGGGGGGGTGTATGGTAGATAGGGGTTTTACTTTGTGTGGTGTGTTCTTGAGAAATTTAAAACATCTGAATTTGAGAAATTGTTGGGTATCACTACAGGTTCAAATGAATAAATGGTACCAAACCCTAATACAACACTGTTTGAAAGATGGCCATGTAAACTGAACTAGCTCTTTTATCTTCTGGTACATATAACCACAATGTAAAAATGTATATGGAAATTAAGAAAAACATAAAATGCTAACAGAAATGTGGAATGTCCCAACTTCACACTGCTACACCTACAAGGTCAGGGTTAGTCTGGAGGTTGTTTGATTGGCTATTACTAATATTACTAATATTTCCATAACACCATAGCAATTTGCACAGTTTCCATGTGTGCTCGAAGACTGGAAAACTAGCCTATACATGTCCAGATTTTTAAGGGGTTTCCAGGATGTACAGGCCAACAGCATGCCACTGGGGGGGAAAAACACTTACTTGAAAATTAATTAAATAAAAAAGATAAAAGAAATTTGGGTTTGGTGTCAAACGAAAAGGAAATCATACAAGCCAGTTCTACCAGAGTTTAATTAAATGTAAAAAAAAAAAAACGTTTGATACATTTTTTATGAAACTAGACCCTTTATGGTGCTCCCAAATGAGAGTAGACAAATCCTTGAGCATTTCCATTCATTACAGACAGATGAAAAAGACACCTCGAATAACCTTCCTTTCCCCATTTTCGCCTCCATCTTATTCAGTGTAGTCCTTTCCCGCCGCGCATAAAATCATACTCTAGCATCTAATGCCTGAAATTGAGGGTCTCGAGATGAGCATGAACAATAAAAGCTTTTACCTCAGAAACCTGAGCATGCTTCCTGTACAGCTGCAGAAAAACACAAGGAAGACGTTACCTTGCTGTTCCTACGTCGGCCTACGTACTTGGCACAGCAGACAGAATCGGGGCTGAGCAGAAGATTAGCTCTATCTAAGCTCCGATGCGCGAATTAGCAAGGCACGCAGGAGAAATCATTTCCAAAACTTAGAATAATTGAAAATAATAAAACTTTAATTAAACTATGAGCAAAGAAGTCAGCCAGCCAGCCGTGGCACTAATGGGTGAAGCAGGCGCTGAGACTCGTCTCATTGCTTACACAGAGCCAAAATAAGATGCGTTTAATATGCCGATTTATTAATTTCCAATCCTGCGTTCCTCATCAGAGGAATAAAGCTCTCAACACTGCTAGTCTAACCGTGGATGAGAGGAACATTACACCCACGTGCATGCACGCAAACACATGTGCAGCGCATCCAAACGATCCAAACAGCCCTACAAACCAACATCGCCAGTCAACAGAGCCTCAGCCATCTGCGACACAGGGATCAGCGAAGATGCTGTAATCGTTAAGTGGCCGATATCGCAGGACTCGGGCCGGAACGCCAGCAGCAGCCTGCAGGCTAGCGCTGGGTCATCTGCAAGCTACCGTTAATGAACCAAGAAGGACAATTGAATCTCAGCTGGGTAATGGCTCGGACCTGACCAGCAGGCAGTTTAAAGGCTAAAAAGTAGATATGGACAGATCAGCGTTTTTGAGGACGATTCCGATCGTCGATCACCTTTCAGCGCGATAGAGGGCGGGGCTATATGCCACAGCAGGGCTACATATAGTTATTAGCGCAAGCAAGTCATGAAACATGGTCTAAACTGGTTTATTACCATTTTTAACAAGCTCATGTGAAACAGTATAATATTTTTTAACAAAATTAACAGTAAATAAACAAAGTAAATCTAACAAATATCCTCAATACTGCAATCATTAAATTTAGACCCTTAATTTAAAACGAAAAAAGCTAATTAAATAAATGCAGTCAAAACTGCAGTCTTTAAATGCAGACTCTTATTTTAAACAAAAAACTGCAATCATTAAATGTAGATCTTGAATTGTTGCAGCTGTACTGTTTGTACCAGTCAGATCTGGTCTGCACGGTGTTCTAGGTTATTTGTTCAGTGCTGTTTGCTGATACTCACTGTATTCAGCCGCGAGTATACTTATAAAACCGTGTCAGATTAGACGTGTTAAATGTCTTTGTTTTGGTTCCCCAACGAGACACGGTTAATTTTACAGATTTTAAAAACGCCCTGGATGAGTCTGTGTCACATACGGCAACATGCTGCCAGACGGACGCAACGCAAAGGAAACCTATTTCCGCGAAGCCGCCGCTTATATCAGTCTGTGGAAAATGAAAGAGTGTGTGTTTTCACCTAGCGGTTCAGACAAGAATTGCAAGGACCTAGTCGGAGAGGGGTCCTTAAGCGTCCTTGCCGCGTAAGTCAGTCTGTGGAAAATGAAGGGTATGTGTTTCCACCAAGCGGTTCAGATAAGAATTGCAAGGACCTGGCCGGAGGGGGTTTCAACGAAACGCTAGCTGGAAATACAGAAATTAGGCTCATTTGTTTAACACCATTGATCGGCTCTCGGGATCGGCTAAATTGGAGAAATATCGGCGATCACCGATCACATATTTTGATTAAAAATTGGCCAATACCGATACATAGCCAATCGATCCCTCCATCTCATACTAAAAAATGAGAAATCAGTTCAATAATTGGTAAACAAACAGGTTTCAGAGGGTTTAGTGCATGTTCATCATATTGACATCCTCAGTCCTAACAGTGCTGTGATATACCCATGAGTTTGTAGATATTACGTCTTATAAACATCCTGGCGCTCGCCCTCATAGCCGGAGGCGGCGAGCTAATCTCAGAGCTGTTGATAAATGCGTGTGGTCCCAGAGGACGGTGTCCTCACAGTCGCTCACCGCTCTGGAAGTGGCACGTCGCGTTAAAAAGAGTTACAATGTTTTTGTATGCGTGAGCCCATCCAATCAACTGGCTCCCTTGCTGACAAGGGACCGTATTTTATTTGCCGCTACATCCGCCGCCCTGCGGGCATTGAGACCACACCTGCGTCTCCCCAGCACGCGGCCGCAGGAGTTTGGGAATATTTTGGCGAGATTAGTTTTTCGGTGGAAACTCCGTCTTCTCGGTTGTAATATGTCACACCTGAATAAATCCATGAGATGTAATCATTATCTAACCGCTCCAGCGCACGCCGTAAACCGACATAAATCTGGAGACGATATTACATCTCCAGCGCCGCTCAGAAGCACTGAAGCGAACTTGTCTTGTCTTTGATTGAGAATCTGACAACCTCTTGCTCTCAAGATGCATGGGTGATGGCTGATGGAAGCGGCCAGGTTTTTACTGCGCTCCAAGGGTTCTTTTAAGGTTAGCATCAGACCCTGTAGGATTAGATCACAAATGCAGCCAGGTAAGAAGTTTAACAAAGCAGGATTTCTTAGTACGCTTGATAACAATCCCTAAAATGAAATTTATCCTGAGCCACTGAAAATGTACTTATAGAGTAGGGGTGTTTAATTAGAGTTCAGTAAGGTCCAGTTAGAGGAGATCTCCTCAGGCTGGTCTGGACCGTCATCATTTCTAACGTGTGATCTGATTCAGTGGTGTATCCTGTTTACTGAAGTAGTCTAGTATCAGCATCTTATAAAATCAGCTACTGAAACACCAACACATCACACATACCGTTCAGTATATTTCAATATATTTACTGTTTAAATGCTGAACTAAATTAATTATTTATAAACTTCCAATAAATGTTTTTTACTCACTTTAATAAAAACAAGAGCTACATTAAAAAAAACAGAACGACTCTTGTTAACTCAGTTTCACATCTTGGCCCGCTGGTTTGGAGCTGCCTGTGGGGAGAATAAACATGTAGGTCTCGGTCCATACCTGGTTGAAAAGTTGGTTTTCGCGCCAACTTTTCTTTTTTTAGAGCACATTAGTTTCTCTGACTAGCTTTATTCTCCAACTGCTGCTTCTCGCTTCATACCGCACCTCCCGAATCTGCACAGATCTGATTGGCTGAGGAGCGCCTTTGGTGATCTTACAACGCACACAATTGGTCTGTGAGTTTACTGCACTGCAAAGCCTGTATACCGCAAAGACAAGAAAAATTTCGCCCCTAAAGAGTGTTAACATTAAACCCGTTAAGTGGAGTGCCCTCTCCAGGTTGGAAATGATCTCCTGCCTCAGGTGGAGGAGTTTAAGTATCTCGGGGTCTTGTTCACGAGTGAGGGAAGAATGGAGCGGAAGGGTTACAGGCGGACTGGTGCAGCGTCTGCAGCGATGCAGGCTCTGTACCGGTCTGTCCTGGTGAAGAGAGAGCTCAGCCAAAAGGTAAAGCCCTCTCTTTACTGGTCAATCTACGTTCCTACTCTCATCTGTGGTCATGAGCTTTGGGTAGTGGCCGAAAAAAAGAGATTGTGAAGCTGCAGAAATTAGTTTTCTCAGTGCGGTGTCGGATCTCACCCTTATAGATAGGGTGAGGAGCTTGATTATACGGCTTAGAGTCAAGCCGCTACTCCTTCATGTCGAGAAGAACCAGCTGAGGTGGTTTGGCCATCTGGTTAGGATGCCTCCTGGACACCTCCCTGTGGAGGTGTTCCGGACATGTCCAATCGGAAGAAGACCCCAGGGAAGATCTTGGACATGCTGGAGGGACTATATCTCTCGGCTGGCCTGGGAACCCCTCGGTATCCCCCTGGAGGAGCTAGAGGAGGTGGCTGGGAAAAAGGGAAGTCTGGGTTTCTCTGCTTAGACTGCTACCCCCGCGACAAGGATCCCCGGAAAGGCGGTAGATGATGGATGGATATACACATGGAACATTAAATCCCTCTCAATATTTTATCTCTTGAATCCGAATTTGACAGCGTCTGGGTCCGGATTAGTGACCTCTGCCGTGAAGTAATGTTATGTATAATAAAAGGGAAATAAAAGGATTCTGACACACTATTGGCCCATCATTTTGTATGTCACTCGTCAAATGCATGTCGTTGACTCTCAGCAGATATTTTCCGAGGAGGTCAGGCTTTCACAATTTTTTTAGTTCCATTCAAAATGTATTTTTACAGAAAAACGCTGTCAAAAAGCAGCTTTCAAGAAAAAAACAGATCAGAGCCACAAATAAGCAAGCCAACTGTGACAGCTGGCAGAAAAAGCTCCCCAAAAGCAAGTGGAAGAAACCTTAAGAGACACCAGCACACAGATGGGAACCTATCCTATCTCAGAAGAGGAATAGGGGAAAAAAGCATTGACAATAAATATACAGTATATTTTGCAGGATAAAGACCAGAAGTCAGTCTGTCACTGCACAGAGGAATTTAGATTAACTAGCAATAACCGGTGTCACCAGTTAGAGGCTAATTAGAGTAACAAATCAGAAACAGATCTATAAGCAAGCTGGGCTTCCAACCGTAACCTCATTATAAACAGTGGCACAAAGAGGATTTAGAGGTCTCCACTCATTCCGGACCGAACTATGAAATAATCAGTTTTAGGAGAAAAGCTCCACTTACTGTGTGTCACTTTTCAAAAGGCTACTACTGAAAAAAGGGGGCAGGTAAGATTGAACTCATAAGCAAACATAGGGCTGTACAGTAGGACAGTTTTGCTTGTGTTTACGCTCAATAGCTTAAAGGTTATTCACTAATACGATCAATTTACTGGCATATGCACCAGCCAATATACTGTTATTATTACGATTTGCAATATAAGGTAAGTGCAACCCCAAGTCCAAAAAGGTGGGACAGTAGTGGTGGGCGATATGGCCCTACAATAATATCACGATATTATACTTGGCGATATGACAAAACATTGAATTTTAAAAAATATATTTCAAGAATTCACTACTGCAACTAAATGAAACTTACATTTTATTATTACATATGATATGATATGGCACACTCCTAACTCAGATATTAAAAAATACAAGAATTTTCATCAGATTGTAAAAAGTCAATGATCCAGAATGTCACGATACGAAATAATGCACTCCAAATATTTCCATATATCCAGGACTGAAGTAAAGTGAATGATATTGATCTGTCTCTAGTAGATATATTAAGGGTAAATGAGAAAAGATTTTTTTTTTTTTTTGCTAAGAAAATTTTTCTTTTGCTAAAAACAGTAAAGTAGAACCCTGATGTGATAATTAGTGATGGGTGATAGGGCACGATATTTCAGGGTATAATATCGTTCACCATATTCAAAAATGTTGGTGATATTATTGTGTACGATACGATATGGCACACCCCTATGGGACAGTATGTGGAATTGTAAAAGAAACAGAGATTAATAAATTGAGTTTGTTAAATATCAAATTGGAAATGTTCTAAAAGGTTGATGTTTTATCTTATGAACTGCATTGCTTTTGTACATCTATACTCATTCTAAAATTTGATGTCTGCAACACATTCATATAAAGTTGGGACAAGATCATGTTTACCACACTGTTACCTCATCAACAGCACTTAATAATTATTTGGGGACTGAAGACACAAAATGACCCAGTTTTAAAAGCTGCATTTTTGACATTCTTCAGTTATACAAGTCTTCAGCTGTTAAACTATACAGACGCTTTCCTTGGACAACACAACATCTAAAAGGCAGCACAGGCTGCTCCAAAATCTGTTCAGTGTTAATAGTGCCATCAAAGACGTGCGTTTCTCACTAATACATGCCCCCTACCATAACATACAGGATTTTACACTAGCAACAATCTGGGTGTTACTTTTCTGGTCCAGTGAACGCGACATCCATTACTTTCATAAACAATTATGTTTACGTTTATGGCATTTAGTAGACACTCTTATCCAGAGCGATTTACAAAACTGTTCAGTCAGAGTATGTATCTCTAGCTTTTACAAAAAGGTTTAGGTCCAAACTACCCTAGAGATCAAACACTACCAGAAACAAGGGCCAGTGCTGGTACCCAGAGAGAAATACCTACCTAGAGAATATAAAGGTTTACTTACCAGACCACAATACACAGCTCCACTGAGCATCAGTCCAGAGTCACCAGTGTTCGTAGATGTTACTGACATATGGCTCCCATTGTACAGTCTTAACTTGTACCTTGTTGATGCAGTGAAGACAGTGTTCACTGTCAATGGTTTGTGAAAGCACTCCCACATTGTGATTTGAATCACAGAAGCAGGCTGTTTTTAAATGCAGTGCCACTAGGCGTCAAAGATCACAGCTATTCCTTTGTGGTTTGTAGCCTTTTCTTTAAACAGAGAGCTCTTTAAGATTACCTGAATCTTTTGATGATATTTAGCACTGTAATGGGTAGCGCAGTGTATTTGCAAAAATCTGGAGAAATAATACGTATCGTAATACAGCGTGATTTTTCAAATCCTACTATTAAAACACACCACTACATGAACAGGTTTGTCAATGCTTACAATAGCATTGCGCCCTTGTGCTGCTTGTTAATGTTGGAGTGGAGCTGAAAATGCATTACAGCACAGCCATCTAGTGGTCAGAGGTTTAAACACAACACACAATGATTCACTGTGTGTCAGGAATCTGTGTATCGATACTGTGTTTTTGAGAATCAATACAGTATCACAAAACATAATATCCAGATACTCGATATTTCGATATTTTCTTACATCCCTAGTAGTGGGTTAGAAAATTCAGAATGAAAATATTTATTTTTATATTTCCCGATTTCAGCAGATGTCTTTTTGGCAAAGTGGTAGCCTCAATTTTCCTCACTCATAGACAACATATGCTCCTTCTATACCCAATCATAACTGCAGCACCTGTTTACAATGTTTTCTGCTGGCATTAGCGTCTTCACAGAAAAATCAAGCTAATATGATATCATTAAATATTTTTGTCTTTGTACTGTTTTTTTTAGATTTAGAAATCAGTGCATTCTGTTACTGTTCGCATTTTAACTATCGACCCAACTTTTTTAAAATTGAGATCAAGTTTAATGTGAAAATACAATGTTGTGTCTCTTCGCTAATTGTGGTGTTTGAAGCAGTTGCTAATGTTGTTAATATGGGCTGCTTTAGAAAGCGTTCTTTTTTCTTTTTTTTTGGAGGCAGGGTGGGGGGTCCTTCAAAGAAAAGCAAATAAGTGCTAGTTTCTTAAGTCTATGCAATTAGTGTGATGTCGTGCTGAACCTCCCTCCCATAAAGATCAGCTGCCTAGCTTCTCTGCTTTGCCAAACTTATCACAAGCACATATATAAGGACTGTCCAACTGAAGTGCCCCTTTACTCTTCTTACTTACTGCACTGCAACAATTCAGCTTTGGAAATGCTTACACAAAGCCTCAATAATTAGCCGATGAGTTAAAGCAGGTGTGTTAGATTACAGCGCTGTGGTACGGCACGACCTGATTTGGACGCCCCCATGGTCAGACAAAAGCCTCCATCAGCGGAGTTAGAGTCATCCACACAGATACGAAGAGACTGATGGCAGAGTCAGAGTTGTCTACATAGACTGACGATGCTAAGCCTGACTGAGACAGACGAGAAATTTCAAGAAATACAATAAGGTGCTTTTAATACAAACAAAAAAGAAAGTCACTGTTTTCAATTACTATTGAATCCGGCCACAACGGCTGTAGATGGCAATCAGCAATCAAGGACATTAGACCGGCGAAACTCAACAAAGAATACGCCAAACTGCCTGAGAGAAAAGTGCAATTATAGAGAGCTTATTACTTTTATCATCTATCATTCAAAATAGCCATTCACTCATCCATTCATACTGCACAGCCATTAAATGCTAAATCAGGATCGACACCAAAGGCACACAATCCAATCTCAATCTATTAGCACAAAGCGTTGCCGCTATCCTCCACAGATTTGCAAATACAATCTGCTTCCTAATGTAGCCTAAATGGTAAATGACAATGCATTGCAAATCTAGCTATTAATCCTCTCAAAGAAAGAGGCGCCTCACTCTCCACTGGGAAACCGCGGCGGCTTTCTATTCACACTTCTAAAAGCAAGAAGCCTACATTTTTTAAAAAGTGCAGACATATAGTTATGAGTCACAATTCAAATGTAAAGCAGCGATGTATGGAACTCAGAGAACAGCAGAGAGTATATGAGGGGATAAAAAAATTCAATCTAAATCCAGTTTTCAATCCAATAAAAGGGAAACAAATCACAACTCTACAATCATATTAAGCCTCAACTATCCTATCAATAGACAATACATTTCTTATTGAGTGAATGTTTTATTATCCGCTGGGTTGGTAGAAGTGTGAACTGTGGCCTAGAACACATTACTAACATGCAATTGTGTTTGCGGTGTGATATGCTTTCCGCTTTTCTTTGCAATGTTTGAACAAAAACATGGGACTGCTGCTGGAGAGCGCAATAAATCATATTTTTAATTATTATCCATTAATTATTAGCCATCCATTTATACTGCACAGCCATGACTTTGAGTAATCAACTCATACTCATAGGCTGCAAAGGTAGAACGGCTCAAACGACCTCACACGAAAGAGTAGTTCCATCTAGGGCTGGGTATCGCATATATAAATGTTCTGATATTAAAACAAATATAGTTTGCCTTTACCTCAACGCTGACAACTGGACAATGCTTTGTCCAATACCTTATTTTAAATTATAAATGCAAAGTGGGTGTAGCTGTTGTAAATTCTTTTCTTGCCATCAAAATGAAGAGAGAGACCAGTATAGAGACCAGAGTATAAGCTTTAGCATTCTGTTATTTTTTTATAATAATTTATATAGCCCTTTTATTTTAAGTTTATAAATGATTAATTCAGTTCAGCATTCAAAACAATAAATATACTGAAATATACTGAACGTTATTTGTAATTTGTTTGTCTTTCAGTTACTGATGGTATAAGATGCTGATACTAGGCTACTTCGGTATACAGGATACAGCACTGAATCACAACAAGTTATGATGATGACCTTGGCCTGAGGAAATTTCCTCTGACTGGACCTTACTGAACTCTAATTAAATACCGCTGCTTATGTCCTTCATTAGTGGTCACAGGACGCTGCCCACAACACGTTGCTGGCTATATAGTTTTGGTGGACTATTTTCAGGTACAGCCATGACATTGAGGTGTTTAAGAACTCCAAGCAGCACTGCTGTGTCTGATCCACACGCACCAGCGTAACACACCACCACCACGTCAATGCTGAGAATGATCCACCACCCAAATAATAAGTGCTCTGTGGTGGTCCTGACTACTGAAGAACATGGTAACAAAGAACACAGTACACAGAGAAACAGATGGATTACAGTCAGAATATATATCTATGTATATAAATAGATAGATAGATAGATACACACACACATACAATACACTTCTTTGTGAGTGAACTCAATAAGTCTTTTAGGATCTGCTGGGTTGGTAAAAGCCTTGCAGATGTGTTTTTAAATGGCAAAAGTCTCTGTGGCATTGAACACATTACTAAAATTCAAGAACTTAAGAAATCTACAAAGAAACTAAGTGAGTTTTTTGCAATGTGAAATCCTTATTTTCTTTGCATTGCCCATTTGTTGAATGAACAAAGAAACACACCTCAACCTGACGAAGTGACAGACATGGCTTTCTGGGCTAGTCACTTTGCTGTGGGTTTTTATAGTCAGTGCCCAAACTGTGAAATGTGAATAAAGATTAACAGTCTGAGAGACTGCAAATGCAATGTGCAAAAGTCAAACCTGAGCACCAGAACGAAAAGGAATATAGATTACTATACATGTTTCTTGTCATAATGAATGACAGTTTAATCCCCAGTCGTATGTATGGAACGGTAAGAACAGCCACTGATCTAGAAAAATCATCTGGCACCGCTAGACTCAGTAGTTATGTTGTTGAGAACTGGACACAGTAGCTTGTGTTTTCTTTCATTTCACAGTTCCATTCACACAGGCTTGCCCTTGGAGCATAACTAAATGTGCCAGCAAAGTGATTTACTGTGATATAATATGGTGAAGGTCATCTAGCTCTCAGGTCAGTGCAATCATTATGGTCATCCGCACTGACAGGGAATGAGAATGTGTGAAGATGGAGATGACGACGGACGTTTTGAAAGTGTCGGAGATACGCCAAGTGTGAGGCAGGCTAAACTGAAAGAGACAGGTCTCTAGGTAAAGGGTAGACATACATAATTCTCAGGCCACAAAGGCAACACATCTTGTGGTCAAGGTTAGAAGCTTGTAGCCAGAAGTACTAAAACATGTTTATTGTATATGTACTGTATTTACTATTAACAATTATACTGAAAGGTTTCGCACTGAAAAGGAAACATTTGCCCACAATTTAAACAGAATAAACAGAACACAAACACTAACTCACGCATGTTTAGTGGCCTGAAGATTCTCCACAAGGGGGTGCTATTAACACAGAATTAATGTTATATGCAAATTTGAGGGAAGCCAGAGAAGCAAATTAAGTGGTTACAAAAAGCAAATATTTGTATCTTCATCAGACCTAAGGGCTAATCAGTCAGAATGACTCTGAGATCTCCGCAATCTGGCCGAGTGCCAGGTCACGCTCTGAAGCGTGTTGATCCGAGGGCTAACGCTGATGTATATAAGGGAACAAACATGCATTCTCTCTATGAGGGATGCATCTGACTGGGTGAGCCACGACAGAGAACAAAGATGTTACCTGCAGCTGGACTAAGAAATAAACATTTGTATATTTCTTATTTTATTCTTATTTAACTGATTTCTTTCAATGCTTTGTTTCTTATTCCTTTATTAATGAAAGCACTTTGAATTGCCACGGTGTATGTTAGGTGCTATAAAAATAAACTTGCCTTGCCTAAGAGGCTGCATAAGCTGCAAAGCGTGCCCACGAAGTAACACGCCTTGCTCAAACTATATATAACAGCAAAAGTATATAAATAAATATAAATAAGTATATAAAAGAATGCTCAAGTTTATATACAGCTAAGAAGCACTAAGTGACCAACTTAATTCAGTTTTACTGAATGTTAGGCCTTGAGCTGGTCATTGTACATAAACATATGCAATACAGATATCAAATGTCATATTGACTTTTTATCTGCAGGCAAGTGATTCTGGCCTTTGGACTAAAATGTGCACTTACTTGTCCATATGGAACCAAAACCTTTATCTCAACTGAGTGTCAAGAGAGTGCAGGTCAGCATACCATGTGTGTTTGATGTAATTATTTTTATGCATCACTCAGGCCAAGTAAAAATAAATGTTTGTTATAAAAAATGTGAACATGTGAAAATCCAACTCATCCTCATTTATAAAGCCCAAAATATGGCTAAGGCACATAGCATATAGTTTCGGTGGACAGTTCTCTACAGCCATGACACTGAGGTGTTTAGGAACTCCAAGCAGCACTGCTGTGTCTGATCCACACATACCACTGCAACACACCATCACCACGTCAGCATCATTGCAGTGCTGAGAATGATATTCCATCCAAATAATATTTGCTCTGTGGTGGTCCTGACCACTGAAGAACATGATAACAAAGAACACAGTACACAGAGAATATATATATATATATATATATATATATATATATATATATATATATATATATATATATATATATATATATATATACTAGAGATGGAAGGATCGATTGGCTATGTATCAGTATTGGCCGATTTATAATCAAAATATGTGATTGGTGATCGGCCGATATTTCTCCAAAATTAGCCGATCCCGAGATTCGATCGATGGCGTTAAACAAATGAACCTTACTTCTGTATTTCCAGTTAGCGTTTCATCCAGGAAGAGGAGAACCCCCTCCGGCCAGCTCCCTGCAATTCCTATCTGAACCACTAGGAGGAAATACACACCCTTTCATTTTCGGCAGACTGACTGAAGCAGTAGCGTCGCGAGAAAAGCACATGCTTATAGAAAGCATGTCGTCCATCTGGCAATGTTTTACCGTATGTGACGCAGACTCATCCAGGACGTTTTTAAAATGTGTAAAATCAGCATGTCTTGTGGGAACCAAGACATTTAACTCTACTAATCTGATACGACACTGCACACGGCTGAATACAGTGAGTATCAGAAAACAGCAGAGCTAGCACACACAGCTAGCACAAAACAAATAACCCAGAACACCATGCAGACCAGATCTGACTGGTACGAACAGAACAGCAGCAACAATTCAAGATTTCGTGATTTAATGATTGCAGATTTAGTTTAAAATGACAGAGTCTGCTGTGTTTAATGAGTTTTTACTGCATTTATTCAATTCGCTTTTTTAATTTTAAATTAAGGGTCTACATAAAATGATTGCAGTATTGGGGATATTTGTTTGATTTACTTTGTTTATTTACTGCTAATTTTGTTTAAAATGTTATGCTGTTTTATATGAGTTCGTTAAAAATGGTAATAAACCAGTTATGTTTATGACTTGCTTGCTTGCTTGTAGCCCTGCCTTGGCATATAGCCCCACCCTCGATCGGCCAATTGCGCTGAAAGGTGAATCGGCCTCAAAAACGCTGATCGGTCCATCTCTAATATATACACCTCTTTGTGAGTGAACTCAATAAGTCTTTAATGATCTGCTGGGTTGGTAAAAACCTTGCAGATGTGTTTTGAAATGGCAAAAGTTTCTGTGTCATTGAACATATTACTAAAATGCAACAAATTAAGAAATCTTTTTTTTTAAGTAATTATTTTTATGCCTCACTTAGGCCAAGTAAAAATAAATGTTTGTTATAAAAGATGTGAACATGTAAAAATCCAACTCATCCAGGTTTAGGCTCCTCATTCATGGAGCCCAAAATATGGCAAGGGCAGATTTTGACCCCTAATCAACCGGCAACGCTGTGAATAAGCTCTAGGAGCTAAAACAGTCATCAAAAGAAAACCCACTTCAGTCTCTAGAAAACGATCCGAGACACTGCCGAATCATAAAGACTAAACTAGCTGGCTGCTTTTCAAAAGAAACTGAGCCAGGCAGTGACTCAGAGCAGCAGATTAATAGAGTGCATTAAACCAGATGTTTTTCACTGAGCTTCTCCTACCTTATTGAGCTGACTGTTGCTGAGCAGCACATCAAGCAGCTCCTTCAGCGAGTCCTCCACGCGTTCCAAGCGCAGCGCAGGAGGTCTCTGATGCTCCAGGGCCTGCGCTGCCACCTGGGAAGCCTGCAGGAGCAAAGACGGCTGTGGGAGAACTCTGCCGCCGCTGGCTACTTTGCAGGCCTCAATCACAGAGCTGAGCAGATGGAGTACCGAGTCCCACACCACAGCACCATCTCCATCCACCGCTAGAGCAGAGCCTGCCGATCTGCGCAGCCCGCTCAGGTGCTGCAGGAACTGTGTGCGCTTGGTCAGGGCGTGCTCCAGGGAGCCTGTCTGGTGAGGGAAGGTGACACTACTGGGCCGGGCGGAGGATGTAGGAACGGCAGATGAGTTGCATGACGGGACCTGTGTGTCCACAAGGTCGGGCGTTTGAAGCAGAGTCTGTGTGTTGTTGCTGGTCTCGCAGCCAGAGTCGCTCTCCGAGAGCTGGGGCTCTGTGAGGTCCTGGGACAGAAGCCTCGTCACGTCATCACCTGTATAAAGGGAAGGGTGATTTACTTATGTACCTGGGAGTGTCAAGAGAAGTATTCCTGCAACTTATTGGTGTGACAACCGATCGATGTAAGTTAACTGCCACGTTAAAAAACGATTAACAATGTAATTATTATTATGAAACTACTACAGTACAAGCCTCGGGCTTCGCGCAGACAGGCAGCGCTAATGTCACTTTTCTGCATATCTGATTCAAACCAACACACACCTAATTAACCTTCTGTTTGCAGCAATGCAAACATCTGAAAGCTAACTACTGTGAAAGATGTCTAGGGTCAGCTTAAATAATTGCGGTGCGATGATTGTTAAAAGGCTTACTTTAACCATTAGCCTACATTACAGCAGCGCCTCGGCTGACACAGTAAAAGCAAGTCAAATGCAAACCGCATTGGCTATGTTTACATGCGTTCTAATTACAGATTAAGACTGAGGTATTTATATGCACACCCTGCTTAACAAATCTCCCTATACATGCACACTACATGCGTGGAGGACCACGTACTGTAGACGTTAGCATGACAACGAGTATTGCGTGAGTCCAGACAGAGTGAGACAAGCAGCCGTATGTTTGTAACACGCTGGTTCGAGAAAAATACATCTATTTTGAATTTCCACAGTTCATCTAAACCCACTGCCCTTTATTTGCTCGTATACTCATCTGAGTAGCTTGTCACTGTGAGCTTTACAGCCATCCATGCTACTATTTTTAAGGCTGCTGTTTTTAAATAAAACATCAACTCTTGACTCTTTTGCAGACTAATTTCTGTTTCCCGTCATGTTGAATATTATGAAGTTCCGCAATGATGCAAATGCACATGTGCACAACCTACTTAAACTTTCCAACTGGGATTCAGACCAGTCTATTTCAACTGAGGTGTATACATGGACATATTATTCCAATTGAGGCATAAATCAGATTATTAACAGATTATTAGGCTGCATGTTAACGTGGCTATTGTCTTTTTTATCCACTGATGACCTATAAGGTCCTAGTCAAGCCAATAAGATGCTTGGATTTGAAGTATTTTACAACAAAACATCAGAAACAGTTCAAAGGGAGAATATAGATAGACTGCCATAAACAGTCACTGCATTTGTCTACTAATATAAGATGTACAGCTACTGACGTTTAGGAATCTAAATATACAAATACAATTAGGTACCACTTGGTGGTGGTGTTTATGGCTGTCACAGTTATTACATATTCACCAAATCGTAACTACTTGAGATGATCGCAATTATTCTATATATGCCATTTTTTTATATATCTGCATCAGCCTTTATCCGTGTTTGGTAGCGTCCGCAAGCAGCCCCGTATTACTGGTGCGGTGGAACGTGCTGCTACCGCATGTGAAGGACCTCAAACCAAAACTTTTGGAACTATTCTGCCGAATAAGTAAAAATTATGAATAATTTATACCAAACAGTGACGTTGTTAATGATAGCGTTCCGTTTTTTCTAGTTCCAAAGATGTATATTACATTTTGTCAGTAGTTATATCCTCATACTGTATTTTTTGGAGGGCAGACAAAAATATTTTGGTTTTGATTTCTTGTTAAGTCAGTGTTCAATAAATGATGTTACGTTCAGAAATGTTGTTCATCCACTTATTATAAGTGTGACATTTTAGCATTCAAATAAAACGGAAAACTTTTAGATAACGCCCTAAAAAAACTAATTGGCATCAGCTATAGAAAAACCCATATCGGTCAATCTCTACTCAAGACTACAATAACTTTTACCTTTGTTAGACTTCTACATATATATAATGGCGGGCCGGTGGTGTAGTGGTTCGTACTGTTGCCTCACAGCAAGACGATACGTCATCGATTCCCAGTCCGGGCCGTTCTGTGTGGAGTTTGCATGAGTGCTTGAGTGGGTTCCTCCGGGTACTCCGGTTTCCACCCACAGTCCAAACACATGCATGACAGGTTGATCACTCACTCTAAACTGCCCGTAGGTGTGAGTGTGTTGGCTATGTGATGGACTGGCAACCCATGGTGTACCTTCACCTGATGATGCTGGAACTGGCTCCAGCCCATGGCCCTGACTAGCGGGATAAAGCGGAAGATAATGGATGGATGGATGGATAGAGTAAAATATACTTTTGAGACAACGCTGGCCTGTTCAGTTGAGTAATGCTGATGTATCAGCTCTGTAGCAACAATAGTGTCTTGTATCACTTTGCCTGTACACTGAGCATTGGCTATTACTTTAAAATAACTCGATAGCAAGATAGCTAATTATCTAATTTGGCCTCTTCTGGCTTGTACTTCAACAGCTGCATGCATTAACCAATTAAATGATTAATTACAATTATTTAAAGAACAATTAATTGCCGGCTAAAATGTCTTGATCGTGACAGGCTTAATGGTGTTCTTTGTTTGTCTTGGAATCCTCCGAGTCAATAAAATAACACATTAAGCTCCAGAGTGAGAGACAGCAGCAGCAGCAAAGCAGTCCAGGTGAACCGACTTCGCAGAATGAAAATCATTAGGAGATGAAATGTACCGGAGGACAAAATGGATTCCTCTCCTTGCAAGTGTGCTCAAGTCGAAGTACCATTTGAAAAGTACACCTAAAATGTACCTGAGTGCATGACATCTGAATCATTAGAACTTACTACCCACCTCAAACATCAAAAAAAGCCTAAACATCACTCACCACGTCTGCCCTGGGCTGAGTTTCTTGGGTTTGACAGCAGCTTCGTGAGCAAAAGTTCTTGTCGAAGTTGTAACACTTCCTCCTTAAGGTCTTGAGCTCGGGCTTTCCAAGCTTCGTCTTGCTGCTTGAGTTTGGCAGCCAGGTTTTCTGCATGCTGTCTCCCACTCCTACCTGCGGGCTTGCTTTTAATTATGGCGACTGCCACAGCAAGCTTAGCTGTCCTGATATACCAAGCTGCCTTTCCTGAAGCAAAAATAGACAGCGAAAAACAAAGGGATCCTTCATAAATACCAGCTTCCAAAGGGTATTTGATATTAAAAGAGTTTCAAATAACAGTTATGCACTATATGAGTCACATTATTTGGGCAGGCGTTTGCTTTAGCTGGCATATTGGCAGTCATGATCAACTGGTTAGCAGCCCTAACTGAATCCTCGACCTTGGTTTACTAAGACGTGAGCTGCTATAAACCCCACGCTTGAGTTTTTATTACACAATAAAAGCCATTAAGACATTAACATCTATGAAGTATTTAAGGAGTTTTGGTCAGTCAGCAACACTTTGTGGGACTGGATATGTCCATTACTCGTATTATCAGGTATACTTAATAGGGCTGTGTATTGGCAAGAACCTGGTGATACAATACGTATCATGATGCAGCCGTCACAATTCAATTTATAACATTATATTGTGATACTGCAAGCAAAGTGATATTCTGTGATTTTTCAAATCCTACTATTAAAACACACCACTATATGAACAGGTCTATTAATGCTTACAATAGCACTGCGGCCTTGTGCTGCTTGTTAATGTTGGAGTGGAGCTGAAAATGGATTACAACACTGCCATCTAGTGGTCAAAAGTTTAAACACAACACAAACTGCCTGGAATCTGTGTATCCAAATTGTGTTTTTGAGAATCGATACAGTATCACTAAACATAATATTCAATATTTTTATATTTTTTTACACCCCTAATACTTAATATGAGAAATCCATTTCCTCCGGGTAGTTTGTGTGTCATGGAGACTGAGCTAATGGGACAGGGGCTTCATTGCTGCTCCATATGAAGGTAAAACTGATTTTTAATACATAAAGCAACTGATATTTCAATAAAGACTTTAAAGGACCCATATCCTACAATTTTCTAATATTATTTTTTTTCCTCCTGAGGTCCATTTACTATGTTTAAGTGTCTTTAAATAGCCAAAAATGTCCATTTTGGTGGCGGTCAAGCAGCTCTGCCCGACTGCATTAAGTAGGCTAGAAATCTGGACCTTGAATCCATTTTCCAGTCCTGGATTTTAAACTACTGTTAGTTATGACACTGGGCGGCCGATCAGTAACATAGATTTCACCAGTGATCACGAAATCCTGGACCGGATTATGGATTCAGGGTCCAGACTTAAAGACTAGCCTATTACTTACCTTTGGTTTCGAGTACAAATTAAGCAATAGTTCTTACCAAAACGACGTATATGACTAACACTATATAGTTCACAAGCAAAACTAAGTAAAAGCAGACAAATCTACAGCGTTACGGTCAACAGAAGTTGGTCTATTAGCTGTCTACTAGTCTGTTAGCCACTAAGCTAACGATAACCAGAGCGCGAAAGTTAGCAAGTTAGCTAAACTACCTTCATTTTCATAACTGGACATTTTCCGGTCAGCCCAGTCTGATACGGTCCTCCACTGTGGTCAAGCAGAAACGTTTTAACTATGTCACATCAACGGAGACGCTGTGATTCATGTTTCTTTCACACAGTTAGAGAAATTAGACCCGCAGTGAGGACGTTTACCGCTCACAAACAGCAAAAAGCCGCGTGCGGGCACGCGAACAGCACGTGAGCTCTAACGGCTCCAGATTGAACCCGTTCATGTGTAAATATCAGATTTTATTACAGTGGCTGGATCGCAAATTACTTCTACTCCCTATAAAGTGGAGTGTGTGGCTTCTTCACTCGAACCGTGCACGATATGTCTCTGTAGGGAACGGTGTACGCGTGGCTGCATCCCAAATGTCCCTTTGACGGTTATTAGTGCCGGAGCCATTATTTTAGGCACTAAGTAGTGCACTACGTAGGAAGGTAGAGGGCTATTTGGGATTCAGCCACGTCCTTCGGCACGTGTTCTTGGCTAAACGAGAATCTGAGATTCAACGATTCAAATCTGTTTTTATTACTAAATGTGTCGTGTAAGAAAATTGTGATAATAATAATAATAATAATAATAATAATAATAATAATAATAATATTTAAAGGTAAAAATTAATAAAGTTAAGCTGGGCCGTAAAGAGAGGCGATTTAGAGAAGGACAACTCCAGACTTTTGAACTTCGTCATTTGCTCTTATCGTGAGAAGCACGCGCTCCTTATAAAAGCAGCTGGACAGCGATTGGACCGCGATTGCGCTGCGCAGTGGTCCAGCCGAGAACGCGCGAGATTAGTAATTAAAGGACTGGGC
>CM038707.1:7388970-7443970 GCA_021613375.1 Megaleporinus macrocephalus | reverse complement strand
GTCTTCACCTGGCTGGGCTACCTGAACTCGCTCATCAACCCCATCATCTACACCATGTCCAACGAAGACTTCAAGCAGGCCTTCCACAAGCTCATCCGCTTCAACTGCTTCAGGTCCTGAGCCGGCAGGCCCGCTCCATCTGCAGCCTCGTGGGAAGGGTCAGCGGGACTCCATCACCAGAAGATGGGTTTCATCGGCCTGTGTGAAACCATTTTTTTCCAGGAGTGGTCACACCAAGGACACGAGAAGAAAAAAAAAAAAGCCACAGAGTCTTTTCATCAAAGCGACATCCATCCGCTCCATCGCGAGGAGATGGATGCTATCAGGCTGCGTGAAGGTTTTGGAGCTTTTTTTTGGAGACGGGAACACCACGAGACGCGGTTGCACCAAGGACTAAAAACAGCACGCGAGGCTTCTGACGCAGCGCTCGTGTGTGAGAGGATGAAATATGAAATGTGCTCCACGCGCTTGGTGAGACGGTGGATATGCCGAGCCTGTTTTTGAGATGACGGGCGGTCACAGCGAGGACAAGCACAGTCGCACCGATGACATCATTAGACAATAAGGACCTGTCGTGAATCCGAATGTCTCGTCCATCTGTGCTCAAAATCAGTATCCAATAAGCTACAGCCAGTACATACAGGCGTTAGACTCGCGAGCCATGAATCTGAAAGTGTCTCAATGCACATTTCCGTCTGGGGTCCGTCTGTACGTCCCCTGCTTGAACCGTGGAGCCTAATTCTGAGCATGACGTCTCGAGCGCAGCCTGGAAAGCCTCATCAGCGAGGCTCAAAGTCTCAGATGAGGTTCCTTTTTCTTCCTGCGTGTACGGGAGGGAAGAACGTTGATGTGAGGGGGGGGATCCCCATTAAAGAAATCTGAAATAGCCTACAATTGTAATGTGCAGGGGTGAACGTGCCCCACTGCAGACGGCCCCCCGGGTGGTGAGGCAATTCTACTAGTTCTACTAGTTCACTCTAATGATTGTAATGAAAAAGCCATTAGGCCTGCTGTATCTGGGTGTGTGGGAGCTGCGGAGGGGTGAGTGTGTGCGCGTATGTGTGTGTGTGTACATGCTGGTATACGTTCTGAGCTTTTGAGTTCTCGCTATGGTTACAGAAGTACATGCCATTCACAGTCCAAACGGCTGGTGTTTACTTTTGTGAATGGAGAGTGTTGTGCAAAAGTCAGAGACCGCCTTGGCGTTTAGATGGTGTCCAGTTCAAATGGCCATTAAGATCAAAGGGTGTATCAGTAGCAAGAAGAAAGCAGTTGGTGTCTAAAAGAAGCTCATTTATAGGAGAGGCAGGAATAAGTCTTGCACTTTTGGAGTATTTCTATTGGTCCATTCATGAGATGTGCACAGAATAGCAGCAGCTTTGGCTTTTTTCATGTTTGGAAGATGAGATCCTCAGATCCTCGCTGTCCAAAGAAATACGCTGGCCATATCTCCAACGTGGCAACTTTAAAGGTGAGGCCAAAATTGTCTTTACTGTCAATGCAAGTCTATGGAACCAGAATGTTTCCAATTGAATTTGGAGCCTTTCTATTGGGCCAATCACCACAAACTTCACCCACAATGTAAACTACACACATGTTTTCTTTGGATAGCGACGATGTATTTGGTGAGGAAGTACCGCAGATGTCTCTATTATTTATGATATTGGATATTTCAGTGTTAAGCGTGCCCACCCTTTGCCTTAATTACAGTTTCCATTACTGTTAGAAGACTTGCTTTCAATGTTTTTCCACATTTCCAAAGTTCAAATTGGATTTTCTGCTTCTCACCATCCAATTAGTCCCAATTACAGATTCAGTCAGTCCATAAAGCCTTCCTTCACTGATTGGCTGTGCAGAGTTGGTCATGGAAGTGGATTATATATATATATATATATACACACACACTACCACTCAAAAGTTTAGGATCACTTTAGAATTTTATTTCATGCGATTTTCATGCAATTCACAAACAATATTGTCCATTTCACAATTAATGTAAGTGTATCAGATGATTTTTAAAGAATATAAATGTTTGTAAAGCCTATTTTTGTATAGAGGCTTATTTTACATATAGTCTATTATCAGTAATTCTCAGTCCTCTGTCTAAATCTCCTGGTACGACCACCAATCCAAGTTAAGGATGTTATTGGACTAATTGGTTGTTAGGACACTCTTGCTCAATTGTGATGCAAAGCTGAAAAACATTCTACTAATAAGTGAGTATAAAAGGGAGAACAACATTCTAGGTTAGTTTAGTATCTGAAGATCAGCAGTTGATGGCTTGCTGACCGACTCAAAATGACCAGAAAGAAACAACTTTCTTTAGAGAGCCATCAGACCATTGTAGTGTTAAGGAAGAAGATACTCCATTAAAACAAGAACATTTCACTGTGATCCCAAACTTTTGAGTGGTATATATATATATATATATATATATATATATATATATATATATATATATATATATATATATATATATACTGTCCCCATCATATAAACAGCACCTAAAGCTTCGAGTGTGGAGTGTCTCCAAAAAGCTACTGTTTTGGAGAAACTTGCTTGATATATCGTCGCTGTCCAAAGAAAAACATTTATCTTCATTTTAATTTCTCATTCATTTTTAAAATGCTCCAAAATCACTTGGAATAAATTCCGGTTCCATTGACTTACATTAAAACTAAAGACTGTTGTTGTCCCCTCCTGTAAAGTTGTCATTTGGAAGTTCCTTGTGTTTCATTGGACAACAATTATATATCTTGTTGACATTCCAAGAAAAAAGCAAGACAGTATCTTTACGAGGCCCAAAATGTTCTATACTTGCAATTCAAGTCAAAGTTTAAAGAGTTTTATGTAAGCAGCTTTGGAGCATTCCTATTGGTCCATTCATTCTGAGATTTCCACTCCATGTTCAGAGCAGCGGTCGTGTTGGAATGATGTAGATAAGTAAAAATCGATGGAGATACATGATACATGGTTTTCTTTAGGACAGCAACGATATGTAACCTTCTCAGAAAGCTCTCATTTAGATGCACAGCGCGAGGTAGCTCAGGTGAGCTGCTCGCATGAATGTTAGTGTCTCTTTGAAGGAGAACATAATGTCAGTGGGAGCTGCTGTTTGGAGGACGCAGCTGGAACGGGCTGGCTTATAGATTGGAAGGAGGTAGAGACAAATTTCAAACTGAGAGATTAGATTTTATATGTTAAGTCATAATTCAGTTGGCTGAGGAACGTACTGAGGAACGTACTGAACGACTGGAGAGGGTGCTTTCAGACTTTTGCACAATGCTGTACATGCCAGTGTATGTTGTTTTTTTTAGGTTTGTTTGTTTCTTTGTTTGTTTTATGTCTGTTCTTTCGGCTTTCGCGGTCTATTTATTGATTTGTGGCTTTTTCTCAGCTTCGGTCGCATCGTCGGGTAGCTTTTCTGGACAGAGCAGGTCTGAAGCACCACCAGGCCTGCTGCTGATAATGGAAAGACGAGCTGCGCTGCCGAAGACGGCAGCCTTTGCCGTTACGTAACAGACTATTCGGAACGCTGGTGAAGCGTGGGACGGCCGGCAAGTCGAAACGTGACAAGATGAGTGCAGATGAACTGTGGTGGCGTTGGTGTAGAGCACAGGTCAGTTTGTCTGACATAAGAAAAAAAAAAAAAGCAGATCGAGCCAATTAACAATGCAACAGCACATCTCCGGTGACCACGTGGTTTTCACTGGAAGCCGTCGTCTCATGAAAGCTACTGCTGTACTATAAGCTTCTGTGCATTTAAGCAATGTCCTGTAACTACCTTTGGCAATGTGGGCTGAATTCCAATCCAAACGGAAGTCTAACGAACTGCTGCTATTACAACACATGAAAAAAAAAAGAATAATAATAATAATAATAATAAAAAAAATGTCACTGACTTTGAGGATTATGGATTTTCATTGATGATAACAGGGTGGACCCAGCCGCCCTCCCCCAACCTCACACCATTCCCCCCCAAGTGTTTTTGAGCTGGAAAGGTTGAGGGAGTAATCGGCATTGACGGCATTCATCAGGTGCGTTTCTTTTTTTGTTCAGTTCTCGTTGCCGACAGCTCTCATGTTCGCTCAAGAAAATAGTGGAGACCCCAATTAACACCGAGCACTTCATCCACGTTTGGTTTGTTCTGTGTCTCTAGCTCTCTCACTCTCTCTCGCTCTCTCTCTCTCTCTGAGCTGGGGTCCTCGTTGGGTTGAAATTGACAAATGTCTCCTACGCGCCGAGGGCAGCAAGGTGTGCGAAACATATTTGGACATGTTGTGTGTGTGTGTTGGAAGTCGAGGAGGACGTGATGTTTGACCTGATGTTTAATACAGTGGCTGCGTTGATTCTTAAACAGAGATGTGTGGATGGTATAAAGGGTGGGGTGGGAGGGTTCTTCGTTTCTGCTGGCTCATACCGTGTGACTCAACTCGCATTTGGCAGCAGATGCTTCGTTTGTTCACAGCAGATATAGGTCCCCCTCAACGTAGCTGGTCATCATAGTGATGTTGTTCAGAGAAGGCAGCTAGAGAGCAAGCGTTTGGGAAGTACTGCACTCTGGATGCTCATAGGTGATGCAAGAATTTCCACTAACCTGGTGCTGGTAACCAGCATATCGTTGTTGTCCAAAGAAAAATGGCAATTTTAGAGGAGAGGCCAAAAACTGTCTTTACTTTCAATGGAAGTCAATGGAACCAGAATTCTTTCCAAGCTATTTTGGAGCATTTCTGTTGGTCCATTCATTGTGATATTTGTACACAATTTGTAGAGCAGGGGTATTTAATTAGAGTTCAGTAAGGTCCAGTTAGAGGAGATCTCCTCAGGCCAAGGTCCAGACCGTCATCATTTCTAACGTGTGTTATGATTCAGTGGTGTATCCTGTTTACTGAAGTAGTCTAGTATCAGCATCTTATACCATCAGCTACTGAAACACCAACAAACCACACATACCGTTCAGTATATTTCAGTATATTTACTGTTTAAATGCTGAACTGCATGAATTCTTTATAAACTTCTAATTAAAATTTTGAACTCACTTTATTAAAAACAAGAGATACATTAAAAAAACAGAATGCTTTTAAAAAAGTGTATCTTAAAGTGTTTATTTATAGAGAAAGTAAATAAAACGTGTGTCTTCTTGTTAACTCAGCTTCACAGATTAACATGTTGGTTGTACAGAGAACTAGAGAACTAGAGGTTCTCCAAAACTAGACGAGCAGGTCCATTCCAGAACCGTTCCTGTTAAACACTCAGTTTTCTCTGATCACTTTTCTGTTTTTAGAGCTCGTTATTCTCTCTGACTCGCTTTAGTCTCCGACTGCTGCTCCTCGCTTCATACCTCGCCTGTGTGTGCGCGCCACACGCCCCAATGTGCACAGATCTGATTGGCTGAGGAGCCTTCTGTGATCTTACCGTGCACGTGATTGGTCATTAAGTTCAATGTGCCGTAAAGCCCGTATACCGTAAAGACAAGAAAAACTCCGCCTCTTAAAATAAACACTGTCTAAATTAAATCAATCTTAATTGTTTATCAGTTTGGGTCCACATTGGACAACGTCTGGGTCCGGATCCGGACCGCGATCCGCCTATTAGTGACCTCTGATGTAGAGAAATAAAAATGGAAAATAATAGAAATACTTCTTTATTTTCTTTGGACAGCGACAACATGTGTTCATTGTAATGGTGATGATTCTCTCTGACCAATCAGGAGTCGGCAGAGTTAATACATCACCTTTTGGCATCAGCTTAGCTCACTTACCATGGATACCATAAACAGTACCAGGTACCATGTTTGCTTCATGGAACACCAGAAAACAAGAGTAGAGTCGAACCATGTGGTGAAAAAGCAGCTCTACAGAGTGCAGTTCAGATCAATAGGTGCTTATTATTGATTAGTTTAATGACTGTAAAGATTAAACGTGACTGATGTTCCACCTGTGTTCCTATTCACATGTTTAGAAACGTAGCTCGTGAAACTGAACAGCGCACATTACGAGGGAAGATTGAATTGATTGAAGATTGATCGATTGATTGAGAAGTAAGAACTCTAAGAACTCTTGGGCTGGGGTTAAGGGGGGTTCTCCCTGTAGCTGGAAGGCCGGACCCCCCTTGGGGAAGTTGAAGATGTGAATTTATAGGGTGTTAGATTGGATGGAGGTGGGGTTTCAGACATTTCCTCCTCCAGAGCTTCAGTTATTCTGCTCCATATACTGCATATACTCCATATAAACATGACAGCAGTGTTTATATGAGTAGATAAAACAGCAAAAATAGACACGGTTTAGGGTCAACCTTAAAGAGAACCCAGGCTGGTAACACACACATGTAAGCCTTAATATGGTGTAATGACTCTAAATTATTAAGACATGTTTAAAAAAATCACTAAAGTCTCAGATTTATTTATAAATTAACACTTTTATGACGTCAAGTGGTTGCAGCGCTAAACTTGACTGCGGTTGGAAGGAGTGAATGTTAGTTACTAACCTAGCTTAAAGAAAACCATGTACATTGTGTTGTTGATGCTGTTTCAGTAAAAGGCAGTGGGAAGACTGATATTAGTCTAAACAGCTTTCACAAACATCAACAAGGAGAATAGTTCGTGAAGCAGCATGTGGACCAACACAGCTACCCAAAGACCCCCGCTCTGCTCTCCTCACTTCAGTCCCGATGAGTTTGAGTGGTTCAGTAGACCACCACTGGTGAGAGACTTGACGGAGGCTGTTGGTTTTAAGCGTAGACTAAAACACAATGCAGTGCCACAGTTTCCCCACACAGGAAGTCCAAAAGCTCCAGATTATGGAGAACCGCGAGAAGAACCGTGAACGTGAACATGCGCTGGACTCTCTCCTGAGAATGTTTAGCGTTAGCGTCAGCTGCTTCTCCTCGTTTGTGGATCCTGAAGGTGAAAGTCCAGTCTTAGTAGTGAACATACTACTTCACTAATAAAGGAGTGTGAAGCTCAGAGACACTCCCGTTCAGTGTATCGAGCTGTTTACTGAGCGTGAATGTTTCCTGCTAGAAAGCGGAGCTCCTTTAACAGACACTCTCCTTCTCCGTCAACACCAACACACAGCTTCACAACAACTCCAGCACTGTGTCCACTCTCTCCTCCACCCTCTCTGTTCACCATTTACACTAACGTGGTGTGTGATGTCACCGCTGATGTCAGAAATGTTGAGTTCTAGCTCAAACTGTAAAGACTGAACAGTAGCATGTTTAGCTAGCTAGCTGTACTAGCTGACGGCCAGTTACTGCAACCATTTGACGTCTTTATCCGCTGATCACGTCTGTAGATACAACAATGGAGACCTACGTGCAGCAGATTTTACAGAAAATCTAATAAATCTGATACTTTTAGTGATTTTAAACAACCTGTCTTATTAATTTAGAGTCATTACACCATAGTAAGGCTTACAAGTGTTACCAGCCGGGGTTCCCTCTAAGATACATTAATGGTGGAGGGATTTGCCACCATTTAACCATTATCAGTATTACTTATATCAAATATCTAGAATACACATGTAGGCTCACCAGTAATTATGAACAGTAAGTCAAGCCAAATCAAATCAAATAGCTGTATTAAGTGGAAACCCTATTCCGATTGTTGTTATCATTAGATGGATGTAGCTGGAGCTGGGCTGTTTGTGTGCAAATACAGAAGGTGACTCCCCTAAGTGTGTGTCTGAGCTCATTAGACAGTGCTGATGAGGTGAAGGAGGTGTAAATGAGGGTCTGAATGGGGGGAGTGAGTTAGGCCCGGGAAGAGTAAACAATCATGTTTGCCTTCAGCAGCCACCAGATCAACACCAATATCTGGTTACACTAGGGAGGAGACGGCATCCGGCAGTCAGGTCAGGAGAATTTAGACTGGTCATTCAGTCATTCAGCCATTCATGCTGAAGAGAATGACATGTTTGCTGGTTGACGTTTGCTGGGAGCACTGGGAGACTGTAATTCATTTGATTGGCTGCATACATTGTTTATCTCCTTTCACTCTGTTCTTTAATGATCAGGACTCACACAGGACCACCATAGAGCACTGCAGTGACACTGACATGGTGGTGTTGTGTCAGTGTGTGTTGTGGTGTTGTGAGTGGATCAGACAGTGCTGCTGGAGTGCTTAAACACTGTGTCCACTCACTGTCCACTCTATTAGACACTCCTACTACTTGCTGGTCCACCTTGTAGATGTAAAGTCAGAGACAGTAGCTCATCTGCTGCTGCACAGTTTGTGTTCTCTAGTTCTTCATTAGTGGACACAGGACGCCGCCTACAGGACACTGTTGTATGGATAGTTTTGGTTGGTGGACGATTCTCAGTCCAGCAGTGACACTGAGGAGGTGTTTAAACACTCCAGCAGCAGCAGCACTGCTGTGTCTGATCCACTCACACCAGCACAACAGTGTCACTGCAGTGATGGGAATGATACACCAACCGAATAATACATGCTCTGTGGTGGTCCTGTGGGGCTCCTGATCATTAAAGAATAGAGTAATAAGGTATACAGAGAATCAGATGGACTACAGTCTGTAAGTGTAGAGCTACAGTGTGCTCCTATATGGTATGTAAAGCTGATAAAGTGGACTCCTTAGATATTAGGAGGTGTTAACTTACTACTGAGGTGTTTCACTCTTGGAAAATTAACAAAACATGGCATTTCAGCAGGAGCAACCCAGCGTTTACACAGGACTGTATTGATTTTGTGCATCAATAAAAAAAATAGAACCAGTTCTGCTGTTGTTGTAGAACCTTTGTTTGGTACTCCAGAACCCGTCCATGTTGGAAAGGTCACACTGTTGGCGTAGAGAGTCGTGTGTATAGCTGAACAGCTGTAAAGGCAGCTCTAGTCCTATGGGTTGACTGGCTCGTTCAGCTGTTGCAGCTCAACAGCTAGACCTCCATCTCAGTTCCTCTGACAGAGTGGGCAAAGCATAGGCAGGTCAGCTCTCTCCCAAGCTCTGCTATTGTAGATCTCTGTAGGTGTTGCTCTGCATCGTGTTGAGGCTGCTGGGTGACTCGAAGTGGCTGAGACTTAATAGAGCGATAGGAAAGACAGATACAATGATATTAATAAGCGCTCGGCAAAAAAGAAAAAAATAGTAATACAGACATTTCAATCAAATTCATGAACCCCTGGCTGCTGTCTTTGAGCGTTATTGTCCTCGGCGAAAAAAAAAAAAACAGAAATTAATATCCTGCTTCTATGATGCAGATATGTCTCAGACACACTTGGGCAATTTCCAGCCTCCCACATGATGCGACAGTTTCCATGGTTTCGGCCTTTATTAAGAATTAACAGTGGGCTCGATGGCCGCCGCTCCTGCGCGTCGGAGCTGGCGAGGAGCCGCTAGTGGGACCGTGGCCTGTTGTTCCCAGTGACCCGCTAATTGAGTGGTTTGTGTGCTCACCTTCCAAATGCTGGGCTGCGCCGCATCAGAGGCAGCTCTCGGCCCGTTCATTCAGAAAGAGCTATTCAAACGCAGCAAATCGTTGCAATCGACAAACAAAACCTCGCAACTTCACTGGCCAACAGAAACTGCAGTCTAACCTCTTAACCCTTTGCTGCGCAACCTGGGTGGTCAAAAGTGGCCTGACTGAGATTTTATTCTCTAGACCTTTGCTGTAAATTAATTTCATCATTCATGGTTCTATGAATTCCTCAGTTTACTTGTTTTTGGTCATCACAAATCACTTATTAATGAAAATCATGTTTGTTTCACTGCCTTCTGACGCACAACATGGCTCAGAGTTAACCCTTATGTGTTCACTATGGATATATTTAATAGGAACTGTTGACATTTGTAAACATTTGCAGTCAGGAACATACTTATAAACACTATTTTTGTTCATGAAGTAAATGAATAAGAATTAAAATAATGATTTACCATCAAAAACAACATTTATAATGAACACTATTATTATTTAATGAACATTAAATAATAATATTAACTGATAGATTTACCAAAGAGATACTTTTACAGTACTTTAGGAGGGTTTTATATTGTGAGATTCCAGTTGTTCCCAGTGGTCCAACATAAGAGGATGAGGAAGTAGTGCTGATGCATTGATGATGTTTTCTAACCTCTTGTCAATCACGTTAAAGGGAACCCCTTTAACACTTGTAAGCCTTAATATGGTGTAATGACTATAAATTATTAAGATTTAAGATTAAGATTTTACAGAAAATCTAATAGATCTGATACTTTTAGTGATTTTTAACAACCTGTCTTATTAATTTAGAGTCATTACACCATATTAAGGCTTACAAGTGTAACCAGCCGGGGTTCCCTGGTTAGATCATTTAAGAGCAAGTAGCCAATGCAAGGAACAGTAAACACAATGATGATAGAAGACCTCGCAAAGAAACCACTTTCAGCAGCAACAAAAGAAGTGATATAGATAGTGGTAGGGTGGTTACTCAGCTGGGGAAATGAGCCCCACTACACTTCCCTTACAAAAAAGAAGTTTACCATTAGTTTACTTTTAAACTAAAAGGAAGTGAGAATGATTTATAAAGATACAAATATGTTTCTTAATCTGAGTGAGTCTTGTTTATTTTATGTGTGTCCACTGGTGAGTAAGTAAACGTTGTTAAGTTCTATTTTAAGTAGAAAAAACCCTTAAACTTAGTCATATACTTTAAATATAACAACAATATAAGTAAATTATAAGTATTATTTTAAGTTCATTTAAAGAAAACTTACAAGCTAGTAAACTAACAGTAAAACCATAAGTTTACTTTTAGTGTAGTTACAGAACAAAAGCTGTAAACTAGTTGTATACTTGGTTTACTACTCTTACACTTAAAGTGTACTTAAAAGTATACTTTTAAAAACTAGAAAGTGGGCCAATTTAGTCCCAAGAAGTATTAAATTGTACATATACAAGTGTACTACTAGTACAATGACATTAGTATAGTAACTGCATAAAGTATACTTAATAAAATCAACTTTAAGTATACTTATTTTCTGTAAGGGTCTGCAGGTTTCTCCACTCCGCACATCCCATCACACTGAATGGCTTTGTATGTATCTCCATTGAGTTACGCAGAAGATTTGAAAGAGTTTGGCTCAACAGACATTCTTTTTACTGTCCCATAACGTTCCTTTAAAGAAAATAAGTATACTCAAAGTTAATGTTATTAAGTATAATAAGTTAGTATAAATTATAAATTTTACCTAAGTATAACTATGTTTAGTATATCACTGAGAAGTACATAAAAAGTAAACTGAAAGTATACTCACTTCCTTTTAGTTTAAAAGAAGTAAACTAATGGTACACTTGAACAAACTTCTTTTTTGTAAGGGTTTCCATTCTGAGTTTTCAGAAGTGCTGAGGGCTTCAGTACAGAAAGAGTTAAAGGAGTCACAGCACCCAAAAAGTACTGAGCCAGAAAGATTCCTCCATTGAGACGGCACATTTCAGCCACTGTATTTCTTTGCTGATCATAAAGTAGGATGAGGTCGACACAGTCCTGCCCCTGAGGCAGTCAGTGGTGTGATTTGTTTCCTCTCCTGACTCGCCCCCATCTCTCTCTCTCTCTCTCTCTCTCTCTCTCTCTCTCTCTCTCCTCTTCTCTCTGCTGAAGTTTTCCTCTATAGAGCAGCACTTACTCTGAGCTCGCATGGCCGGATGCTCTCGTCTTGAATAGGGCTGCGATTCAGCTGCATTGATTTTGGAATGTCAGGGTTACAAGCAGTCAATAGTCGTGTTTAGTAAGGCATCCTTACTTAATAAAGGACGCTCGGCCGCCTGTATTCCACCACACAAATGAAAATAAATCCCAGCACAGAGAGTCCTATGACTGTGCTCACTCTGCAGGTAAAGGTGGCCCAAATCTGATCTCTCTCTCCATACGTGGTGCAGATTTGTCTTTTGTGTAACAGTTTGAACAGCAAACACACACACACACAGTCTCACAGGTTCAACTCCAACTCGAGGCGATTAATGTGTGATATTGAAAGCCGATACATATCTGATGTGTGGAACAGTTGGAGTGCAGCTCAGTCCCCATCATCTGTTTGTCCTACAGGTTTCAAGGAACAGGTTTCAAGGAACGTTTCACATGTACTATATCGTCGCTATCTCCAAAATTGCTATTTTACAGGAGAGGCCAAAAACATTCTTTACTTTCTATGTAAGTCAATGGAACAAGAATTATTGCCAAACTGTTTTGGAGCACTTCTATTGGTCCATTCATCATGAAATTTTTACACTATGTAAATGACTATTGGTGTGTTCAAATTATGTGAAAAAAACTAGATAGATGTGTTTCATTGGACAGCGATGATATATCCTATATGTAGATATATTGATTGCATTCATGCTCCAATAACCAATAAATGTCCTATATATTTATATTGTCAAGTCCATGTAAACTGGGAGGGCCTAGTCTTGGGTAATGTTTCCCTAAGCATTTCCTAACCAATAACAAGGCAAACATCTGTAGCTCCACCCACACAAAACAGTTTTAGAGTCGGAGAAACTTTGAGAGATATAACAAACCAGAATAACCAAAAGTTAGCAAGCTAGACATCGGGTGTGTCTCAAAACCTAGTGAGCTCCTACATAGGCAGCGTTTTACGTCATAGTATGCGGTCCCGACATGTAGGCTGTCCCAATTCTTACATACCTTAAACATGCTGTCTACTGAGGAACCTTATTTAGATTTAAGGAAGCATCAAACACTTCCTCAGCCGCAAAAGCAATCCCATGATGCAACGCAGACAAATCTATAAGCAGTGAAGTGGTTTTAAAATGTGATTCTCTGGAGTTTTAATGTGTTTCTGGTCATATAATCACACAAAACAGTATTTTATTATCAACTCTGTAACAAGTCCTTCACCATTTAGCAGTTTTACACTCGAGCCATTAGCATTCATGCTAGCGGATTTTTAAGCCTCGGGTTGTTGTTTTGGATGCCGGCCGGTAGCTTAGCAACCAGCTAAACCACCAGTCGCGTGCTGCAGTGGGCAGAAACAAGCCGTGATGCAGTCTCTCTCTAACTAGAGCGTCTCAGTAATCTGTTTTATGAGGAGAGATGAGGAAAGAACGCTGCTACTTAAACAGCTGCCTACCCAGACAGCCTACTTAGACACTCACTAGGATTTGAGACACACCCATCCTGTCTATAGCTGCTTGTCACCTGTTCTTTCCTTTATCCATCATAAACATTGTTCCTTCATCAAGTTTCTCGATTACGCGTTGCTTTATTCGTCCATGAGTTCACTCGTCCATCCACTCGTCTGTATGTCTGTGATTTTTTACATCTAGTTATTATCATGTAAAAGCTGGATTATGATGTTAGATCTGTATGAGGGGGCAGAGCAGACTAGGAGTGTTGGACAGAAGGCCGCGCTCACACAGTTCTCATATACGGCTGATCAGCAGTTTTGATCATATTTGTATATAAAACCTTTAACTCAAGATTTGTGGGATATTTAATATAACACTTTAATATCATACAAACAGTTTTAATCTTTTACTGTGTTTCATGAGAGGAGGAGGATGTTTGCTGGAAATCAGACCTATAAATCAGGCCTATATGGTCATAGGCTTAGTAAGATGCTGGGCCACCACAAGCTGTCAGAAGAGCTTCTGCAAGTGTCTAGGATTGTACTGGGAGGATAGAACAGCATTCTTACTAAAGATATTCACAGATGAAGGCTGAATAATTGATGAAGGTGGTGGAGAGCGATGTCTAAATGCTTATTTATGCCCCCTTTATGTCTGTTTCAGATGTTGTAACCGACACTGACCACATGCTTTCATGCAGTGCTTTACATTTGCATGGCTGTTAAGCAATACATCCACTAGGGGGCAGTCTGGAGCCAAAGGTTTCTGACAACAGCAAACATGGTGGTGGTGGCAGAGGTCTTAATGATGTACAGTGTAGGTAGATGGTGGTGGTCTTGGAGGCCATTTGAAATAAGAACTCTTTTCACGTCTACAGCCAATGAGTGAGCTTGGTGTCTTGTCTTACTTGAGCTATTGGCTACACTGCCCCCACAATGCACTGCTCCATTTACTCCTTATGCGTAAGCTTTCAGACACTATGCAGGATACAGCTCCATCTGTATCTGTACTTAATACTAAGCCTAAACTGACACTAAGGCATCAGTCCAAAACCTCTGGGTTATGATCTATAGACTGTGAAGGCCACAGTAAAGGATTTACATGATAGTCATACTCAACGTTTCGTGACCCCTCATACTGTGTGGATGGGGGCGTCATCCGGCAAGAGACCACTCATAGAAATTTGGGTAGATTGATAGCAATATCAGTCTAAATGCTCCCCACGTCATAGCAGAGGCAACAGACCCCTCGGTGTAGGGGTCAAGCTTTCAGGCGTGTGGCGTTCTCTTGGTGTATGCCACTCATGCACTCAACCACTTGTGGAGAACCTAGTGAAGGATGACTCACTCTGACTGTATCACTTTTTCCCACATCTCTGTAGATGCACTGCGGAGCTTGCACAGCAGTTTGTGTTTGTGCGCTGCAGTCCTAAAGCTTCCCTCTCTAAGTAGCTGTAGATGGATTGTTCCTGCTGAGAGTCTGATCACGTCCTGCGCTGACATTCTCAGTCACCTGTCAGTTCCTCCTTCCATATCGCACTAATGCTTGAGCCGTATGGTCACTGGCTGTGCACTTCCGATCACAACATCCAACTCTGTTCACTGAGGTCATTCCAATAGATCTGAACGCTGATGTCACTTTAGTCACTTTAGTTTATAGTATACACTATACCAACCACTCTATACACTATAACCCACTACACTATACCAACCACACTATACACTATAACCCACTACACTATACACTATACCAACCACTCTATACACTATAACCCACTACACTATACCAACCACACTATACACTATAACCCACTACACTATACCAACCACACTATACACTATAACCCATTACACTATACCAACCACACTATACACTATAACCCACTACACTATACCAACCACACTATACACTATTACCAACTACACTATACCAACCACACTATACACTATAACCCACTACACTATACAACCACACTATACACTATTACCAACTACAACTATACCAACCACACTATACACTATAACCCACTACACTATACCAACCACACTATACACTATAACCCACTACACTATACCAACCACACTATACACTATAACCCACTACACGTATACCAACCACAATATACACTATAACCAACTACACTATACCACCAACACTATAACACTATACCCTCACACTACAACTATACCAACAACACTATAACACGTATAACCCACTACACTATACCAACCACACTATACACTATAACCCCACTACACTATACCAACCACACTGTACACTATAACCCACTACACTAATACAACCACACTATACACTATAACTCCACAACACTATACCACTCACACTAACCTACACTATACCAACCACACTATACACTATAACCCACTACACTATACCAACCACACTATACACTATAACCCACTACACTATACCAACCACACTATACACTATAACCCACTACACTATACCAACCACACTATACACTATAACCCACTACACTATACCAACCACACTATACACTATAACCCACTACACTATACCAACCACACTATACACTATAACCCACTACACTATACCAACCACACTATATACTATAACCCACTACACTATACCAACCACACTATACACTATAACCCACTACACTATACCAACCACACTATACACTATAACCTACTACACTACACCAACCACACTATACACTATAACCTACTACACTACACCAACCACACTATACACTATAACCCACTACATTATACCAACAACACTATACACTATAACCCACTACACTATACCAACAACACTATACACTATAACCCACTACACTATACCAACCAGACTATACACTATACCAACCACACTATACACTATAACCCACTACACTATACCAACCAAACTATACACTATACCAACCGCACTATACACTATACCAACCACACTATACACTATAACCCACTATACTAGCTGGTTGAGTCGTTACTAAAGCACTGCGTCCCAGTAATGAACCCTCTTCAAAGCCACTTATAGCTTCTCCTCTTGAACCGAAATCGAGAATCAGCTGGACCTGCTTCTTCTACATGTCAGAGCGATGGCAGGATGTTACCTGCTTAATTGTATAACACAGTAAATCTGCCTGGAAGCACTCATGATACCTTTACTCAATCCTTCATCCAGCCGTTTCCTTTGATTTGTCATCTGTCTGTACCCAATAGGTTGCCTAGAACTGAAGGCACTTCATTGCTGTGGTGTGACCTACAGGAAGGCATGAAGTGTTGTTCCATATAGGGGGTGCTATCACACTCTCTCAAAATACTCATGGGTCGTGCTCAAAATCAGTTTAACCAAGAAGGAGATTGAATCCAGTGCCAAAAGTTTTTGTTCATGAGAGACAAAAATCCAGGTTTGACCAAAAACAGGAGCAAGACTGGCCGAACCTTCGTGTCTGGTTCCTGTTCCAGTTTCTTGTAGCTTTAAATCTATCACCAGTGACCAGTCACATCACCCACAGACCAACTGTTCACTATACACTACTCACTCCTACCAAACACACGAGGGTGAAGCAGCTCATTCACCAGTTTTCCTGTTTCACCTTAAATACCATTTAAAACACCATTTAAGGTGGAAACAGGAGAACTGGTGAATGAGAAGAGAAGCTGATGGTGCTGGTGGTCAGTAGGAGTGAGTATTGTAGTGTGTAAGGGTGATCTGTGGGTGAACACTGGTAATAGACCTAAAACCGTACTTTACAGTAAAAGATGAGAGGGGTAGAGTTGAGTGCTGGCTGCTGGTTGATCCACAGGACAGTAAAAGAGAACAAAATCACACGTTGTGGAGCTCCTCGGCATCGAGGTCCACCAACTGCCAACACTTTAGTATGTAGTGGTTTGTTTTCTTGGTGGTTCTTATACCTGCTGGCTTGATAGCAGCTCACCTTTCAGTTCAGCTCAAATCTCTCTTCATCACATCAGCATCACCTCTAACAGCTACTGTGATCTTCTCTTTGTATCTCTCTCACTCTCACCTCCATCTCCTCCAACTGTTCTTCTCTTACTGCCTCCTGGATTTCAAATGATGGAGAACAGCCTATTGAATTGTGCTGAAATTTGAGATTCATTTTCATAAAGACTCACAACAAAATGTTGAGCTTTACAAGACTGGTCATGAAGAACGGAGCACTGAGCTCCAGCCAAGGCTGCTCAAATGAGGCCACAGATGGATTTGCCTTAGAAGAAGAGAAAGAGAGAGAAAGAGAGAGAGAGAGAGAGAGAGAGAGGAAAAGAGCCAGAACCAAAAACATAAAGTGAAAACTTTGATGATTAATGAGCTGTTGGTTTGTGTCCATCCAAATGTCTTCGTTTCCGAGTTCGCTCGAGAAGGTCGTCTCTTTGAGGGTGTTAATCCAAAGACGGGCACAACCTCTGGAGCGGGATTATGATGTGAGTCATGACGGTACCTCACACACGTCGCTCTGCCGTCTGGCATTTTGACTGAGCGGTTACTCAGCACAGAGCGCTGGGTTGCAGGGCGGATCGATGATGTTCTAAATCATCGCTCAGTCTCCGCGGCTCAGCGGCTCTCTGATGCAGCTCCAGGGTCCCCTATTTTATTCTGACGACCCCCGTCAGAGTTCTTCTTCCAGCCTTATCTTACTCTGTTTCCCCCTCCTTCGCCTTCAGTCCTGAGCCAGTCGGCCATACAGCACAGAGGAGCGCTGATGTAGGATCAGGTCCTGCTTCTGATTAAAACCATTTCGGACATAAAAGAAGGTTCTAGATCAGCATTCACCGTCTGAGCCTCTTCAGACAGTCTGAAGTAGAAGGTACAATCAGGCTGGGTTGGTCTGCAGTTTCTGTAGGGATTGAAAGGAGAAGATGTTAGTATCGGTGCTTACGTTGAATTCTAAACTTGCCGACCACTTAATAAGAAACCTTGAACCTGTTTCTCGCTGGTATCACGTGAGATACTGGAGCACTGTAACAACCAGTTTGGGTCATGAATGTGTTTGTGCTCGGTCACCACATGATGTGTGTGAGTAAGTTTGGTGGAGTGTGAATTGTGAAGTGATTAAAAAATGCAAGTTAACTAATTAAAGGTGTCTTAGAATAAAAAACCTCTTGTTTGACCTCTTGTAGTTAAATAATTTTTTAAAAAATATTTAAATATAGTTGAATGGGGGTTGGTATAGTGTAGTGTAGTGGGTTATAGTATATAGTGTGGTTGGTATGGTGTAGTGGGTTATAGTGTATAGTGTGGTTGGTATAGTGTAGTGTGTTATAGTGTATAGTGTAGTTGGTATAGTGTAGTGGGTTATAGTATATAATGTGGTTGGTATAGTGTAGTGGGTTATAGTGTATAGTGTAGTTGGTATGGTGTAGTGGGTTATAGTGTATAGTATGGTTGTTATAGTGTAGTGGGTTATAGTGTATAGTGTGGTTGGTATAGTGTAGTGGGTTATAGTGTATAGTGTGGTTGGTATAGTGTAGTGGGTTATAGTGTATAGTGTGGTTGGTATAGTGTAGTGGGTTATAGTGTATAGTGTGGTTGGTATAGTGTAGTGGGTTATAGTGTACAGTGAGGTTGGTATAGTGTAGAGGGTTATAGTGTATAGTGTGGTTGGTATAGTGTAGTGGGTTATAGTGTATAGTATGGTTGGTATAGTGTAGTGGGTTATAGTGTACAGTGAGGTTGGTATAGTGTAGAGGGTTATAGTGTATAGTGTGGTTGGTATAGTGTAGTTGGTTATAGTGTATAGTGTGGTTGGTATAGTGTAGTGGGTTATAGTGTATAGTGTGGTTGGTATAGTGTAGTTGGTTATAGTGTATAGTGTGGTTGGTATAGTGTAGTGGGTTATAGTATATAGTGTGGTTGGTATAGTGTAGTGGGTTATAGTATGTAGTGTGGTTGGTATAGTGTAGTTGGTTATAGTGTATAGTGTGGTTGGTATAGTGTAGTTGGTTATAGTGTATAGTGTGGTTGGTATAGTGTAGTGGGTTATAGTGTATAGTGTGGTTGGTATAGTGTAGTGGGTTATAGTGTATAGTGTGGTTGGTATAGTGTAGTTGGTTATAGTGTATAGTGTGGTTGGTATAGTGTAGTGGGTTATAGTGTATAGTGTGGTTGGTATAGTGTAGTTGGTTATAGTGTATAGTGTGGTTGGTATAGTGTAGTGGGTTATAGTATATAGTGTGGTTGGTATAGTGTAGTGGGTTATAGTATGTAGTGTGGTTGGTATAGTGTAGTTGGTTATAGTGTATAGTGTGGTTGGTATAGTGTAGTTGGTTATAGTGTATAGTGTGGTTGGTATAGTGTAGTGGGTTATAGTATATAGTGTGGTTGGTATAGTGTAGTGGGTTATAGTGTATAGTGTGTTTGGTATAGTGTAGTGGGTTATAGTGTATAGTGTGGTTGGTATAGTGTAGTGGGTTATAGTGTATAGTGTGGTTGGTATAGTGTAGTGAGTTATAGTGTATAGTGTGGTAGGTATAATGTAGTTGGTTAAAGTGTATAGTGTGGTTGGTATAGTGTAGTGGGTTATAGTGTATAGTGTGGTTGGTATAGTGTAGTGGGTTATAGTGTATAGTGTGGTTGGTATAGTGTAGTGGGTTATAGTGTATAGTGTGGTTGGTATAGTGTAGTAGGGTTATAGTGTATAGTGTTGTTGGTATAGTGTAGTGTGTTCTAGTGTATAGTGTGGTTGGTATAGTGTAGTTGGTTATAGTGTATAGTGTGGTTGGTATAGTGTAGTTGGTTATAGTGTATAGTGTGGTTGGTATAGTGTAGTGGGTTATAGTATATAGTGTGGTTGGTATAGTGTAGTGGGTTATAGTGTATAGTGTGTTTGGTATAGTGTAGTGGGTTATAGTGTATAGTGTGGTTGTTATAGTGTAGTGGGTTATAGTGTATAGTGTGGTTGGTATAGTGTAGTGAGTTATAGTGTATATTGTGGTAGGTATAATGTAGTTGGTTAAAGTGTATAGTGTGGTTGGTATAGTGTAGTGGGTTATAGTGTATAGTGTGGTTGGTATAGTGTAGTGGGTTATAGTGTATAGTGTGGTTGGTATAGTGTAGTAGGGTTATAGTGTATAGTGTTGTTGGTATAGTGTAGTGTGTTCTAGTGTATAGTGTGGTTGGTATAGTGTAGTGGGTTATAGTGTATAGTGTGGTTGGTATAGTGTAGTAGGGTTATAGTGTATAGTGTTGTTGGTATAGTGTAGTAGGGTTATAGTGTATAGTGTTGTTGGTATAGTGTAGTGGGTTATAGTGTATAGTGTAGTTGGTATAGTGTAGTGGGTTATAGTGTACAGTGAGGTTGGTATAGTGTAGAGGGTTATAGTGTATAGTGTGGTTGGTATAGTGTAGTGGGTTATAGTGTATAGTGTAGTTGGTACAGTGTAGTGGGTTATAGTGTATAGTGTTGTTGGTATAGTGTAGTGGGTTATAGTGTATAGTTTGGTTGGTATAGTGTAGTTGGTTATAGTGTATAGTGTGGTTGGTATAGTGTAGTTGGTTATAGTGTATAGTGTTGTTGGTATAGTGTAGTAGGGTTATAGTGTATAGTGTTGTTGGTATAGTGTAGTGGGTTATAGTGTATAGTGTTGTTGGTATAGTGTAGTGGGTTATAGTGTATAGTGTGGTTGGTATAGTGTAATGGGTTATAGTGTATAGTGTTGTTGGTATAGTGTAGTAGGGTTATAGTGTATAGTGTTGTTGGTATAGTGTAGTGGGTTATAGTGTATAGTGTAGTTGGTATGTGTAGTGGGTTATAGTGTACAGTGAGGTTGGTATAGTTGTAGGAGGGTTATAGGGTATAGTGTGGTTGGTATAGTGTAGTGGGTTATAGTGTATAGTGTAGTTGGTACAGTGTAGTGGGTTATAGTGTATAGTGTTGTTGGTTATAGTGTGTGGGTTTTAGTGTATAGTTTGGTTGGTATAGTGTAGTTGGTTATAGTGTATAGTGTGGTTGGTATAGTGTAGTTGGTTAAAGTTTATAGTGTGGTTGGTATAGTGTAGTTGGTTAAAGTGTATAGTTTGGTTGGTATAGTGTAGTTGGTTATAGTGTATAGTGTGGTTGGTTAAAGTGTATAGTTTGGTTGGTATAGTGTAGTTGGTTATAGTGTATAGTGTAGTTGGTTAAAGTGTATAGTTTGGTTGGTATAGTGTAGTTGGTTATAGTGTATAGTGTGGTTGGTATAGTGTAGTTGGTTAAAGTTTATAGTGTGGTTGGTATTAGTGTAGTTGGTTACAGTGTATAGTTTGGTTGGTATAGTGTAGTTGGGTTATAGTGTATAGTGTGGTTGGTTAAAGTGTATAGTTGGTTGGTATAGTGTAGTTGGTTATAGTGTATAGTGTAGTTGGTTAAAGTGTATAGTTTGGTTGGTATAGTGTAGTTGGTTATAGTGTATAGTGTAGTTGGTTAAAGTGTATAGTTTGGTTGGTATAGTGTAGTTGGTTATAGTGTATAGTGTAGTTGGTACAGTGTAGTGGGTTATAGTGTATAGTGTTGTTGGTATAGTGTAGTGGGTTATAGTGTATAGTTTGGTTGGTATAGTGTAGTTGGTTATAGTGTATAGTGTGGTTGGTATAGTGTAGTTGGTTAAAGTTTATAGTGTGGTTGGTATAGTGTAGTTGGTTAAAGTGTATAGTTTGGTTGGTATAGTGTAGTTGGTTATAGTGTATAGTGTGGTTGGTATAGTGCCACAGCAACGGAAATGGTCGACTGTTCTAATAAATATAATGTTCCAGGCTGGCGTCGGCAGAACTATATTTCAGAGTACACACAAGTGTCACCCACCTTCTTGTAGACCTTTAATGTCTCCTTATTGCATGGAGTGTGAGTGAGTAAGCAGGCAAGAGAGAGACTAATAGCCAGTAACATTGACACATATCATCACCAACCTTTAAATGTATTCTCCTCATGAAGCTGTGAGAAGAAATGATCAGCCAAAAAAGCATCTTGTTCTCTAGCATATCATTAATTTCGTGATAAAACGTAAAAAAATGAATAAAACTGTTAAAAGGAATGTCTGCACGGTGCATACAGGATTACGGCTGCCAGTGCCACTGAACAAGATCCTCTAGTGTATGTAACGTTAGCTACTAACAAGCCTCACGTAACTAACATCTGTGTTCATCTCAGTAGGTTACTACTGTGTGACTATCGCAGCTTCTCACTGTAAACCAGCCAATCAGAGCACAGCTTATCAAATTATTCATGAGCTCACCAAACAGGTGTAAACAGCTCGTTTTATTCTAGGACCAAATCATAGGCTGTAAATGGGCGTGTAAAACTGCATCTGGGTGTTTTGACCCTGAAGAACAGAGAACAACGAATATATGAACAACCTATAACACTGTTCATGGTATGATTAACAAGTCTGGAACTTCTGGAGCCTGGAACTTTGTTCACTTCGTCATCTTGTTGTATTCACAGAGGTTAACACACTGCACCTGAAAGTTTTAAGCACATTATAAAACTGAATTATTATTTTACAGTCTGTGAAGAGCCTTATAAAGCTGATTGACAGTATAAATATGCTTATGTAGATCACTCTGCCATACAGTACACTCTCAGTTCAGTGTACATTCCCAGCTATCAGTGGGGTTGGTACCTTTAGTGGTATGTCATCAGTATCTTTAATTAGGAAAAATATTACATATCTAACTTTTTCAAAAGTATATATATATATATATATATATATATATATATATATATATATATATATATATATATATATATATATATATATATATATATACTACTGCTCAAAAGTTTGGGATCACCGTGAAATGCTCTTGTTTTCAATGGAGTATCTTCTTCCTTAACACAACAATGGACTGACGGGTCTCTAAAGAAAGTTGTTTCTTTCTGGTCATTTTGAGTCGGTCAGCAAGCCATCAACTGCTGATGCTTCAGATACTAAACTAACCTAGAATGTTGTTCTCCCTTGTATACTCACTTATTAGTAGAATGTTTCCTAACAACCAATTAGTCAATTACATCCTTAACTTGGATTGGTGGCCGTACCAGGAGATTTAGACAGAGGACTGAGAATTACTGATAATAGGACTATATGTAAAATAAGCCTCTATACAAAAATAGACTTTAATACAAACATTTTTATTCTTTAAAAATCATCTGATACACTTACATTAATAGTGAAATGAACAATATTGTTTGTGAATTGCATAAAAATAGCATGAAATTAAATTCTAAAGTGATCCTAAACTTTTGAGCTGTAGTGTATATATATATACCTTTATCTTTACTTAAGGCGGTGTAGAAGGTAAGACAGTGAAGCTGATTGACAGGACAAATATGAACAAGAAGAGGGAAAAAGAGTTGATGGATGGCAGCCCGTCAACCAGTCTCAGTTTACTGGCTAAGTAGCACACAAATATCTTACCATCTTAATTGTGCATCTATACAGTGGACATTTATAGGTAGGTGGAGCCCATAAAGTGACCAATGAGTGGATGGTAAGTGTTGGTAATCACAAAGATACAATTCTTGTGTGTTTGATCTTGGGTACAAGCTGTTGGCTTAAACACTGAAAGGTAAAAAATAAGAACAGCAATAGAGATTTTTTCATTTATGACTTTCTCCAATGAACTAAAGAATACTTCTGTCCATTCTCACTATCAGAGCACTAATAAAGAAGCTTAAAGAAACTGTAGAAGTGCTGAATCTGCAGGCTCCAGTGAATTTCAGCACCTACAGTTTAACAGATGTTATTAGAGCTCTCAGTGGGACCAAGTTCTACATTCAGACTAGACCAAAGCAGAGCTTTAAGGCAACCAAAGCCATAAGTGTGTTTGGCATTGATGCAAAGATAGCCATACAGAAAAGTACCTCACCTCCACTGTTTAGTATTGTGGTGGAAGTGTGATATTGTGACTCTGCTTTTCTTCTAAAGGTCCTAAAGAACTTGTTCAGATACATGATATCATGGATTCCACCAAGTACTGGCAGATCTTAACCCAGAACCTGATTGACTGTCTCAGCCAGGAAGTGGTTGTATCTTCATTGATCCAAAGCTATCTCCAAAATCAACACAATATAGTTCACTGACCACCAAATCAATGCTTTGTCAATAGTCATCCCAGTCCCCTGGACCTGGACCCCATAGGAAACCTGGTGGGTAAGCTAAAGAGGAGAGTTCACAAGCATAGACCTTAGGACCTGAAGGTTCTGGAGAGATTCTGCATAGAGGAATGATCTCAGATCTCGTCATGTGTTCTCCAGAGAAAAGTATTGGTACCACTGTGTAGAATAAGACTACCCTTATTGAGGGATATTAACATGTATTAATTAGCCATTAATAAGCAGTTATAAATAAGCAGTTGCTAATAAGCAGTTACAACACATACAGGAAAAGGGCAAAAGTAACTTGTTTGCCTGAAAGTGAACCCACATTCAATTAGAACCACAATCATCAGACCCAACATGTTATATCTGCTTATTGATCTTTTATTAAGTGTTTATGACCTCACTAATAATCATTAACAAGCAAATGTTAAACAATCAGCAAATAAATAAGGGCAGCCTTATATTAAAGTGGTACCAAAGTATATTTATTGCATGATATTTTGTATTTTAATCATTGTATTTGAATCAAAGATTAAATAGTTGTTAATATTTAATATTATTAAATATTTGTGTGTGTGAGGAGGGATGGGCAGTATTTGTGGATAATGAATAACGGGTGATGAGTGATTTTATTACATGATTCATAACATATTTAGTTTTCATTATCAGACTCTTAATGCAATTACACTGACTGTAAAGATGAATAACGCATATCTAAATCTCCCTCATCATTCTTCATCTTGGCTCCAAGCTTTGGCAGCAGCGGGAATGACTACAGCGACGGCAACAAATGCGGTAAAGAGAGTCTGAGTGTGACGTATCTGTGCCATTCCCCTGCTTGGGTGTTAGTGGTTGGGGTTAGATCCCATCAGGAGACTATTTACACCTGTGTAGGTGTGCTTTTGGGGGCCTTTTTCTTTTCTAGGTGGTCAAGTTTTCTGAGAAGCTTCTGTTTCTTGCTTTTCCACGTCTACTTTGTTCTAAGCTGCCGCTCCTCTCCGTCCTCCCCCCTCTTCTTTTCTACCTCTATCCCTTCTCACGCTCTTCTGTTTGAAACTCCTCCAACAAAATTAACTCTTTTTGCTGTTCAAAAGTTAAAGAAGTTCACAAAGATAAAGGGCTAGTAGAAGCGGGTGAAGCCTTCAAAACACCTTGCTCTACTAATGCAGACTTCAATATAGCTTTAATGTTTTCCTTCAGTCTTTTATCAGTGCTTGATAACCCAACATCATAATAACTCGCAATTTCAAGCAGTTGATCTTTAGGACATTGATCCAATAGGCCTTCAGAAGGAGACTCAACAAATTGACTAACAGAAGACATAGTTAAGCAGAGCAAATTCAACAACCAAACAACTCAACAGGAGGGGAGGGAAATGCAATTGCAATTCCCACTAACTATAAAACTAAACTACCTAAACTCAACCTAGTCTTCACACAACTCCCAAGAGTCAAGTCTCTTTAAGCACCCGAATACCAGTAGTGTTGAAGTCCTCTGGCCAAAGCCACAAAAGCCCAATCACCATGGCGGTGCCCTCAACCCACAAAAATAAAAAATTAAACAAAATCCTCCAAAATCTACCCCCCAAAGAAAAATGGTGTGTCTAGAAATGGACACCCCACTAAACCTAAAGGGAACTGCAGAGCTGTACCAAAAGAAGACCAAACAAATCCAAAGAATTCAGCATGCCATCCAGAGGAACAACACAGGCCTACTACAACAAACCTGGATCAAACCAAACCGAAACCAACAAAATCATAAATAATCAAAATAAAACACTGCATGTCCCCAATAAACCAAATAAAATAGGACGAGCCCTCACGTTAAGTTTCTGTAATAAGCTAACAAGGAAATGACCAGAATTTAAAAATCAAGTCTATGCATGTTTATCTGCTTGTGGCAGTGTTCCTGCACACTAGCAGTGCTTTGCTCAAGCGGTGTGCGGGTGTAGTGTTGGGGAGGACACTGCCCTCAGTACTTGCCTAGTCATAGGCTGGAGGTTAGGGAACCGGCCTTGCGACCAGGTTTGATCCCCTGAACCAACAGGACACGACTGAAGTGCCCTTGAGCACCTAACCCCTGACTGCTCCCAGGGCACTGTGGCAGGGCTGCCCAGTGCTCTGGGCAAGTATACTCACTACTGCCCCCTAGTGTTTCTGTTCTCTGTTCATTAGTGTGTGCGTATGTATGTGCGCAGATGGGTTAAATGAAGATCTTGAATTTCCCTCTGGGATCAAGAAAGTATCTAATCTAGATTCAATATTTTTCTTTATTTTTATTAAGAAGCATCACGTTTAAATCACATCACTTACAATTGAAATGCTTCACATGACTTATATGCAAATTAATTTTGATAAACATAGTAAAAGTTAACTAAAACAAAAATTCCCCCGCCCAAAAAAAAGGGGGCACATACATAACCCATACCCTGAAATGCTGCATATAAAGGGTCGATGTACTGAGTAGATTTTGCTTGATCCCAGTCTCCTCTAAGAAATAGTATTAAGAGGCTCCAGATCTTGTCATATAAAATAAGTTTATCCTTCAGCATGAACCTAATTTTCTCCAAGTGTACTGTGTTTGTCATTTCCACAATCCACTGCTTGAACACAGGTACTTCTGCTTTTTTCCAGAAATTGAGAACAAGTTTTTTAGCTGTAATTAAACTATAGGAAACCAGATGTTGCTGAGCTGATAGGAGCTCCAATAAAGTTTCATATATACCAAATATGATAAGAACTGGGTCTGGCTCTGAGTGTACCTTTAACATATCAGAACAGGCTGCAAAAATGTTTCTCCAAAATTGATAAATATTAGGACACAATGCATTATAATGTGAGAGGGTGGCCTCCAGTGATTGACATTTATCACACAAAGGTGATATATCTGGGAACAGCTTATGCAGCCTTGCCTTGGAATAATGTAGTCTATACAATATTTCAAACTGAATTAAGCAGTGCCTAGCATTAACAGAGCAAGAATGTATATGTTTAAGACCAGCTTCTCAAACCTCTTTAGAAATTTTCATACCTTATTCTTCCTCCCATGCATTTCTAATTGATTCCATACCAGGTGGTTTAAAGCTCTGGAATGTACTATATAGATACGAGATCATATAAAGTATTATAAAGTATTTAATCTAATCATCACTGCAAGTCTACTGTACTGACTGAGAATCAGCATGAGCGCATTCACAGTGTGCAGAAGCTGCGCGCCAGTGTTATGGAATACATTAAAGTGAGGTCAGTCCTCATATAATAACAGCCATTTATCCCGCACAGTCTACGCCTTTGATTCCCCTTCGTCTCCGCAGAGGCTGGTCGAATGCACTTGGGCCCACTTAGCAGGCCATTGTGTCCTACAGGTGTTCCTTGTCCTGCAGCAGCTCCATTCCTGCTCTACATCAAGCGCTGGCTATTTTTGCTTCCACACTGTATGAGAACAATAGGCCACTAATGAAGAGAGAGAGAGAGAGAGAGAGAGAGAGAGAGAAGCTAGATATCTTACTAAATGAACACGACAACGGTGAATAGAGAACTATGCCTTTGCAACACAACATCGTCTGTTGATACTGACCTAGCCATGCAGCCGATTGACGTCAGAGCTTCATCTGCACGTGGGCCAAAAATAGCGTCTTCATGGAGTCGAGAGCACCTCGCACGTTCTCACAGTATGTGAGGAGATGTGATGAAGAAAGATAGAAAGAAAGAAAGAAAGAAAACCTGCCTAGTGTCATTTTTCTCGTGTGCAATGTCTCTTTAATTAGTTTACACTAGAATCCCAGTTTTCAATTTATCAAGCAAATTTGGAGCACTCGGGTTACGCTCCCCAGCCCCCAAAAAGCGCCTCCTCCCCCTCCTCTTCACGCCGAGAGCCTCCTGCGGACAAATTACGGCCCATCTGCCGTAGTAGAAGAGGAGTCCGTTAGAAAGCGGGAGGCAGACAAAGACCACATTAGCCTTTCAGTTAACAATCAGGGACGCGTGGGCAGTTCCTGCCAGCTCCAACAACACCGTCAACCCAGCCTCGCTGCCAGAAAGGACATATTTGTAGGCATAAGGGGACGTCTATGCACACCGATGCATCCTTGCGGTTCAGTCTGGAGGAGGACTGGGCCTCAGTGTGAGGCTGGCTGGCGTGGGACTCTGATTTTTGGTGGGCACTGGTGTTAAATGGGGACTGTATGTTGCGGTGGAAGGCACTCCCGACCCCCCATTTCCTGTTATCTCGCCCAGCCTAGAGAAGAATCGGAGGACATCCATCCTGCGGGCGTTTGAAGGCAATCTGGTTGTCCAGATAGCCAGATTTTATGCACTGTCCTCTGTGCGGGTCAGGCAAAGATTTCAAACGCATCATTTTTATCAGGGAAAATCTGCTCTGAGTTGTTTTGCCCTCTTTGTTCAGCGGGATGCTCAGACTCAATAAGGCCTGTTGCTGGTTCGCGGGACGGCTGTGGGTATCAAATCACTTCATTTGCAACACCTGCCTCGGACGTCCACCCACTGTTCCACTGTTTACACAATGACGGCCACCTATAGTACTTAAAGCGGGCAAGTCAAAGCAGTCAATAAACGTACACAAAAAATTAAAGGAAAGGCTCAACAACTACATGTAACATCTAATTTGTATTGCATTAAGTGTGGATGCTCTTCACCCGCATTACAGTTTCCATTCTTCTCAGGAGACGTAAGGAATCTACCGGGATATGTTTCCACATCTTTAACGGTAAAGAAGTTGGTCAAAGCAATCCAAACCACATTCTGTGATGTTGAGGTCTGAACTGCAGTGGCAGAGCTAGACTTTTATCCTTGGGGTGGCCAGAGGGTGGCCAAAGCTATTGTAGGGGGTCCACAGACTACGACAATGAATGTTTAGAAACACAATCAATTGCAATCAAAATCTGTTTTCATAAAGTACATCTTAAACACACAGGAGATACGATCTGTGTATTAAATCTGCAGTTTATTAACAATGAACAAAATGTAAATACACAGACACGCAAACACCCACACAATCTGTCTATTAAAAAAAAAAAAAAACTATCAATGATGCCGTCTAGACATGAACATAGTCAGAGCTTAATCAAGCAAGCACCAAGACTAAGACTTCTGTCTGAATAAGTGCCAAGCTAATGCTCAGTTCAAAGGAGCATAATTATTTGTAAGTATAAGTGATTGTCTTTGTACCTGAGTACAGATTTCAGTAACTTACTTACTCTACCCATCACTCACAGATACTGTGTTACACAAACTGACGTCGGGGGAAGAGACCACAGTAGATGGAAGTTTAATATTCAAACTTTTCAGCTAGCTGACACGTTACAACCTTCACATTACATGTCATTTCAGCCAACCCCTTACAGAAAATAAGTATACTTAAAGTTTTATTAAGTATACTTTATGCAGTTACTATACTAAAGTCATTGTACTAGTAGTACACTTGTATATGTACTATTTTAATACTTCTTGGGACTAAATTGTCCCACTTTCTAGCTTTTAAAAGTATACTTTTAAGTACACTTTAAGTGTAAGAGTAGTAAACCAAGTATACAACTAGTTTACAGCTTTTGTACTGTAACTACACTAAAAGTAAACTTAAGAGTTTACTGTTAGTTTACTTGCTTGTAAGTTTTCTTTAAGGGAACTTAAAATAATACTTATAATTTACTGCTTATATTATTGTTATATTTAAAGTATATGACTAGATTTAAGGTTTTTTTCTACTTAAAATAGAACTTAACACTGTTTACTTACTCACCAGTGGACACACGTAAAATAAACAAGACACACTCAGATTAATAAACATATTTGTATCTTTATAAATCTTTATAAATCAAATTTTAAATAAATATTCTACTGGATGTGTTTTTGTGCAGAGCAAGAATACTTACTTCTACTATCTCAATCAAAAGATTAAGTACAAGTAAAGACCAAATATACTTAGTCTGTTCTATACTTGTCAGTATAACCCAAGCATACTTAAGTATAACTGTGTTTAGTATATTACTGACAAGTACATAAAAAGTAAACTGAAAGTATACTCACTTCCTTTTAGTTTAAAAGAAGTAACTAATGCTACACTTGAATAAATTTCTTTTTTGTAAGGGACAGCGCATGAATCAGCTAAATCAGCTAACGTAGCTAACAGCATTCCTCTACAATCATTAGAGCAAAGTTTTTTTTTCCCAATAAATAGATAGTTCAGCATATTTAGTTCATTTATTTGCAAAACAAAACGTGTTTAGTTTTAAGTTCGTTGATTGGTTTGGCGAAGTACAGTCTCATGACAAGCAGCGCTAACTAGTGGATTAACTAGCTAGTTAGTTAGCTACTTCAGTCTGAGTGAAGCTGTTGTTTTATGTACACATCATGGATAAATGGTTAAAAAGCTGGACCATCTACAAGTGAAGCAGCTGCTGTATCTCTTACTGAGAGAACCGAGAAAAGCAAACATAAATCTAAAAGAAGAAAATACAGCAGTGAGTAGCTAGCGCTAGGCTTCACGTGCACAGGAACAGAAAACGAGCCGCTCTGCGCTGTGTGCTCGGAGGTCTTGGCAAATGAAATGTTACGTCGACATTTGGAGACTAAACGCAGCGAGTATGCGTCTAAACCTGTGGAATTTTTGAGAACAAACTAAAACAATACCAAAGCAGGAAAAAGACCCTTGAATTGTCTTGCTCTGGAACCTATAATGCTAAAGCTGTTGAGGCTTCCTAACGTGTTGTGCAGCTTATAGCAAAGGCTGGACCAAATCCAGGAATAGGCTTAATGTTGAGCCAGACCTCCGTTTGCAACGTTCTGCACTTCAACCTGACATCCACCACTTGTTAGCTGGCAAACAACATCAGCTATCTCATTAGGTGAGTGACAGAAAGTGCTGTAAATGGTTCGTTTCTTTTGTTGTGTGATTATGCAGTCAGTTTCACAGGTCGTATGGATGGTTCACTGTATTTGGTTTTAAACTGCTATAAAAAATATTCTGGGGGGCCGTGGAAAGTTTTGGGGTGGGTTAAGTGGGCCTTGGGTTGCAAAAGGTTGGGAACCCCTGCACTAGAGAAACAGAGAAAGAAGGACCAGCATAGAGTCGAAGCTCAACACATTCTGCCCAGTTCAAAAACCCAGAGTGAAACGTATGTTAATGTGAAGTGCGCTGAACACATTCATACAATGTCTGGGGCGTCCAGGAGAAATCTGGAACTACACTTTGTTCTTCAAACTGGAGCTCAAGATCTGATCTACTTCTCTCACAATAACATATTCATGTTACTTTGTATTGTATGTATGATTATTTACATCTGATCTAATCATATCTGCTGTTCTTACTGGTGAACATACTGATCAGGTAAAGGTTTTTGATTTCAGCTTACGTGCTTTCATTAGGTGCTAATGAACTGAACATCAGTACACATGAAACAAAGAACAGTAAGTATTCAGGACAGAGTAAGTAAACAACTGCAAGCTACTCAGATCTCACAATATCAGCGTCTTATTAGACTGAATTCTGTAGTCCAAAAAATAAGCCTGAACAAAAATGTGTGTTTGTGATATTTTATCTGCTCTTGTCATTTAATAAAGTGATTTCTGATTCCCGAATGTTCGATATGTAAAGAACACAATGTAACAAAAGCATAAATATACAGATTTTAAAGTGGTTTGTCTCACACATCCATCCATCCATTATCTTCCGCTCTATCCCGCTAGTCAGGGTCACTGAAGCCAATCCCAGCGTCACTGGGCGAAAACAGAGTACACCACGGACAGGTCACCAGTCTATCTTATGGCTAACACTTACACACTCACACCTACGGGGAGTATAGAATGAGTGCTCAACCTAACATGCATGTGTTTGGACTGTGGGAGGAAACCAGAGTACCTGAAGGAAACCCACTCAAGCACGGAGAGAACATACACACTCCACACAGAACCACCCGGACCGGGAATCCAACCCAGATCATCTTACTGTGAGGCGACAGTGCTGACCACTACACCACTATACTAACCACTACACCACCATACTAACCACTACACCACCATACTAACCACTACACCACCATACTAACCACTACACCACCATACTGACCACTACACCACCTTACTAACCACTACACCACCATACTAACCACTACACCACTATACTAACCACTACACCACCATACTAAACACTACACCACCATACTAACCACTACACCACCATACTAACCACTACACCACCTCCTAACCACTACACCACCGTACTAACCACTACACCACCGTACTAACCACTACACCACCATACTAACCACTACACCACCGTACTAACCACTACACCACCATCCTAACCACTACACCACCGTACTAACCACTACACCACCGTACTAACCACTACACCACCTTACTAACCACTACACCACCTTACTAACCACTACACCACCGTACTAACCACTACACCACCGTACTAACCACTACATCACCGTACTGACCACTACACCACCGTACTGACCACTACACCACCGTACTGACCACTACACCACCATACTAACCACTACACCACCGTACTAACCACTACACCACCGTACTAACCACTACACCACTGTACTAACCACTACACCACGCTACTAACCACTACACCACAGTATTAACCACTACACCACCATTCTCTCTATCATGCAAGTAGATTATCTCATATCTAATCCCATAAGAAATATCTCCTGCAAAATGAATAACTAGAACTTAAAGGACACATAGATCATTGAAGGCTGGTCTCTGTCTTCTGCACAGTACAATTACAGACTGTAGCCCACCAGCCGACCTCCTCCAGTTAAGCATTAGTCGGTTTCTGACCAGAGGATCTCTGTTGAGCAGGTATTATCAGGGTGGTGGACCATTGTAACTGCAGCAGTGACACTGATAGTATGTGGCATTGTAGAATCTGTGGTCAATGATTCATCACCGCTAGGATGAGAGTGGTCCACCACCAGAAGCTGTTCAGCCAAGAGTGGCCCTGTGGTCAGAAAATGAGCAGTGATGAAGGTCTAGAAGGTAACTAATATGAGCTGTGCATCAACAGATGAGCTACTGTCTGTTTGGGGGGTTTCTAGGCCAGAGAGTGTTATATGTGTACTATATTGTCACTTACCAAAAAAAACCTTCTTTGGACAGCAACTATAAATTCAAGTAGTAAGTGGTCAATAATGTTTTTATGGAAGTATAAATATGAAATTACATGCAAGCCAAGCACACCGTTCATCATTTTTCAATAATGTCACATCTTTTTGATATCTTTTTAATAGACTCCAAAAAAAACCAAAAAAACCAAAAAACTATATATATATATAGTTATAGGAGTACTTCTTAAACTCTTACTGCTGTATACAAACTCTTACTGCTGTATACAGTATAACTGTACTTAAACTCTTACTGCTGTATACAGTATATCTGTACTTAAACTCTTACTGCTGTATACAGTATATATATATATATATATATATATATATATATATATATATATATATATATATATATATATATATATATATATATATATATATAGTGTTTATTCTTCTACACAATCGGCTGCTACTGTAAAAACTGCAATTTCCCCCTGAGATCAATAAAGTATTCTGATTCTGATCCTGATTCTATTGGTCCATTCATCATGAAATTGTCACACAATGTAAACGACCATTGGCATGTTCAAATAAATTATATATACCACCTTAATAAATGATCAGCAAGTCCAGTTGCACTAATAGGAATTAGGTAAAAGGTAAACCTGTTTAATACCTATTAGTGTTCCCATGTGGCTGGACTTGCTGGCCATCTATTAAGGTGGACAGAGACAGGAGCCACCAAGAACTTCCCCCCAAGTGAGAGACCTGCTGTCTGTAGTTGGACACGAAGACTTAAATTACCAACCAGCATCACAACACTGCCAGATTTGTTTCATCTCGAGGGGTTTTGAGATGCTGTTAACTAAAAGTTTAATCAGAGAGAAAATGATTTTTTTGGGTCCAGACATTTTTTAAAATATTGTCAACGCAGACGGTCTGAGTAAATATGAATGGAACTGATGTCGCGTCTGATTTGCTGGCTCCGGGCACACTTGACATCCTTTATTAGCCACTCTCCAGAGGATGCCGTCCACATTTGTAACTCCAGCTTAGAAACTGAGCAAAACAGCTTCAGTTATTTTGCATGTGATGTTCTAAAACCTCCCCAATTATACTGTTAATGAACCCGCACGGCTTTGCTGAGATGATGAATCTGGTATATTTGTCCACTTATTAAATCATATAATGCGACTCGTACGGTGCAGTTCTGTTCAATATGTACACAATCCAGACCTCTTCCTTCTAGTCGCTGAATCGTTCCTTCAAATTTCTGCTGAAGCTGTAATACTCTGGTTATGTATGGAGTCCTCTAAGCTCAGAACAGCTGAACAAACCAAAAATCATAACAACAGATATAACAATATCAAATGATGCTTCTTCAAAGCCCTTGCAAGGTTTTTCACTTTCATAAATATCTGAGGGGCTCTACAGGGAACCAAAAGTGCTTCCTCTGAGGCAACGCTTAAAGAACTCTTTTTTTAGTGAGCATGTGCTTCAATAGGCCCAAGAAGATGATGCTACTCTCTATTACCTTCTATTACTTTCTATACATTCATACTTTATGTAAAGTTATTCAGACTCTAGACTACAGGAGGACCCATGCCCAGGGTCACACATGAGGGTAGAGTTTTCAGGGGTCCTGACACTATGGGGCTCACTTTTTAGATTTAGTATCAACAGATAGGGATGTCGGGGTTGCCAAGACCTCAACCTTGTATCTCTGGGTGGAGATGGGGTGGCTCGACTGGAAGGGGCCCAGCCATGTCTATGTGTGGATGTACCTATGCAGGGTCATCCTTTGGAGACCCCCTAAGATAGATTGCTAAGATTGAATAGCAATGATTTCATTGACTTAGACTAAAAGTAAAGACATACTGGAGGTATTTGTTTATATCAGCTATAACATTAAAACAATCTCCTTGTATCTACACACATTGCCCATTTTATCAGCTCCACTTACAATACAGGTGCACTGTACTTCTACACTTACAGCCTTTGGTTCATCTGATTCTTTGTATACTTTGTTTTCCTGTGATCAGGACCCCCAAAAGACCACCACAGAGCAGATATTATAATAAAACAGACGTGTGTTGATATAAGGAGATGGTTTTAATGTTGGTGGAATGGTGGATGTATGGTGTACACAGATACACAACATGGCCAAAAGTATGTGGACCCTTTCCCATTAAACCTTTATGAGATTGTTGACGTCCTTCTCCAAAACCATTGACCTAAATATGGATTTGCATCCCCTCAACTAAGGGTGTGGCTGAGATAGCCTCCACCATTCAGGAAAAGCTTTCCACGAGATCTCTGCAGAAGTTTGTTTATGACAATTTGTGGCCTGGCTCAGAATCAATGTTCCAATTCATCCCAAAGATGTTCTGTGGGGTTGTGATCAGGGCTCTGTGGAGCTTATTATGGAGCTCAATTTGTGTACAGGAGCACTATGATGCTAGAACAGGATCAAATGTTGTCACAAAATTGGATATAACTATCGAAAACGTCTTTGTATGCTGTATCATTAACATCACCCTGCACTGGAACTAAGTGACCCAAACCTGAAACAACAGCCCAGGCCATTATTCCTCCTCCATCAAACTTTACTGTTGGCACGATGAGTTCCGGTCGGTAGAGTTCTCCCTGCATGTACAGATCACTGGTTTGTTCATTGGACTGCAATATAGTGAAGCCTTAAACACAGTCTATGGAGATTAAATGATTGTGTGCCTGAGATGTATGTATATATATATATATATATATATATATATATATATATATATACACAATCAGCCATAACATTAACATAACAATCAGCCATAACATTAAAACCACCTCCATTACATTTGTAGTTCTACACTTACAGACTGTAGTTCATCTGTTTCTCTGTATACTTTTTTCTTCAATGATCAGAACCCCCAAAAGACCACCACCAGTGACACTGACATGCGGTGGTGTGTTAGTGTGTGTTGTGCTGGCGTGAGATGATCAGACACAGCAGTGCTTCTGGAATTGATAAACACTGTGTCCACTCTATTAGACACTCCTACTACTTGCTGGTCCACCTTGTAGATGTAAAGTCAGAGACAGTAGCTCATCTGCTGCTGCACAGTTTGTGTCCTTCATCCAGTCCTTCATCAGTGGACACAGGACGCCGCCCACAGGACACTGTTGGCTGGATGTTGCTGGTTGGTGGAAAATTCTCAAGAAACACTCCAGCAGCAACACTGCTGTGTCTGATCCACTCGTACCAGCACAACCCACACACTAACACACCACCACCATGTCAGTGTCACTGCAGTGCTGAGAATGAGCGGCCTCCCTAATAGTACATGCTCTGTGGTGGTCCTGTGGGGGTCCTGATCCTTAAAGAACAGAGTAATAAAGTATACAGAGAATCAGATGAACTACAGTCTGTGAGTGGAGCTCCTGTATGATCAGTGGAGCTTTGTGTTGCTCGTAGTGACTGAATATAACATAATATAACAAATCAGAAAACCAAGAACATAGTCGAAAGGACCAAATACGAGAAACATTTACATTTACATTTACATTTACGGCATTTAGCAGACGCTCTTATCCAGAGCGACTTACAAAAGTGCTTAGTGTTGGTTAGAGTATGAATCTTTATCTAGTACAAATAGGTTTAAGTCCAAACCACTCTTATACTCAAACACTGCCATAAACACAGGGCCAGTGCTGATACCTAGAAAAAAGACAATGCAATACCTAGCAAGACAGGAACACCTACACCTACAGAGAAGAGAACAAATACAAGACTACATACAGTACAAGTGCAATACTTAGCCAGTGCTCCTAGAAGATAAAGTGCAACTACAGTTTATACCAGTACTTTAGTATTAGTGATTATAAGTGCTTCACAAAGAGATAGGTCTTCAGTCTGCGTTTGAAGACCACGAGAGAGTTCGCTGTTCGGACAGCCAGTGGAAGTTCGTTCCACCATCTGGGCTCCAGGACAGAGAAGCGTTTTGTTGCGTGTCTTCCATGAATCTTAAGTGATGGCGGGTCAAGCTGAGCCGTACTTGAAGCACGAAGGGCTCGAGGTGCGGTTCGACTTTTGACCATTGCCATAAGGTCAGGAGGAGCTGCTCCATTCTTGGCTTTGTAGGCATCAGAACTTTAAACTGAATGCGAGCAGTTACAGGAAGCCAGTGAAGGGAGCGCAGCAGTGGTGTGACATGAGTGAACTTGGGAAGATTGAAGACGAGCCGTGCTGCTGCATTCTGGATCAGTTGTAAGGGCCTGATGGTCTGCAGAGGAAGACCAGCCAGGAGTGAGTTGCAGTAGTCCTGCCTTGAAATGACAAGAGACTGGACGAGCACCTGGGAGGCCTCCTGAGAGAGGAAGGGTCGGATGAAACGAGAAACAAGCCAAAGGTAAATACACTATAAGGCTAGACAAGATATAGACACACTTTGTACAGACAGGAGAAACCCTGGCAATACTCTGCGACGTTTGAGTAAACACTCCAGGCTTATAAAGGGTGGATCACAAGCACTGTGTGAGAAAAGTGGCTATTGGCAGTCCTAGAAGTCACTGGAAGTCGAAGAAAATGATGCAGTCGCCTAGTTTGCATGATGATCTTTTTGCGTGTATTTGAAGGACTAACGTGGGAGAGACAAAAAGTTATTAAAAACACCCGAAATATGTTAGGACTACAAATGAACTCTGAATAAATTAACTTCTTTTTCTGGATTCTTTTTTTTTTTGTTGCCTTTAAAATAGGTCATGTCACACTGAAGAATTTCCCTCTGGGATCAATAAAGTATATATCTATCTAAGACACATTCATATTTACATCCTGCTCTGTAGATAGGGGGCGGGGTCAGCGGAGGCTTTTGGCATACGAAGTTCATTTGCAGTGTGGACGTGGAGCGGTAATGGTCTGCTCTGACTGTGAGACTGAGCACTGGGAGTGTAGTGTTTCTGTTTCAGCTGCATATACACCCATTGAACATAAATGTAGTTTAGTACTATGTAAATATATTAAAGAAGCATATCTGTTACTACTGAGTATTAACATGTGTTTCATGGAGCAGAAGATATGATGACTAGTTGTCTATAAGTATTGTAATGAAGTCAAACTTCAAAGACGTTATCAATAATCTTTACTGGAATGTAAATGTACATGAATGAAAACAAGCTGAAATAAAATAGGAGTAACGAGACTATGTTTAAAATGTAAGGAGTAGAAAGTACTGATAATGGAGTGTAAATGTAAGGAGTAGAAAGTACAGATAATGGAGTGTAAATGTAAGGAGTAGAAAGTACTGATAATGGAGTGTAAATGTAAGGAGTAGAAAGTACTGATAATGGAGTGTAAATGTAAGGAGTAGAAAGTACTGATAATGGAGTGTATATGTAAGGAGTAGAAAGTACTGATAATGGAGTGTAAATGTAAGGAGTAGAAAGTACAGATAATGGAGTGTAAATGTAAGGAGTAGAAAGTACAGATAATGGAGTGTAAATGTAAGGAGTAGAAAGTACTGATAATGGAGTGTAAATGTAAGGAGTAGAAAGTACTGATAATGGAGTGTATATGTAAGGAGTAGAAAGTACTGATAATGGAGTGTAAATGTAAGGAGTAGAAAGTACAGATAATGGAGTGTAAATGTAAGGAGTAGAAAGTACTGATAATGGAGTGTAAATGTAAGGAGTAGAAGGTACTGATAATGGAGTGTAAATGTAAGGAGTAGAAAGTACTGATAATGGAGTGTATATGTAAGGAGTAGAAAGTACTGATAATGGAGTGTAAATGTAAGGAGTAGAAAGTACTGATAATGGAGTGTAAATGTAAGGAGTAGAAAGTACTGATAATGGAGTGTAAATGTAAGGAGTAGAAAGTACTGATAATGGAGTGTAAAAGTAAGGAGTAGAAAGTACTGATAATGGAGTGTAAATGTAAGGAGTAGAAAGTACTGATAATGGAGTGTAAATGTAAGGAGTAGAAAGTACTGATAATGGAGTGTAAATGTAAGGAGTAGAAAGTACTGATAATGGAGTGTAAATGTAAGAAGTAGAACGTACTGATAATGGAGTGTAAATGTAAGGAGTAGAAAGTACTGATAATAGAGTGTAAATGTAAGGAGTAGAAAGTACTGATAATGGAGTGTAAATGTAAGGAGTAGAAAGTACAGATAATGGAGTGTAAATGTAAGGAGTAGAAAGTACAGATAATGGAGTGTAAATTTAAGGAGTAGAAAGTACTGATAATGGAGTGTAAATGTAAGGAGTAGAAAGTACAGATAATGGAGTGTAAATGTAAGGAGTAGAAGTAAAAATCACCTGAAATATAATTACTCCAGTATAAATTACTTAAATTATAATAATAATTACTAAAGTATAAATAAGTAAATTTTTTAAGGTAACAAAGTATTTAAACTTCCTTACTTGACATCTGTCTTGGATATGGTTTCACTGACATAATGATTTGATGATAAGGATAAGGTTTTCTTTTCTAAATCATTGTTGAAAAGAGTTTTGTTGGTCAAAGTTGGTTTAAGTAGACAGAGCGTGGATGTTTATTTGTATATGAAATGTTTTGAAAAACGTCAGAAGCAGAGTTTTACAGTCAGAGATGCTGAACGGTGGAACATTTTCGTTCTGATTATGCAGTGGAGTTCAGGCTAGATGTGTTTGTGCAGGAGGCTTTGGTTTAGTTCGGCAGACGTATTGATCTGAAATGCCATCTTCTTCTGTCTGCGGAAAGAGGCTGAAGTAGTGTGTCTAGTTTTGTGCTGCACACTGTGAAATTCAAGTGCTTCCCCTTTCTGACCTCAATATATATATATATATATATATATATATATATATATATATATATATATATATATATATATATATATATATATATATATCTTAAAGAAGTTTGTATAAGAGCCCAAAAATGTTGTTTTAGCTACAAGTTCATTTAAATAATTAGTCTAGACCAAGGGCATAGAATTAACATGGACTGAATGACATGTCCCCACCAATATCCAGCGATTGTTGAATTGTCCCCATCATTAATTTGGTTCACGTTCTCTACTGGAGTCCTATCATACGGCCAGTGTGATTGGCTGTGCTTTTTACTGCTGTCACGCAAGACTCTGTAGCTGTGTTTGGTTGTTAGCGGCGCCAAAACTGGTAGTAGAACTTCCCAGTCATATGCGAGATATGTGCAAACTCACTGTACAAACTCAGGTGCAACGTGGGAGACATGTGGGGGTCAAAAGCGATCGTAGCAAAAAAAAAGAAGGTGGAGCTATTTTTCAAAGAAGCGTTTACTTCACTAAAGTCTAGATCTCTATTGAAATGAGTCTATGATAAAAACGTTAATGGCGACGCTAGGCCTTGGTGCTCAGCATACAGCAGGCTAACGTCTGTAGTTATGAATAACAAGCATTACTTTTATTAATGCTAATGTATTAGAGGTGTCAGTTGCACTATGGCTGAAGTAATGTTGATTCGTCTTTAGATGTAAACTCACTGTTTACTGGTTTAAAACTGGTTAAACGAGTCTCTGTCTCTGTTTTTAACTGAGACGTTAAGAAAGATTGAATTGTTTTCTGGGATTGTTACTTTGGGTTTGTGGACAACAGCACCAGGTCATGCAGTGCTGCATGTTATTAACCCTGATGTATGTGACCTGTTTCATGGATGACCAGTTTTTGTTCGCTGGGCTTTCATTGTCACACTGAGAGAGATTTGTTGTTCTGGGATTGCTACGTTGTTGGTTTTGTGGAGATTATGCAGCTCCATCTACTGTGGGTTTGTGGGGTTTGGGGTGGCGTGGCGTGGCCGTGTAAATTCATAGGTCCCCACCAAGAGCAAATCTACATCCTTGATCTAGACTAAAGACTAAAGTTTGTTTAGTGCTTTTGTGATTGTTGCCATTCAGCTGTTGCTGACCTCTCGCACATGCTCTGGACGTGTCCAGCATTGTCAAGCTTTTGGTCAGCTATTACTAACTGTTTGTCAGAAGCACTGTAATTAGAAACTACTCCATGTTTTGAAGTATGTATATTCGGGATGGCTGACACAGATTTAAAAATTCCTAATAGGATCAGGGAGGCCTCGGCCATCGCATCCCTCCTCACTAGATGAAGAATACTGGCAGACTGGAAATCACCTTACAGCCCGAGGGCTTCACAGTGGCTCTGTGATCTGATGCCTTTCTTGGAGGTGATTAGGTTCTCATCCAGACAGGCATTGTAAACATTTCACAGAGCACAGGATCCAGTGATTATATATTTTAATAAGTTGAAGGGGCTACCCACGAATTAGCTCCCACATTCTCATAGTATGAATACTAGCAATACTCTGTAATTGTCAAATGTATTTATTTTTATCTTATTTTTTTGTGTAAAGGCTCATTTATACTAAAGGCAACACACGGAAAGACGTTTCTTTAACTACTCCGAGCAGATGACTCCAACGCTGATAGGACAAAGGTCGAGCCCAAGCGTCCTCTTACACCAGTGATGTTAATGTGGTCAGTAAAACTCTGCAGGACTGTATACTCTGCCTGGCGTTTGTGGACATTCCACTTTCGAAAAGCGTGTGTCCAGCCTCGAGGAGGCCAGTCAAGTTGGCAGTCATCACTCACGCTCCGTGCCAAATACCTCTGGGGCTGCTGTTTGCTGGACTGAGACGTTAAACATCATCTGACACAGGTGGTGCTGCTTGGCTGCGGCTCAAGCAGCCTCTAATAGCTCTTTCCGTGTTGCCCTAGGACAAAACATTTAACCCCTGCTCGCTCCCCGAGGACTGCCCCTGCAGTTGGTCGCACTGCTAAAAAGCTTCAGCTAAACGATGAGGGACACTCAAACACAGCTTCTCTGAGAGGGAGACTCTTCTAACACAGTAGAACTTCTGATCATTTACCTCCCAGAAGAGATTAGGTGTGAAAACAAGAAAAATAACTTCTGGAGCTGAAATTGAGCCACAATATTATAGATATTTGATAAGCTGTGCTCTGATTGGCTGGTTTTCAGTGAGACACTGCACTGTGTCAACATACAGGATAATAAAAGGATAATAAAGACCAAGGAACACACCAGGCAGGTCCGAGATACTGTTGTGGAGAAGTTAAAAGCCAGATTTGGATACAAAAAGATTTCCCAAGAACAGTGCAAGCGATCATATTGAAATGGAAGGACTATCAGACCACTGCAAATCTACCAAGACCCGGCCGTCCCTCTAAACTTTCAGCTCAAACAAGGAGAAGACTGATCAGAGATCCAGCCAAGAGGCCCATGATCACTCTGGATGAACTGCAGAGATCTACAGCTGAGGTGGGAGAACCTGTCCATAGGACAACAATCAGTCGTACACTGCGCAAATCTAGCCTTTATGGAAAAGTGGGAAGAAGAAAGCCATTTTTCAAAGATATCCATAAAAAGTCTCGTTTAAAGTTTGCCACAAGCCACCTGGGAGACACACCAAACCTATGGAAGAAGGTGCTCTGATCAGATGAAACCAAAATCGAACCTTTTGGCCACAATGCAAAACGTTATGTTTGGCGTAAAAGCAACACAGCTCATCACCCTGAACACACCATCCCCACCGTCAAACATGGTGGTGGCAGCATCATGGTTTGGGCCTGCTTTTCTTCAGCAGGGACAGGGAAGATGGTTCAAATTCATGGGAAGATGGATGGAGCCAGATACAGGACCAATCTGGAAGAAAACCTGTTGGAGTCTGTAAAAGACCTGAGACTGGGACGAAGATTTATCTTCCAACAAGACAATGATCCAAAACATAAAGCAGAATCTACAATGGAATGGTTCACTATTAAACGTATCCAGGTCAAAGTCCAGACCTGAATCCAATCGAGAATCTGTGGAAAGAGCTGAAAACTGCTGTTCACAAACGCTCTCCATCCAACCTCACTGAGCTCCAGCTGTTTTGCAGGAAGAATGGGCAAAAATTTCAGTCTCTCGATGTAAAACTAATAGAGATATACCCCACGCCCCACTTTTCAGTTTTTTATATGTAAAAAAAGTTTAAAATATCCAATAAATTTCGTTCCACTTCACGATTGTGTCCCACTTGTTGTTGATTCTTGACAAAAAAATGACAATTTCATATCTTTATGTTTGAAGCCTGAAATGTGGCAAAAGGTTGAAAAGTTCAAGGGGGCTGAATACTTTTGCAAGGCACTGTATTTAGTTAGCTATGCTTGTTCCTTAGAGCTGCTGTTATTTAACGTCACCCATACCAGCTACTCACTTATATCTGGACATCAAACACAAAGTAGATTAAAGGTGTAACTGTGAAGCTTTCAGTTTAAGGTGATCTGATTCAACCAGCACACAGTGATCCACTCACACAGCATGGCTGCTACTTACAGGTCACTGTTGGGGTTGTGATGCTAATGAAGGTGGAGCTGCTCGTCCCATCAGTCTCTTCAGTATTGAACGCTGAGCTGAAGCTGCTCCAAGGTTTGAGAAGCTGTCTGGAGTGAAATGTGCAGAGCAAACTACCTGTTTTCAACTGAAGTCATTCAAGATCTTGTTAAAGATGAGAGCAATGCAGGTGGCTTTATATCCACAAGATCATCTTAGTGTGAGGAGGCAGTGCTAACCACTACACCACCATACTAACCACTACACCACCATACTAACCACTACACCACCGTACTAAGAACTACACCACCGTACTAACCACTACACCACTATACTAACCACTACACCACTATACTAACCACTACACCACCATACTAACCACTACACCACCATACTAACCACTACACCACCGTACTAAGAACTATACCACCGTACTAACCACTACACCACCGTACTAACCACTACACCACCATACTAACCACTACACCACCGTACTAACCACTACACCACTATACTAACCACTACACCACCTTACTAACCACTACACCACCATACTAACCACTACACCACCATACTAACCACTACACCACCGTACTAACCACTACACCACTATACTAACCACTACACCACCGTACTAACCACTACACCACCTTACTAACCACTACACCACCGTACTAACCACTACACCACCTTACTAACCACTACACCACCTTACTGACCAATACACCACCATACTAACCACTACACCACCGTACTGACCACTACAACACCGTAATAACCACCAAGATATGATCTACTTCTCTCACAATAAGATATTCATGTTACTTTGTATTGTATGGATGATTATTTATCTGTTCTAATCAGATCTGGTGTTCTTACTGGTGAACATACACTTACTGATAAGATAATCAGATCATATATATATATATATATATATATATATATATATATATATATATATATATATATATATATATATATATATATATATAAAATTTAGCAAATGAACAGTAAATGTGTGTTCTCTGCTGAGGATATGCATTTATTACACCCACTTTTTTTTTTGGTTCCATTATGTGGTAAGCACCTGATATCACACCTCTCCTTCCCCTATCAAGCCACTCTGTGTAATTTCACTCTGTTGCATATTAGAGTTCATCTGAACTGCCCTGTACACCATGAGCGAGCGCACGAGAGAGAGAGATAGACAGATAGATGTGCTCATTTCCTGTGTACTTGGAGGGAGTAAATATCTGCTGGGTGAGTCAGGAGTAGCTCAGCGTGGCAGGAGCCCAGCGTCTCCCAGCTGTCTCTGCGGCGAGAGCGATGAATTCTCGCCGGGTTCTCCCTCTCCTCAGCCTTATCTCTCACACACCGCTGCGTTTGATTGGGCCTCAGAGGGGAGTGGAGCACAAGTGTCCAAGGTGTTCTCATCAGCAGCTGCGCCAAAGCAGCGCCTGGTACAGGGAGACCTTCCCGAACTGTGTCACCGCTTCGAATGTGCCGGGAAATAAACATATCAAGTTGCTTTAAATAGTTTATCAAAAACAAATTTACATTCTAACCCACATGTAGTGAGTTGGCCGAATCCGGTTCGGGGTCTGATGTTCAGGCGGAATGAACGTGTGGATATCAGAAATAAATATTTACATATTTACATATCTGTGATTACTGCTGATTAAATTGTACCGCTTTAAATCCCAGCATCCTACATATTTGTTTATGTTTTTAAGTAAAAACAAATGTTAACAAATAATAATATGCCCAGTAACTTGAGTTATTTAAGTTATGTAATTAATGTGGAAAAAAAAGAGAAAAAACAAGAAAATGATTGTTAATTCACGGAAAAAGACTATAATTTGCAAGTACATAGGTGTGTCCGAAATCGCCTACTTGTCTACTACGCAGTAGTGAAATCAGTAGGCGAGCGCGGCTAGTATGTCTGAATACTCAGTAGTAAATCAGTAGGCGAGCGCGGCTAGTATGTCTGAATACTCAGTAGTAAATCAGTAGGCGAGCGCGGCTAGTATGTCTGAATACTCAGTAGTAAATCAGTAGGCGAGCGCGGCTAGTATGTGTGAATACTCAGTAGTAAATCAGTAGGTGAGCGCAGCTAGTATGTCTGAATACTTAGTAGTGAATCAGTAGGCGAGTGCGGCTAGTATGGCTGAATACTCAGTAGTAAATCAATAGGCGAGCGCGGCTAGTATGCCTGAATACTCAGTAGTGAAATCAGTAGGCGAGCGCGGCTAGTATGTCTGAATACTCAGTAGTGAAATCAGTAGGCGAGCGCGGCTAGTATGTCTGAATACTCAGTAGGTAAATCAGTAGGTGAGTGCGGCTAGTATGTCTGAATACTCAGTAGTAAATCAGTAGGCGAGCGCGGCTAGTATGTCTGAATACTCAGTAGGTAAATCAGTAGGTGAGTGCGGCTAGTATGTCTGAATACTCAGTAGTGAAATCAGTAGGCGAGCGCGGCTAGTATGTCTGAATACTCAGTAGTGAAATCAGTAGGTGAGTGCGGCTAGTATGTCTGAATACTCAGTAGTGAAATCAGTAGGCGAGCGCGGCTAGTATGTCTGAATACTCAGTAGTGAAATCAGTAGGCGAGCGCGGCTAGTATGTCTGAATACTCAGTAGTGAAATCAGTGGGTGAGCGCGGCTAGTATGTCTGAATACTCAGTAGTGAAATCAGTAGGCGAGCGCGGCTAGTATGTCTGAATACTCAGTAGTAAATCAGTAGGCGAGCGCGGCTAGTATGTCTGAATACTCAGTAGTGAAATCAGTGGGTGAGCGCGGCTAGTATGTCTGAATACTCAGTAGTGTAATCAGTAGGCGAGCGCGGCTAGTATGTCTGAATACTCAGAAGTGAAATCAGTAGGCGAGCGCGGCTAGTATGTCTGAATACTCAGTAGTGTAATCAGTAGGCGAGCGCGGCTAGTATGTCTGAATACTCAGTAGTGTAATCAGTAGGCGAGCGCGGCTAGTATGTCTGAATACTCAGTAGTGAAATCAGTAGGCGAGCGCGGCTAGTATGTCTGAATACTCAGTAGTAAATCAGTAGGCGAGCGCGGCTAGTATGTCTGAATACTCAGTAGGTAAATCAGTAGGCGAGCGCGGCTAGTATGTCTGAATACTCAGTAGTGAAATCAGTAGGTTAGCGCGGCTAGTATGTCTGAATACTCAGTAGTAAATCAGTAGGCGAGCGCGGCTAGTATGTCTGAATACTCAGTAGGTAAATCAGTAGGCGAGCGCGGCTAGTATGTCTGAATACTCAGTAGTGAAATCAGTAGGTGAGCGCGGCTAGTATGTCTGAGTACTCAGTAGTAAATCAGTAGGTGAGCGCGGCTAGTATGTCTGAATACTCAGTAGTAAATCAGTAGGCGAGCGCGGCTAGTATGTCTGAATACTCAGTAGGTATTGAGTAGTAGGTAAATGGTACCCAGATGACCTCCTGAATCGGCAGCCATTTTTATGTAGGTGAACACAGCACACTGCGTATCCCATGATTCACCTGGAGCGGTGGATGAATTCAGAGTGGAGTAAATAAACGGTGTAAAGCTGAACGTCGGCTGTGTGTACGTAGCTACTGCTACTGAACTGCCGCTACAGAAGTTAACGCTACTGCTGAGATAAACAATGATTCCATTCCTCCCGTTTCATCTTCTCTGAGGTGGATAAGTCAGACAGGTGGAAACATATGGTAGAAAAGTTTTAGACCAACAGTATGCGCTACCAAGCTGTAAATATTTTTCTGAAGTTGCCACAACTTTATAACCACATACGCCAAAGAATAACTAGAGAGCTGGAGGAGGAGGATGTGTCGTATCATGCCGCCATCACTGACATGTGGTCCAGCTGAACAATGCAGCCCTACATGAGTTTAACGATACATTTTGGGAACAACACATGGACTCTGCACAGCGTCTGCCGATTTTTTGTAAAAAAAATGTAAGATTTTTTTAAAGGCAGATTGCCCAGCTCTAATATATATATATATAAATAAAAGAGATGGAAGGATCAATCGGCCATGTATCGGTATCAGCTGATTTTTAATCAAAATATGTAATCGGCCAATACTTATCGAATTTAGCCGATCTCAAGAGCCCAACGACGGCGTTAAACAAATGAGCCTAATTTCTGTATTTCCAGCTAGTGTTTCATTTAGGAAGAGGAACCCTCCGTGAAACCCCCTCCGGCCAGCTCCCTGCAGTTCCTGTCGGGACCACTAGGTGGAAAAACTTTTTGTAACATCTGTAAAATTAGTAAAATAAGAATCTCTCGTGGGAACCAAGACAAAGACATTTAACTCTACTACCTAGAACACCGTACAGACCAGATCTGACCGGTACGAACAGAACAGCAGCAGAAACAGCCAGAGAGACAAAGAACCACAGCCAGAGTGATTGAGTTTATAGTTCTAGATAAGCAGCTCTTCTCGGCTGTAGAAGACAGCCTGCTGCTTAATATTCCACCTGGATAAACGCTCTGCTGTTCCTAGTAGAAATACTTTTCAGATGTGGCTCTTCCGGAGCTGTATCAAGCGGTTTACTCCCACATAGACCTAATTAACTTCTAATTTTGTTAATAATATTATGCTGTTTCACATGAACTCGTAAAAAACTAGTTTCCACCATGTCTCATGACTTGCTTGCGCTAATAATACGTAGCCCTGCCGTGGCATATAGCCCCGCCCTCGATCGGTATCCGCTATTGGCCGATCGCGATGAAAGGTGTGTGTGTGTGTGTGCGTGCGTATATATATATATATATATATATATATATATATATATATATATATATATATATATATATATATATATATATATAGGAACTTCCATTGTATTTGTATAATTTTCTAACATCAAATATTTAAGGGTATGAAACGAAGAGAATAAGTTGCTTGGACTATATCCTAAATTTTCTTACCAATAAATTATATGGGAGCATAAGTAAGCAAATCTTGTTTTATATTATGTATTATTGTTAATTCGAGATAAAGCCATCCGTGGGAAAACTCCACTGGTGTTACCGTGGTCATTTATTCCCTCTATTCAGCGTAGCAACATTTACAGATTTGTGACATCACTTTAGCCTAGTTTAGCTCACAGTTCACCGAGTAGCAGCATTTTATTTCAATTGGTAAATACAAATCACTCACTGCTTTAGTCTCCTTAGGTGTTCCACAGGGCTCTGCTGTGGGGCCCCTTCTGTTTGTTATCTACATTCTCCCTCTGGGCTCTATCATTCATTCAGTATGGTTCACATGGGCGGATATTTCATCTCACTGTCGGAGGGAACAATAAACAGCAAAAAAAAATTCTCAACAGCAATTCCTGAAGGGGGCACCGCAGGGGTTTCGGGGAATAGATATGAATACATAGAGGGCACATTGTTTGTTGTCTATCTGAGGCATTTTTGCAGCTTCCCTGTTGGAGTGGTCAAGATCTGCCTGTAAACAAGTACACGTGCTAAGATTACATTTAAAATAATATTTAAAACTAGAAAAGTGCCTTTCCTGAAGAAAATGTTTGGATGGTTGTGCATCTTAAGCAGTTTAAGGAATGAGGGATGAATAAATGACAAAAATGGAGGAGTGCAGGTGGGTATGTCTGTGCTTTCCCTAAGTAAGTACAGGCCATTTGGAGGATGTATGTTGAAAGAAACCATAATGTTTGGTGTGTCCGAAAATGAATCGGACTCGAACAGATGAGTGTGGGTCACAACAACACTACAGTCATGGTGGGGGGTCTTCCCTCAGTCACTGTATGTGCAACAGTGTTTGTTGGTCGAGCAGAAGTACCTTAGAGGGCCAGATGTTTTTTCATCCTGTTCATTCTCTATGGGAAAAAAATTGCACCTATCCAGAAACTATGCATCCGATCAAAAAGCTGTATACAAGCCCAAACCTGACCATTATACCGGACAATGACGCTGGAATGGAGTTGATATCTCAGTAAATCGCAGGATGAGTTACGTGGGCTCTGTCTCAAATCCTAGTGAGCTCCTACATAGGCAGCATTTTACGTCATAGTATGCGCTCCTGACATGTAGACTGTCCCAATTCTTACATACCTTAAACATGCTGTCTACTGAGAAACCTTATTTACACCTGATTTTAAGGAAGCATCGAACGCTTACTCAGCCACTAAGGCAATCCCATGATGCAACGCAGGCTAATCTATGAGCAGTGAAGTGGTTTTAAAATGTGAGTTATTTTGATTCTCTCTGGAGTTTTAATGTGTTTCTGGTCATATAATCACACAAAACAGTATTTTATTATCAACTCTGTAACGAGTCCTTCCCCATTTAGCAGTTTTATACTCAAGCCATTAGCATTTATGCTAGCAGATTTTTAAGTCTTGGGCTATTGTTTTGAATGCTGGTTGGTAACTTAGCAACTAGCTAAACCACCGGTCGCGTGCTGCAGTGGGCGGGAACAAGCCGTGACGCAGTCTCTCTCTAACTAGAGCGTCTCAGTAATCTGTTTATGAGGAGAGATGAGCAGAGAACGCTGCTACTTACACAGCTGCTACCTAGACAGCCTACTTACACACTCACTAGGGTTTGAGACAGACCCGGGGGGATAGCCCAGCATAAAAATAAGTATAACAATAATAACTAAAATAGTGCATTACTAATAACTTACATATTAAATAACTAATAACTAATAACTTACATATTAAAACCATTTCACTGCTCGTAGATTTGGCTGCGTTGCATCATGGGATTGCCTTAGCGGCTAAGGAAGCGTTTAATGCTTCCTTAAAATCAGGTCTAAATAAGGTTCCTCAGTAGACAGCATGTTTAAGATATCTAAGAATTGGGACAGTCTACATGTCGGGAGCGCATACTATGATGTTTTCTATGTAGGCAGCTCATTAGGTTTTGAGACAGACCCTGGTCTGCAACAAGCATAGAAAACGAATACGGAGACTGTCCAGCACATTATTGACAGTACACACAATGACAGTGGTGTATGGTGGTGTACAGTGGTGTATAGTGGTGTACAGTGGTGTACGGTGGTGTATGGTGGTGTACGGTGGTGTATGGTGGTGTACAGTGGTGTACAGTTGTGTACAGTGGTGTACAGTGGTGTATGGTGGTATACAGTGGTGTATGGTGGTGTATGGTGGTGTACGGTGGTGTACAGTGGTGTACGGTGGTGTATGGTGGTGTACGGTGGTGTATGGTGGTGTACAGTTGTGTACAGTGGTGTACGGTGGTGTATGGTGGTGTACAGTGGTGTATGGTGGTGTATAGTGGTGTATAGTGGTGTACAGTGGTGTACAGTGGTTTACGGTGGTGTATGGTGGTGTACAGTGTTGTATGGTGGTGTACAGCGGTGTATGGTGGTGTATGGTGGTGTACGGTGGTGTACAGTGTTGTATGGTGGTGTATGTTGGTGTATGGTGGTGTACGGTGGTGTATGGTGGTGTATAGTGGTGTATAGTGGTGTACAGTGGTGTACAGTGGTTTACGGTGGTGTATGGTGGTGTACAGTGTTGTATGGTGGTGTACAGCGGTGTATGGTGGTGTATGGTGGTGTACGGTGGTGTACAGTGTTGTATGGTGGTGTATGTTGGTGTATGGTGGTGTACGGTGGTGTAAAGTGGTGAACTTGAATGACTGTGAACTTGAATGAAATCTTGAATGACTATGAAGTCAAATGTACAAAAAAGGACTCTACAAACTCCTGGCTATGTGTAACAGTGAAAGTAAGAGCATTTCCACATACACAACAAGACTTAACAGCAGTGTGAGTAAAAGAAAACCACTTGTCAGTGAGGCTATTCTATTGTATAGGTACTATTATGTTAAAGAGATGTTTTTTAGTTGTGTATAATTGTTTTCATTGATTTCTTAGAACAAGAAATATTATCTGCAGTATATGTAATAAGGCACTTTCCTTTTGTAAAAAAAACATATAGAAATATGTTAAACGATCTTTGTATATTGTTGTTATTAGAGATGGACCGATCAGCCTTTTTGAGGCTGATTCCGATAGCCGATCACCTTTCAATGTGATCGGCCGATAGCCGATACCAATCGAGGGCGGGGCTATATGCCACAGCAGGGTTACATATAGTTATTAGTGCAAGCAAGTCATGAAACATGGTCTAAACTGGTTTATTACCATTTTTAATGAGCTCATGTGAAACAGTATAATATTAGTAACTAAATTAGAAGTTGGTCTTTGTGGGCGTAAACCACTTGATACAGCTCAGGAAGAGCCACATCTGAAAAGTATCTCTACTAGGAACAGCAGAGCGTAGATCCAGGTGGAATATTAAGCAGCAGAATGAACGTCTTTTACAGCCGAGAAGAGCTGCTTATCTAGAACTATAAACTCAATCACTCTGGCTGTGGTTCCTTTAGATCTCTGGCTGTTGCTGCTGCTGTTCTGTTCGTACCGGTCAGATCTGGTCTGTATGGTGTTCTGGGTTGTTTGTTTTGTGGTAGCTGTGTGTGCTAGCTCTGCTGTTTGCTGATACTCACTGTGTTCAGCTGTGTGGTGTCTCTGAAGTGCTGTATCAGATTTGTGGTGTTAAATGTCTTTGTCTTGGTTTTCCAACAAGAAACGTTTTCTATCTGCACATGCGGTGAACGTCGTAAACTGTTCTCGCGAGGCCGCTGCTTTAGTCAGTCTGTGGAAACTGAAAAGGTGTGTTTTTCCACCTGGTGGTTTAGACAGGAATTGCAGGGAGCTGGCCAGAGTGGGTTTCAAGGAGGTCTCCTCTTCCTGGATGAAACGCTAGCTGGAAATACAGAAATTAGGCTCATTTGTTTAACGTCATCAAACGGCTAAATTTGAGAAATATCGGCCGATCGCCGATCACATATTTTAAATAAAAATCGTCCAATACCGATACATGGCCGATCAATCCTTCCATCTCTAGTTGTTGTTGTCAAAATGAAAAATATTAGATATATTGACCAGATTCTAAACATTCTACCATATATATTTTTTGCTGTGTGTAAGTAAACAGCAATTGCTCCCACAGTGTTGCTTGTTTTCGTTTCCTTTTCCACTTTCATGATTTGGAAATTGCGCTTCGTGCATTCACGGCCTATCATCTGTGTAACTGCAGCTCATTATCTTTTAGGCCTTCCTGCCAAATCCCTCAATAAACTGCCATACATCCAAAATTCAGCAGCCCGACTACTTACTCACACAAAGAAATCGGCACACAATGCTCGTCCTCGTTTCCAATTACCCTGGCTTGCTGTAACTACCCGTATTCAAATAACATTTCTCATCACCGCATACAAAGCAGTCTTCCTACCTTTCTGAACCGCTCCATTCCTGCACACCATCCCCATCCACTTACATCCTCTGGCACTGCTCGGCTTTCTCCTCCCTACAATACACTGTTTATCATGGGAGCGGGATCATTTAGTGGCCCTGCCCCCTCCCCACCACCACAACTTCCCCCACCTTGTCCTCAACATCTCTGTGACTGTGCAAGTCTGCCTTCTTTTAAAACTAAACTTAAAATATACACTTTATTTCCAGAAGTATTCACTCACCCATCCAAATGTCATGCAGACTGCTTCTACACACATTAGTGAGGGAATGAGTCGCTCTCAGGAACTCCAGCGTGGTACCGTGATAGGACGCCACCTGTGCAACAAGTCCAGTGGTGAAGTTTCCTCACTACTAAATATTCCACAGTGGACTGTCAGTGGAAGTGGAAGTGATTGGGATCGACAGCAACTCAGCTAGAAGTGGTTCAGTGGATGCTGAGGAGCATAGTGCACAGAGGTCACCAACTTTCTGCAAAGTCAATCACTGCAGACCTCCAAACTTCATGTGGCCTTCAGATCAGCTCAAGAGCTGTGGGTGGAGAGCTTCATGGAATGGGTTTCTGTGGCCGAGCAGCTGCATCCAAGCCTTACGTCACCTAGTGCAGTGCAAAGCGTCAGATGCAGTGGCGTAAAGCACGACTCTAAAGCAGTGGAGACGTGTTCTCTAGGCTCGGCCAGAGAAAGGAACTCTTAATGCTTCAGCAGACCAAGAGATTTTGGACAATTTCATGCTTCTAATTGGGTTCAGGTCCGGTGACTGTGGAGGCCAGGTCATCTGGCACAGCACCCCATCACTCTCCTTCTTGGTCAAATAGCCCTTACACAGCCTGGAGGTGTGTTTGGGGTCATTGTCCTGTTGAAAAATAAATGATGGTCCAACTGAACGCAAACCGGATGGAATAACATGCCGCTGCAAGATGCTGAGGTAGCCATGCTGGTTCAGTACGCCTTCAATTTTGAATAAATCCGCAACAGTGTCACCAGCAAAGCACCCCCACACCATCACACCTCCACCTCCTCCATCCTTCACGGTGGGAACCAGGCATGTAGAGTCCATTCGTTCACCTTTTCTGTGTCGCACAAAGACACGGTGGTTGGAACCAAAGATCTCAAGTTTGGACTCATCAGACCAAAGCACATATTTCCACATTTGTGTTCTTTAGCCCAAACAAGTCTCTTCTGCTTGATGTCTGTCCTTAGCAGTGGTTTCCTAGCAGCTATGTTACCATGAAGGCCTGGTGCACACAGTCTCCTCTTAACCGTTGTTCTAGAGATGTCTGTGTCTACTGCTAGTGTCTGCTGCTAGTGTCTGCTGCTAGAACTCTGTGTGGCATTGACCTGGTCTCTAATCTGAGCTGCTGTTAACCTGCGATTTCTGAGGCTGGTGACTCGGATGAACTTATCCTCTGCAGCAGAGGTGACTCTTGGTCTTCCTTTCCTGGGGCGGTCCTCATGTGAGCCAGTTTCTTTGTAGCGCTTGATGGTTTTTGCGACTGCACTTGGGGACACTTTCAAAGTTTTCCCATTTTTTCGGACTGACTGACCTTCATTTCCTAAAGTAATGATGGCCACTCGTTTTTCTTTACTTAGCTGCTTTTTTCTTGCCATAATACAAATTCTAACAGTCTATTCAGTAGGACTATCAGCTGTGTGTCCACCTGACTTTTGCACAACACAACTGATGGTCCAAACCCCATTTATAAGGCAAGAAGTGCCACTTATTAAACCTGACAGGGCACACCTGTGAAGTAAAAACCATTTCAGATGACTACCTCTAGAAGCTCATCAAGAGAATGCCAAGAGTGTGCGAAGCAGTAATCAAAGCAAAAGGTGGCTACTTTGAAGAACCTAGAATATAAGACATATTTTCAGTTGTTTCACTCTTTTTATAATTTTACATGTTGATTCATAGTTTTGATGCCTTCAGTGTGAATCTACAATTTTCATAGTCATGAAAATAAAGAAAACTCTTTGAATGAGGTGTGTCCAAACTTTTGGTCTGTACTGTATTTATATATATATATATATATATATATATATATATATATATATATATATATATATATATATATATATATATATATATATGAG
>CM038707.1:7343970-7381470 GCA_021613375.1 Megaleporinus macrocephalus | reverse complement strand
TCCCAGAAGCGTTGTTAAACATCCCAGTGGTTTCGGGTAGGCGTGAGGTAGCAATAGGCTTTTTTTTTTTGAGGGGTTTTTATACACCAGCCGCTCTTTCCATGTGGTGTCTCTCCAAGAACGCCATTCTCACTCAGAGTGTTTGTGATAGTGAACACATGAACAAAACTTTGTGCAGTTTGTAGAGTCTGTAGATCTTTTGCTGTTAACATTGTGTTCTTTCTCACCTCTCTCAGGATTGTCCATTGTGCTCTCTGGGTGATCTTAACAGGACGCCCACTCCTAGGCAGAGCAGCAGCACTGAATTTCCTCTATTTTCAGACAGTTAGTCTAAGCGTGGATTAACATACACTCACCTCTTTAACGAAGACTCTGTACTTTTCCAGCTGCATGTGTCTCTATAACACTGAAGACTTCTGACAGTTGTTTGCATCGAGACATAGTTACTTGTAAGTGTACAGTTTATGTACTTTTTAGGACTAAATGAGCCACTTTTTGGTTTATGTAAGTAAACTAAAGTACAATTTAAGTGTAACAGTAGTAAACATTGAGCATACAGTTTACATCTAGATGAAAAGTAATGTACTGATGTACTGTTACTTTACTAGCTAATTCATTCTTCAAGTTTCAACCCATATTCTTAAATTCCACTCCATATTCTCAAATTTCAAATCATTTTCCCAAATTTCATTCCATATAATCTGACACTTTTATTCAATATTCTCAAGTTTCATTCTATATATTCAGACTTTTATTTTATATTCTCAAATTTCATTCCATATATTCAGACTATCATTCCATATTTATCAAGTTGCAGTCCATATTCTCAAGTTTCATTCTATACTCTCAAGGTTCAATCCATATTCTCAAGTTTATTTCTATATATTCAGAGTTTTCAGTCATTCAGTCATATATATATATAGTTGTAACTCCATTTCACTCCCTTTAGAGAGGGAGAGATTGATTTACATTAACAGAAAAGACAGTTTTGTTCTGTATATATATATACAGAGAGAAAGAGTGGTTATTAAAGTACACTTTTAAGAATGTACTACTTTACTACTTAGAATTTACTACTTATATATTATATTTACACTTTAAAGTATACAAGAGTTTTGAATGAAGTCTTATTTTTATGCTTCCAATTTACCTTCAACTGAACGTTAAATAGACTTACCAGTGGACTACACATATACACATAACAGACAGACGAGGACAGGCTGGGTGTGACAGCATGTATAGTGACGTAGAAAAACGTTTGTGGAAAAACAGTAAATCACAAATAAATAAACAAAATACAACATCATCTGTACGTCTGTTTATTATTAGATAAATCCAATTAAAGATCACTTTACAAACTAAACTAAATACTCCACATTACATGGTACTGTTATCAGAAAACTTTTAAATTATACATGCAGTGTCTGGATTATATACACATATAACTAAAAAAAAAAAAAAAAAATATATATATATATATATATATATATATATATATATATATATATATAATGACAAAAATGTATGTTAAGGTTTCCTGACTAGACAAGACTAACATTAATGTTAGACAGTAAGGCTGTGTCTCAAACAGCGCCCTCTGGAACATTACATACTGAACTACTGACAGCACTTCTAACGATGGTGTCCTTTCATTTATTCATTTATTTATTTATTTTATTTATTATATATTTTTTTTGTATTTAGTCTGCAGTTTGGGGCGTGGCCAGAGAGTAATGTAACTTTACGTTTCAGAGTGCTTTCTGACTAAAGTTAATATAAACGTTAGCTAAACCAAACCCTCCTAGTCTGTTACCATAACAACACATTATACTAAATCTGTTTTATTGCAGTATATATGGTCATCGTTGCTGTTCACTGCTCTCTTCATTGACCTCACGTTTAAAGCTGGCGAGAGCTACCCGACACTCCAGCGAGGCGAGAGCTCGGCTATTTCTGAACAGGCATCTCAACACAAGCCTTAACCAAGTGAAAGACCACCTAACAACCAGAGCCCGTTACTAACAACAAACACAGCGCCAAAACAAGAAGAGCATTTAAAATGAAGTGTTTTTAAAAGGTTTCCAGTTTTTAGTGGTTTAATTTTTGGGTGGGACAAATCTACCTGTTTCTGATATTGGGTGGAACACGTCCCCCCCACCACCCCCCCTTGTTCCTACACCAATGCTAGTAATCAATGCACAAATCCAGCTTGTTGTATCTTTTTCTTTATATAACTTTTAGCTTGTATTAATCTTATTTGGATTTTATTTTGAGAAAAACACACTATAGCATTTGTTAAAAACAGATGGCCAGGAGAGTGCGAGAACGTCCTGTTTTGTTGTCTCCGACAGTGGGGGGCCTTTATAACAGGCAATCCTGGGCTTGAGAACCCGTCCACCCAGGAAGGTTACGACATGGTCCAGAGACAGCCCGGAGCCGAAGTTACGACATGGCCAGGAGGAGCCCATGTGGCCCGAAGGCAATGGAGGGACGGACCTATAAAGAGACCATACAGCTTAAACCAGGCAGACCAGCTTCAGACCAACTTCTGATCAGCTTCAGATCAGGGTGTGAAGACTCAGAGTAAAGACGGTTCTGCAATTCCAAATTAAAGAAGCTTAAAACTCTGACTGATCTCCCTCTTCATTCTGACGGCAAAAAGACAAAGTCACAACAAGCTCATTCCAAAGAGTTCCCTTACTCGCTCTTGCGCCCTTAAGATGCCACCACATCACTTTTCCTCTTTGGGCCATGTGTTTCCTTCACTGGTCCACTAAGCAGAGCTGAACAAACCTAAACGAACATCTGGCTCCGCGGCTGAACACCACTCCTACATCAGAACAGATACAGCCTGCGTTTTAAACCAGACTTTAATATCCAGTCTGCTCCGTTTAATTTGTCAAACGAGGCCTGTAATGCATAATTTTAGCGACGTGCCACAACGTTGCGCGTTCAAGGGACGACGGCAAGAAGAACAAACAGCAATTCAACACTCTATAATTTATAATTGCTGTAATCTAACAATGACTGTGGTGTTTCTCTGCCTTGCTTGACAGCCTCCAGCCGCTGGCAGCGTTATTTCAGCTTGGTCTCGTCGTGACTTCACACGGCTTCATCAGCGCCGAGTTAACATCTGCGGCAGACAACCACGAATAATCAGGAGCAAACAACGCGGCGCGGCCTGCCTGTGGAAATTAGGCCGGCAGCCGCTGGATGCGTCTTCCGAGGTGTGTTTTGCTCGCTGTTTCCATTAAACATGAAAATGAGATTACTGCAATGTTGCACTCGTCGCAGTGATAATGAGTGCAGGGTTCTGTCTATCTCTCTCTCGCGCGCCGTCTCTCTCTCTCTCATCACCTCTCAGAGACGGCGGCGACGTCAGCGGCCGCTAATTTGTGCGTCACGTTTCAGAGCGGGGGGCGCTCAAGCGGCGCCAGATACGGAATTAACAATTATTGTAGTTTCCATATGAGGAGGCATCAGTGACACGACTCGGAAGTGACGAAGACGGCTACGGGTGTAGCCTCCTTCCACCGTGTCAAAGAACTGCTAACAAATCAAAGATAAAACAGGTCTGATCAGACTTCAGAGCAACACGTAGCTGTGGATGGTGGTCTCTAAGCCCAGGAGTAGCACTTAGAGCTTAAAAAACACATCAGTTCATTGCACAGGTGAACCATCTCAGTGCTTGAGGGGCGATGATGATGCGTAGGCCTACATACATAGCACCTGTCGCCCCACTAGCTACAGCACTATAGGTGCATCAGTAGCCTTAGCTGTTCAGAGTTACTAATAAATAAACAAAATACAACATTGTCTGTTTATTATTAGATAAATCCAATTAAAGATCAATTTACAAACTAAACAATTACACACATTACATGGTACTGCTACCAAAAAAATTATTATTTAAAAAAAATTAAAATTATTAAAAAATATTATTTTAAATTATACATGCAATGGCTGGATTATATACACATATATATATATAGACTAACATTAAAGTTAGACAGTAAGGCTGTGTCCCAAACAGCACCCTCTGAAACATACTGCACTACTGAAAGCATTTCTAATGATAGTGTTCTTTTATTTATTCATTAACTTATTTATTTTATTTATTATATATATATTTTTTCGTATGTAGTGTAGTAGCATTCTGCAGTTTGGGGCGTGGCCAGAGAGTAATGTAACTATACATTTCAGAGTGCTTTCTGACTAACGTTAATATAAACCTTAGCTAACCCAAACCCTCCTAGTCTGTTACCATAACAACACATTATACTAAAGCTGTTTTACTGCAGAGTATATGGTCATCATTGCTACTCATTGCTATTCATCCCCCGCAGTTTCTTGCCAATGGACATGTCCCCACCAATATCGAGCGATTATTGAACTGTCCCCACCAATAATTTGATCCCCTGAAAAAAAAAAAGTTTGACCAGTCGTTGTCTATTTCGTATCTGATACACTATGAAAGTTTTGAACCAGTTTATAAGTCAACATTTTCTCTTCTCCTGTGTGTTTGGCTACAGTTACACTGACGATTTAAGTTATTTACAATTATTTAATTATTTACACATACAGAAATCACAAGTGCAAGCTGCAGCATCTACATGGGTGTCAGATTCCTTGCACATGTAGGGCCCTCTGTGATTTGTGTTTATGTCATTTGTACAAATGTAAAAATACACTCCACGATTAAAAGAAAAGCAAAAAAGAGCAATTCTCGTGTTATGCTGAGTTAAATAAATCATAGATTCTAGGTTTTGTTGCATTATACTTAATGTCCCAACTTTTCCTGGGAACGTTTCTATACTTGTATATAAGTATGGAGTGAATTAAGTGAATGGCTAGACTCCGCTCATGTGAGGCTAGGTTGAAAGGTTGTACACGTCTCTCAGACTAACTGTTAGATCAGTTAGGAGCTTGATGACTTCTGCAATTCTGCAACTCTTATTACTCAGTGTAGCTGTTTGTATTGCTTGCATAACTATACCGGCACTGTCCAAATAAAAATCTGTATCTCCAGTTTGATGATGTTAATTTTTCAATATCATTTCATCATTTTAATATCCTGGGAACGTTTCAAGATAAATGGACCAATAGAAATGCTCCAAAACCACTTAATATATAAGGTTATATAAGGATATAAGGATGTATATATATATATATATATATATATGCCAGTCCATCACACGGCCAACATTGGATTGCCAAAAAATGGCAACTTTACAGGAGAGAACAAAAACTTTCTTCACTTTTAATGTAAGTCAGTGGAACCAGAAATCTTTCCAAGCCATTTTGAAGCATTTCTATTGGTCCATTCATCATGAAATATTCACATAATATAAAAAGCAGCTGTTGTATTCAAATGATGTAGAAATCTAAAAATTGACAAAAGGCCCCAGTAATTTAGTCCTTAGTCGGTCTGGTTGGCAGAGCTTAGCTGAGTGTTGCTAAAAGTGTCCAGAGCATGAAGTGAGCAGAGTTAAATTAACACCTCCGCTGCAGAGAGACGAGTGTAACTATACAGTGTAAATTTATGACCAGTTTAGTAAAGATGGTGTTAATAACATAGTGATGTACTTATACATGCATTAAAACCCTCAAGCCAAAAAAAAGGCGGGCTAGTAAGTGAAATGCCACGAGAAACAGTAAATCCTCGTTTATCTGTGTTTAAACAAAAGCAGCACAGGCTTTCTCTGTTCATGCTGAAAGTAATCTGCACAACACGTCCCGAAAAAGGGGGACACGAGTCCCTGATGAATGGTTTTAGGTTTTTCACCCACTACAGTGAATAATGTTGTAGTATCCGACTACCAGCTTGTTTGACAGTGGACATGCTTTCAGTGAAAAGGCTCATGGGAAATGATGGACTCGTAGCAGGAGAGACTTTAATCGTGTAAATAAGTTGTTTCTGTCAGCTAAAGGACGTGTACGTGTGTTCAGGCTGTTAAGCACTGAGAAGCAGTTCTCTCTGCCACTGTGAATAATCCATCCATACATCCATCATCTTGAAACCGGAGTACCCGGAGGAAACCCACTCAAGCACAGGGAGAACATACACACTCCACACAGAACAACCCGGACCGGGAATCCAACCCAGATCATCTTACTGTGAGGAGACAGTGCTGACCACTACACCACCATACTGACCACTACACCACCATACTAACCACTACACCACCATACTAACCACTACACCACCATACTAACCACTACACCACAATACTGACCACTACACCACCATACTAACCACTACACCACCATACTGACCACTACACCACCGTACTAACCACTACACCACCGTACTAACCACTACACCACCGTACTAACTACTATACCACCGTACTAACCACTACACCACCGTACTAACCACTACACCACCATACTAACCACTACACCACCATACTAACCACTACACCACCATACTAACCTCTACACCACCATACTGACCACTACACCACCATACTGACCACTACACCACCATACTAACCACTACACCACCATACTGACCACTACACCACCATACTGACCACTACACCACCATACTGACCACTACACCACAATACTGACCACTACACCACCATACTAACCACTACACCACCATACTGACCACTACACCACCATACTAACCTCTACACCACCATACTAACCACTACACCACCATACTAACCACTACACCACCATACTAACCTCTACACCACCATACTAACCACTACACCACCATACTGACCACTACACCACCATACTAACCACTACACCACCGTACTAACCACTACACCACCGTACTAACCACTACACCACCGTACTAACTACTACACCGCCGTACTAACCACTACACCACCATACTAACCACTACACCACCGTACTAACCACTACACCACCATACTAACTACTACACCACTATACTAACCACTACACCACCATACTAACCACTACACCACCATACTAACCACTACACCACCATACTAACCTCTACACCACCATACTAACCACTACACCACCATACTAACCACTACACCATCATACTAACCACTACACTATACTAACCACTACACCACCATACTAACCACTACACTATACTAACCACTACACCACCATACTAACCACTACACCACCGTACTAACCACTACACCACCATACTGACCACTACACCACCATACTAACCACTACACCACCATACTGACCACTACACCACCATACTAACCACTACACCACCATACTAACCACTACACTATACTAACCACTACACCACCATACTAACCACTACACCACCGTACTAACCACTACACCACCGTACTAACCACTACACCACCGTACTAACCACTATACCACGCTACTAACCACTACACCACCGTACCAATCACTACACCACCGTACTAACCACTACACCACCGTACTAACCACTACACCACGCTACTAACCACTACACCACAGTACTAACCACTACACCACAGTACTAACCACTACACCACAGTACTAACCACTACACCACCGTACTGACCACTACACCACCGTACTAACCACTACACCACCGTACCAATCACTACACCACCGTACTAACCACTACACCACCGTACTAACCACTACACCACCGTACTAACCACTACACCACAGTACTAACCACTACACCACCATACTAACCACTACACCACAGTACTAACCACTACACCACTGTACTAACCACTACACCACCATACTAACCACTACACCACAGTACTAACCACTACACCACCGTACTAACCACTACACCACCGTACTAACCACTACACCACAGTACTAACCACTACACCACAGTACTAACCACTACACCACCATACTAACCATTACACCACCGTATTAACCACTACACCACCGTACTGACCACTACACCACCGTACTGACCACTACACCACCGTACTAACCACTACACCACCGTACTAACCACTACACCACCTTACTAACCACTATACCACCATACTAACCACTACACCACAGTACTAACCACTACACCACCGTACTAACCACTACACCACCATACTAACCACTACACCACCGTACACCATACTAACTTACATCTACAAGGTGGACCAACAAATAGGTAGGAGTGTCTAATAGAGTGGACAGTGAGTGGACACAGTGTTTAAAAACTCCAGTACCACCACCACGTCAGTGTCACTGCAGTGCTGAGAATGACCCACCACTTAAATAGTATCTGCTCTGTGGTGGTCCTGTGGGGGTCCTAATCATTAAAGAACAGAGTAATAAAGTACACAGAGAATCAGATGAACTACAGGCTGTGAGTGTAGAACCTGTATGGTCAGTGGAGCTGATATAATGGACAGTTTGTGTAGATACAAGGAGATGATTGCAATGTAATATCTTATGGGTGTGTATACAATATTCACACTCACTAATATTTACACAAGTATGTGTGCATTAATAGTAGTTCGGATACACATATATATGAATACAGTGTTGTATGTCTTTAACAATGTCCTTATTGTCTTTAGCTTAGAGGTTTTAGCTGGTGGCGTGTCCAGACCCGTGACATCCTCACACTGCTATTGTGTTGTTGCCCTCTTTTCAATGCATACAGGCCAAACATGCTGTACTAATCCCAGCTTTGTGTGTTTATTAGCATGTCAGATCTGGTCCCAGCTCTGGAACTCAGCTTTGTATCCGGTGCCTTTATGTTTATCCGAATGACTGAACCGTGTGTCTTACAGCACCTAAAACCACAAGCGGATATATCCGCCGCAGCCCACGGTCCATTTTCAAACCATCCATTTTCATTTCCATCTAATGCTGGCCCTTACGATGCAAACCCTGAAACATAAGCAGCGCCCAGCATGACAGCTCTAGCTGCATTTCATCATTCATCTTCTAGTAACACGGCTAACAGAGTGGACGTTTTCCATCACTCGCATTAGTGATGTGTCATCCGGCGGAGAGGAACATGCCATATTCATGCTTTAATGAATGATTATGGATTTCACAGCCTCGCAGACTCGTAGGAAAGGTGCGGGCGCGGAGCTGGGGGAGTAGCGAGGCTCCAAACAGCGTAAAGAACGAGCGCGATTCACACACGCTTTGACAGAATGGACACAGTAATGGTTGTTAAAAGGGCCCCGCAGCCTACATTCGTATTTCAGAATTCCACCTTTTGTACCAAGAACCAAAAACATCATCTATAACTGAGCTTAGTGTTCATGTAACCATTTTCCAGCTTCTCACAATCTCTTAAATTAAATATTTTTTTATTTAATATGCCTTTAGAATATTGTCAATGTCCAGAGAAAACCATCATTTGAACACAGCAGCTGCTCTTCATGAAATCTTTCATTGTGTGAACATTTCATCATGAGTAGACCAATAGAAATGCTCCAATAGAACTCTGGAATTCTGGTTCCATTGACTTACATTAAAAGTAAAGAATGTCCTTGTCTTCTCTTTTGAAGTTACTGTTTTGGAGATACTCGGTAGTATCACAGGTTGACACCTTTTTCTACAAGTCAATGGCCTAGAAGTTCCAAATTGTCTCTGGAAGCAACATCAGCACGGGATGTGTCCATCAAAAGCTTCATGAAATGGGTTTCCAAGGCTGACCAGTCGTGCATGAGCCTTAGTTCGCTATGTGCAATGCCAAGCGTCGGCTGGAGTGGTGTAAAGCACCACCACTGAACTCTGAAGCGATGAATCACGCTTCACTAGGTACCTCAGCTGATAGTTTAAAAGCCTTTATCTGATCAATAAGTGTATTTACACCAGAAAGAACAGCAGATATCATTAGAACAGATATAAATAATCATCAATACTGTACAAAGTAACATGAATATCTTATTGTGAGAGAAGTATATCATATCTTGAGCTCCAGTTTGAAGAACAAAGTGTAGTTCCAGATTTCTCCTGGACGCCCCAGACATTGTATTCATGTATTCAGTTCCTTCAGCAGCAATCTTGATTTAGCTTAATGAAGTACTGAGCAGTCAAAGCAGGTATTAGATGAGAACTTTAAATAATACTGGGTTGTTTCCACAAGGAGAAGCTTGGAAAGGGTCTAATAAATGTTTAATAAAAGTTCCAGTTTAAATAAAAGCTTCCTGTCTGGAATAAACAGCTTTTTAAATAATAATGTCCCCAAGTGCCTTAGTGCAGTACTGTAGAGACAAGAGTAAAGTTTGGTGGAGGGGGGATAATGGTCTGAGGGAGGTTCAGGGTTCAGGGTGTTAATGCTACAACACACAAAACCAGTTTAGACAATGATGTGCTTCCAACTTTGTAGCAACAGTTTGGGGAAGAACAGATTGTACCACTGTGAAGATTGAAGGCTGTTATAGCTGCAAGTGGGGGATTCCGTATTAATGCCAATGGTTTAAGAATAGGATGTCCATGAAGTTGGTGTGATGGTCAGTGACCATTTCTTTTGTGACCTTTGATTGAGCTCACTCAAAAATCAGCCCATGCTAAAGTGCTCCTTATAACTCATAACATGAATGAGCGGGACTGACCTACTGTAGGCTCAGTAGATGTATAGACTGGCGACAGGTGTTGGTCTAAAATCGCCCACAGGTGTCCAGTTGGGTTGAGATGACATTTTCAGTTTCGTCCTCATCAAACTACTCACTGACCCCTTGTGCCCTGTTGATGGGGGTCCTGGAAGACAACGATCCCTTCAAGATGTTTCATTATAGAATAAAGGTGATCAGTCAGGACAACCTTTTGTTGATTTGCAGTGACTTTTCCCTCTAAGGTGAGAAGCAGACCCAAGGCATGCCCGCATTATAAAGCCAACAGACCCCTCACTGTAGGGGGCAAACATTCAGGCCTGCGCCATTCTCCTGGTGATCTCCCGAAGACCAGTACCTGTGGTTTTATTCTCAGTGACTTCTCAAATGTGCCCTCGTCTTTGTAATGAGAGGTTTATGCACCGCTACTTGACTTTAATGTCCCTCCCTGTGCCGTCGTGGATGGACTGTTCTCGCTGATAGTCTGATCACGTCCTGCACTGACATTCTCAGTCACCTGAGGGACGTTTGCTCTTCTGTTTATCCTTAAATATAAAAGCAATGCACGGGCGTCATGCATGTGCGCTTGCTTTCATCCACAGTTCTCATGTCTGTCTGTTAAAGTCTTTCCCGTAGATCTAAATATTAATGACATTCAGTTCTCAAACACTAAATAGTGGAACTGTCCTTTTGACTAAAGCACAGTGTCACGATAATGAACCCGCTTATTCAAAGCCACTTAGATCTTCTCCTCTGGCCATCATGATCTAGAATTGAGATCCACTGCACCTGCTCAGCATTTTTATACATGGCCATAGAGCATAGCAGGACGTTAAGTGTATAATGCAGTACTGTCTGGAGGCACTCCTATTGTTTCTTCACAGCGAATGTAGCAGTGTAGTTTGAATTTCTCATGGGGCAAATCTGAAAAGTCATGATCAGTGGCTCAGTTTTATTGGTCTGAGAGTCTAATCAAACTTACTGGCAGTATTTTAAACATAAGCTTCAAATGATTGAATTAACTTAGCAAAGACTACCCTGGCCAACAGCTAAAGCAGCAAAGACCATGCTGGTCAACCAGCTTCTCCAGTAAAAACCATATTGGCCAAAAGCTAAACCGGCAAAGACCATGCTGGTCAAACAGCTTCTCCAGCAAAACCATATTGGCCAAAAGCTAAAGCAGCAAAGACCATGATGGTTAAACAGCTTCTCCAGGAAAACCATGCTGGCCAACAACTAAACTAGCAAAGACTATGCTGGCCAAAGTCATAGTCACCAGAAACCACCATGCTGGTCAACCAGATTCTCCAGGAAAACCATGCTGGTCAGCAACTAAACTAGCAAAGACTATGCTGGCCAAAGTCATAGTCACCAGAAACCACCATGCTGGTCAACCAGATTCTCCAGGAAAACCATGCTGGTCAGCAACTAAACTAGCAAAGACTATGCTGGCCAAAGTCATAGTCACCAGCAAACACCATGCTGGTCCACCAGCTTCTCCGGCAAAACCATGCTGGCCAACAGCTAAAAGAATATGCTGGTCAACCAGATTCTCCAGGAAAACCATGCTGGTCAGCAACTAAACTAGCAAAGACTATGCTGGCCAAAGTCATAGTCACCAGAAACCACCATGCTGGTCAACCAGCTTATCCAGGAAAACCATGCTGTTGAGCAACTAAACCAGCAAAGAATATGCTGGTCCACCAGTTTCTCTGGGAAAACCATGCTGGTCAACAACGTAACTAGCAAAGACTATACTGGCCAAAAAACAAGTCACCAGCAAAGACATGCTGACCAGCAGCAAAACCAGCAAAGACTATGCTGGTCAACCAGCATCTCCAGCAAAACCATGCTGGCCAAAGCTAAAGCAGCAAAGACCATGCTCGTCAACCAGATTCTCCAGGAAAACCATGCTGGTCCAGCAGCTTCTCCAGAAAAAACATGCAGGCCAACAACTAAACTAGTAAGGCCTATGCTGGCCAAAGTCATAGTCACCAGCAAACACCATGCTGGTCAACCAGTTACTCCAGCAGAACCATGATGGCCAAAAGCCAAACCAACAAAGAATATGCTGGTCCACCAGCTTATCTGTGAAAACCATGTTGGCCACCAACTAAACTGGCAAAGACTATGCTGGCCAAAAAACAAAAGTAACTGGTAAAGACATGCTGATCGGCAGCTAAACCAGCAAACACCATACTGGTGAACCAGCTTCTTCAGTAAAACAAGCTGGTCAACCAGTTTCTCCAGCAAAGACAATGCTGGCCAATCCACCAGTGAAGAGATGATGACCAACAGCTAAAACAGTAAAAACATGCTGGCCAACAGCATCTCCAGCAAAACCATGTTTGAGACCAGCAAGTTTTTGGTGCTCTATCAGCATTGACATGCTAGGTGAGCAGTTAAACCAACACCAGGCCAGCAGTACCAAATACCAACCAACCCCAACCTGCATTAACCAGTTTGAATTTCATGCTGGTCAAAGGTGATTTTTTATTTTTTTTTTGAAGACACTTCAGTTTTCCATTATTAGGGCCTGTTACCGTTCAACATAAGTGAGTGCGTTTTATTTTTATTTTTTATTTATATTTTATTTCCCATAATCATCAGCGACTAAGAGCTAAGTCTGAAACATAGAAATTGATTGTCCATTCAAAAAGCCAATGGCTTGTTTGTCCCTGTCTGATTTCACTTAGTAATGACACTCGGTTTATTGCTGGCAAACCATCTGCAAAGACGCATTATAATAGATGTTGTGATGGCCGCTGAGTCACACTGGATAAATCAGTTATTTTGTCATTAGTTCCATCACCGAATCCATTTGCTTTTATCGCTAATTTCTTTCCACCTGTGACTATTAAGCTTGAAAATTGCTTTGCTTTACAAACACTTGAAATGACAAAAACGCTTCGAATGACAAAATAATGAAGGCGCTCTTCGGTGGGACCGCTGAGCGACTGTTTGAAACACTTTTCAAAACAGGAGAGGGGAACAAAAGCGAGCGCTGGCTATCACGCTCCAGTCTAACCCAACGTGCCGTCTGAGGCACATTTCCTCTCATAGCTCTTTATTGCATTTCTCTGCTCTTCCAGATGATCAAACGCATCTCCATGGCTCACAGCGTGGCTTCGTTCAGCTCAGTGCAAACAGAGTTCCGGCACGTGTTTGCCAACGCAGGTTTGATCCTTTTCCTACAGCCCTTCAGATCCCGATCTTCTCCGAGAGGCAAATATAAAACTAATCTAGACCAAGCTAATCTAGTAAAGGTCCTGGATGAGAGTCTAGCTGCGGTCAGCGAAGGTCAAATGAAACTGAGCGAGAGAGCACTATTAGTAGTATTTTGCCCGTTACATAAAAGAGGAGTGTACCTGCGTTTCCAGGCCCGACACTCTACAAAGTAGTTCAGGTGGCTTTTAACCAGTACTTAAATATCTGCACTGAAGTTACATGATTTAGCCTGGTTTTTATTTAAAGTGGTCATCATTCTGGCCACTTAATTCATTTTATTACCTGTTTAATTTCCCCCAAAGGTGGGACGGTGGTGTAGTGGTCAGTGCAGTGGTGTAGTGGTTAGTATGGTGGTGTAGTGGTTAGTATGGTGGTGTAGTGGTTAGTATAGTGGTGTAGTGGTTAGTATAGTGGTGTAGTGGTTAGTATGGTGGTGTAGTGGTTAGTATGGTGGTGTAGTGGTTAGTATGGTGGTGTAGTGGTTAGTATGGTGGTGTAGTGGTTAGTATAGTGGTGTAGTGGTTAGTATGGTGGTGTAGTGGTTAGTATGGTGGTGTAGTGGTTAGTATGGTGGTGTAGTTGTTAGTAAGGTGGTGTAGTGGTTAGTACGGTGGTGTAGTGGTTAGTACGGTGGTGTAGTGGTTAGTACGGTGGTGTAGTGGTTAGTATGGTGGTGTAGTTGTTAGTAAGGTGGTGTAGTGGTTAGTACGGTGGTGTAGTGGTTAGTATGGTAGTGTAGTGGTTAGTATGGTGGTGTAGTGGTTAGTACGGTGGTGTAGTGGTTAGTAAGGTGGTGTAGTGGTTAGTACGGTGGTGTAGTGGTTAGTAAGGTAGTGTAGTGGTTAGTAAGGTGGTGTAGTGGTTAGTATGGTAGTGTAGTGGTTAGTTGACTCTGTTCATTTTGCAGCTGCGCTGAAGGTCCATAGATAATAGGCGAAGCTGGGGTGGTGGTGCCTTATGGGGCTCAAGCCTTGAATGTTTTTTAAAAAATGAACTTTAAAAATAACATTATCTCTGACTGGGCTGGCAAAATAACAGCACCATCTGTTGGTCTGTACTGTCGTGAGAGTTGTGTGGTCAGGTTTTCAGTCTGTTGCCTCAGTGAGCAAAGTTGGCAGTATAGACAGCTGAAGCAGAGCTGCTTTAAGTTGGGTAGGTAGCTAAGTTAGCTAACTATGGATATACAAATATTTTAAAAAGAAATCAACCACAGCCCTCACCCTCAGCCCCCTCCCATACCTCTCACCCCCAGCCCTCACCCCCAGCCCTCTCCCACACCTCTCACCCCCAGCCCTTACCCTCAGCCCTCACCCTCAGCCCCCAACCTACAGTCTTTACACACAACCCTCAGCCCCCTCCCACTCCTCTCACCCCCAGCCCTTACCCTCAGCCCTCACCCTCAGCCCTCACCCCCAGCCCCCAACCTACAGTCTTTACACACAACCCTCAGCCCCCTCCCACACCTCTCACCCCCAGCCCTTACCCTCAGCCCTCACCCACAGCCCCCAAACTACAGTCCTTACCCACAGCCCTTAGCCCCCTCCCACACCTCTCACTCATAGCCCTCACCCAAACATTGCTGGCCAAAAGCTAAACCAGCAAAACCATGCTGGTCACCAGCTTCTCCAACAAACTATGCTGGCCAACAGTTAAACAAGCAAAGATCATGCTGGTCAACCAGCTTCTCAAACAAAACCATGCTGGTCACCAGTTGAACCAGTAAAGATCATGCTAGTCAACCAGCTTTTCAAACAAAACCATGCTGTTCAACCAGCTTCTCAAACAAAACAATGCTGGTCACCAGTTAAACCAGTAAGGATCATGCTGGTCAACCAGCTTCTCCAGCAAAATCATCCTGGTCAACAGTTAAACCAGCACCAACCATGCTATCGCCACAAGTCTTTGCAGGTCAACCAGCGCTTTCAGTTTCTTCCATTGGGCAGTCTGGTTCTGGTCAGTCTCTGTGTTACTGAAAGCCTTTGAATGGTAATTCCAAGCAGAACATTATGGTACCCCAAGAATTCCATAGTATTACATTCCTCAAGTTCCTCTCCCTGTGACCTTTGGCTTTGGTACGGCTAAGCCTGATTATAGCCTGTCATGCAATCCCGAGCCTGATACGAATGTACTTCCATCACTGTCTGATACTCAGCGAGCCGAACCGAACTGCAAATTGAATCATGCAAATTAGGCAGAATAATTTTGGGACGGGTTCGGAGGGGGGGTTCCTTCTAAACAATCCATGCCCACTTTGCAAAAATCTCATTCCACTCATCATTATTATGAATTCAGTGATTAGGATAAGTAGGGAGATGCATCAATATTTCAAACTGTCACTCTCATCCCGGCATACCAATGAACTAGGAGGTGCGAGTGTTTATTAGCACAGCAGAAGCGTTAATGCATCTGGCGGCCTGTGAAAGTCGGGCTGATGCACCAGAAGAAGTTGAAAGGCTCCTTTTACTCGCAGCTCTTTTCCGAACCGTTGCTCGGCAGGTTGGACTTGACTTTGGTGTTGTTTGCCTTATTCTTGAAGTATTTTACATACTTTAACCGTGAGCCATTTTCTGATAGCAGCGTCTGTTCTAACGTCTGTTTTATATGTATGAGCAAACTCTCCGACTTCAGGAATCTTCTTTTTTCCCCCTCCTTGCTCCTTTGAAGATGGATTCAACAATATCCAAGTTCCTTTGACTTTGAGAGAGTAAACATAGCTGATGAAAGCAGGACTTCATCAATGAAACTTTCCAAACATCCGCCTCTCAAGTATGAAAATATATATATATATATACGTGTCTGATCTTTTCCCGGAAATCTAACCAGAAGAAGTCCATGTCCACACTATTCCGTTCAAGTCCCGGTTTAGACACCTTGTAGACATCAGTGCTGCCATTATCATATAAGGACAGCAAGTCTGAGGTCAGCAATCAGGTCAAGTTATGTAATATATTCACAATATATATATATAGTTTTAGACACTTAGAGACATATTATATTTAAAAAGCTATTTATTCCAGACATGATTTTTTTTATTTAATCAGTAAACACTTTATATAACTTTTATAATATTCAAACAGTATTAATAGAGTAAGTAGTGCTTTTACATACGTCAGTGTGTTTATTTAACCCTTTCCAAGCTTCTCCTAAACAACCCAGTATTATTTACAGTTCTCATCTAATACCTGCTTTGTCTATGGGAATTTGTGCTGATTCACTCAATGAGGTGTTCAATGAGCACTGGCGTTCCTTCACACCAAACACCTCAAACCACGTCTTTGTAGAGCTTGCTTTGTGCACAGTGGCACAATCTGTTCTTCCTCTTGTTGCCACAAAGTTGTAAGCACATCATTGTCTATTCTGGTTTTGTGTGTTGTAGCATTAACATCACACTTTGCTGGAACTACAAGCTTAAACCCTGAACCCCCTCAGACCATTATCCCACCTCCACCAAACTTTACTGTTGACTCTACAGTACTGCGCAAGTTTTAGTCATTTGGGGACATTATTATATTTAAAAAGCTATTTATTCCAGACATGATTTTTTTATTTAATCAGTAAACACTTCATTTTTATAATATTCAAACAGTATTAATAGAGTAAGTAGTGCTTTTACATACGTCAGTGTGTTTATTTAACCCTTTCCAAGCTTCTCCTAAACAACCCAGTATTATTTACAGTTCTCATATAATACCTGCTTTGTCTATGGGAATTTGTGCTGATTCACTCAATGAGGTGTTCAATGAGCACTGGCGTTCCTTCACACCAAACACCTCAAACCACGTCTTTGTAGAGCTTGCTTTGTGCAAAGTGGCACAACCTGTTCTTCCCCTTGTTGCCACAAAGTTGGAAGCACATCATTGTCTAAACTGTTTTTGTGCTGAACCATTAACATTACACTTCACTGGAACTACAAGCTCAAACCCTGAACCCTCTTAGACCATTATCCCCCCTCCACCAAACTTTACTGTTGACTCTACAGTACAGCACAAGTTTTAGTCACTTGAGGACATTATTATATTCAAAAAGCTGTTTATTCCAGATAGGAAGCTTTTATTTACTCAGTAAAACACTTTATTATTTAAATATTGAAACAGTATAAATACAATAAGTAGTGCTTTTCCATCCCAGCTGGCCACCAACGTCAATAGACGTTAATTTCTGGTTGAAGTTTTTTGTGATACCTGACTGATAACCAACCCTAATTCAATGTCTGTCCAACGTTGGATCTTGATGTCAACCTGATTTTCATTTCCAACTAAAATTTAACGTCTATACAACGATGGATCAAAAGATGGCAAAAGAGTCCGCAGTTGAAGAATCACCCATATATTAGCTGGGGTGACGCCCCACCACTTTTTGATAGAGTTTATTTAAAGAAATACTGAACTCCACCACATGGTCTATTGATCTACACTACTAGCCTATTGATCCTCTCGCTCTGAGGAAGTGCATTCCTGCCTCTGTCGTCTCTGGCTGGCTCACAGGGGGCAAGCCTTTGTGTTAAAAGAGGGAAGATAACGTAATATAGCCCCCTTTAGAAATGTCTACAGGCGCCTGCTACACCAGAGCGCTGTGGCCACAGCAGGCCTCACATCCTGGACTGTATCTTTTCCTGCCCCGACTAAAAGACTGACCGTATGTCTCTCCTTTAATGAGAAGAGTTGTTTTTTTCCGGGTCAGCTAAAACGCATGCCTTTACCACGCCGCGTCGGCGCTCTGTGTTTCTCTTTGTCCACCAGGACATGCATCCGGTGCGCAGCAGGCCCTCAGCCGTCACTCCAGGCCGATTTCAGCGAGTTGCCTCATCTTAGCAGCCAGACCAAGAGTTAAGCTATAGCGCCGGAGTGACTGGCATCAGCTTCCTCGCAATGTTGAGGCAACGTGGAAGTCCTTTCACCTACGAAACTCCGCCCGTGACTCACATGCTGGCACTCGGACAAAAAAACGTAGAGCCAGGTACATGTGACGTCCTCAACTACGTCTATATGACACTTGTTTGAGACCCTGGAACAAATTAGAATGGGTAAAAAGATTATGTAACTTCCTTTGTTTGCTGCCAAAAGTAGTTTCTTGTCATCGTTAGCGCAACTATATTGTTTTTTATTATTATTATTATAATATCTTGTATTTTGTCTCTTAAATTTCTTTTAAACTTTAAATTCTTTTATTATTATTTACAATCCCTTACCCTTGTAACTCTGGTTACTGAAATACATGTTGAATGTACTACTTCATTTATTCAGTTTAGTTAGGTACTGTCGCTTTAAGAGCGCTAGGTTTGCTAGACGGCAAGACGGTGGGAACTATCTTTGTTTTTCGGTTTCTGCATAGATAAAATAGCTATTTTGGGTAATTTCGCCACCAGTCTAGGTTTCCCAGTTCTGATCGGTTGGGGAGGGGATTGGAAAGACCGAGAAAGAGAGAGGGGAAATACGACAAACACCAGAGAGAGAGGGAGACGGAGTAGTGGAAGGATACGAGCGTAAAAACTGAGCGAAAGTGAGTTGTAGTAGCTTTAGAAACCTAGCAGAAGGTTTACAAGTTGTTTTAGAAGAGATACTGCTGAGGTAAAAGCAGTTGGCCTGTGAGTTAAGACCGTCTGCGTCTCGGACGGCTCACACCTGTTGTAGCTGCTGGTGTTAGCTGAGCTGCGGGCTGTCTACCTACATGCCGTTGCAGTTTGTGTCATAGCTTCCGTTGTTGTATCTGGACCGAAGACCAACTCGAGAAGCGAGGTCAGACAGACCACACTGTGACCGGAAAAGCAGTGAGGGTCCTCTGATGAAGGTTCTCCTGCTCTCGCTGCTCGGTAGGGGAAGAAGAAAGGTTTTCCTCGCTCTCCGCAGCTGCCATTGAACTGTAAGTTGCATCTCTCCCTCGACACAAGCGCTAGCCGTGTAGCCACGTCGCACTCCAGCTTCGTACAGGCCTGCAACGGTTTATTATTTTGTGTGTGTGTGTGTGTGTGTGTGTGTGTGTGTGTGTGTGTGTGTGTGCGGCCCCTCATAGTGTTTGTACATTCTAAAATACAGACGTCTTGCTGTGTCTTTGTTTAAATGCGCTGTGTATAGTGTAAGTTCATTTGTAAATACTGCTCAGTTCATGAGGTTATTCGCTTTACAGCTTAAAGAAGAGTAATAAGCTAAAGTAAGGAATATTTTGTGAATTCTAAAACTCGTCACAGACTTTGAGTAGTCTCATTTTGGTTTATTTCATCCAGCGCGTTTTATCACTCCACAAAGGGACTGTATTTATTTTTGGTTTTTGTTTTGTAAATACTTACTATATGGTTGCATTACTGTGCAGTTAAACCCTTAAAATTCTGCTCAGACGATAGAAGTCAGCAAAGCTCATTAATAATTTCAATTTATACACGTGTCTGGTTCTGGTTATTCGTGTAACAGTGACTAATATCACAGGTTAGGTATTTTGTTATTATGTATGTAACGCTACGAACCGTTTCAGGGGGCAGGAGTGCTACACCTTCTTTTATCTTAATTTCTCACTAATTAAATCTTAACTTTGATCTATTTTTAGTGTTAATTTTATTTCTACTTTTTATATTTACTGTTATTTTTAAATTTTCGTTTGTGTTTTAGCTACTCAGTTGTTTTCATTCAGATTAAAATTTGTTTTTATTTTCTTTGTCAATTCCTTTCCATATAAATGCTCAGCTACACTGAAAATGCACATCCGAGCTCAAATAAAGGGTGATTGATTAATTGATCGTGTTTTGCTTTCTGCCAGATCTTCGCCATGTAACTCGTCCCGCAGTTTGGAACACCATTCCAACTCCAGATTGTCTGATTGTCTGGTTGTCTGATTCGTGTTTGTGTACAGCTTTTTGAGTGAATGCTTGTATTCCGGATAACAACAGATATTTTCCTACATTTTTTTAGAGAATGAATAGTAGTGATGGCCAGATGTAGCCTCTTGAAGCGTTGAAGCTTTCCCTCCAGATGGTTCAAAAAAAGGTTAATTAGGTTAAAACTTTATTGTCATTTTAACTATTTGCGATGGCCTCTTGCGATGTTGTCAGTAAAGGAACAAGTACATACATAAAACACCTTAATTTCATTTTCTGTGGTTTATTTATTTGTTCATCTGATCCGTGTTTGATTTTGTGGGTCTGTTAATTAAAAAAAAAAAGCTGCCAGTATGATTTCAGTCATTAAATAAATCCAATAGTATGTGAGATATTGATGTTAAAACTGTTGCTGTGGTTTTAAGAGATGGGACAGTGATTGTGGGGTGATGGTGACTTAAAATTTTTTTAAGAAACAATAAATCACGGCAATACTCGAACCACGTCCTAAAGTGGCGAGTCTACAGACGTCATTAGTGACGTCACTCGCCCTTAACGAAGCAAGCCTCCATACGCACTTCACTAATGACTTTCTGGATTTCTTGACACAAGCTCCAAAGCATCGGTATCATTTGCCCATCACTAATGAATAAAATAGAAAAGTACACACCAAGCTACTAAACATCAGACACCGTTTCACACACACTGACTTTCATTTGTCTAGATTCTATTCAATTCATATTTATTTGTGCGGCCTTTTTTAACAACAGTGTTGTTACAGAGCAGCTTACAGAAGCTTGAGAACATGCAGTTGCAACATGTATCCCCCCAGGGAGCAAGCCAGAGGTGACTGTGGCAAGAAAAACTCCCTCAGACTGGAGGAAGAAACTTTGGGAGGAACCAAGACTCACAAGGGGAGACCCATCCTCCTCTGATCAAAGAGTTTTTATAGTTTAATAAGCCCAGTTCAGAATTCAAGTTTGAAGTCTGGATGGTAAAACTTTAGAAACTGCATATGTAGAGGAAGCCTCTGACTCTGAGTCTGTATAAAAATTGGGAGTGAATTGAAACAGTCCTGTCATATCAGTGATGCAGTCGAGGGTGTAGCAGTGGCCACGAATGAACAGGAGAGCTGGTTGGTGTTCGGTGAGGAGGAGGCCCAGATGATCGGTCTTCTAGATCATTTAAACACAACAGCTGCTTTTTATATACTGTGATTATAGCTATGATGTGATGAATGGACCAATAGAAATGCTCCAGATTTGAAATAGAACCTCTTTACGTTGACGTACAAAAAAACCCAAAACTGACTGTTGTTGGTCTCTCCTGTGAAGTTACTATTTTGGAGATACTTGTTTGGATAGTGATACATTTTACCCTGTAGCAGAGGGTAGTGCCGAGGTATCTATGTTTACTGCCCTTGCTGCCGTTATCTAGAACCAAAACGATCTCACTGGTACTTCTCACTGGTACAGCAAACTAATGTGTTGTTGCTAGTGAATCCTAGAATTCCAAAAATCCATCACTCCAATATTTTGTACTGTTATAGTCTGTAAAGTTGCCATCTTATTTTAAGAGAACATGATCAAAACAGGACCACATGGTGAAGACATAAACAGAAGCAGGTGAGACTGACAGGACGTAAACAGGGCAGACGAGGACAGGCAGGGCGTGACAGCTGCAGGCTGTGAAGATGATGTCGGCACTTTTCATTCCTTCCCAAGAAACCAAATTGTCAGCAGACATGACTGATGCTCATCTTTAAACGAGGCTATTCACCAGCTCCTTAATTGGATGGTTCTTTCCACCTTAAATACCACAACTTGTCTGGATCCCAGAAGGTAACCGAGGAATCATTTAAGGTGGAAGGGAAAATTCACAAAACAAGCAGGCTGATACCGCTTACCACTGTTATATACCGAAACGAAGGAATTCACAGACTGAAGGACCCCGGTCTGCTCCTTTCTTCATCAGGACTGAGTTTTGGTTGAACCTCTGCTGGGAGCTTTAGTCCCTGATCAAAGTCTGCTGTGTTAAAAATCGCATTTTTCAAGAAGCCGTCTGTAATTAGAGTTAAGCTAACACAGGACAGCACTGTCACTTCTAATACACATCCAATAAACAATCCCTCCTTCCAGTCAACACCTGAAACCACAGAGCTCACCTGATCACCAGAATGAATAACTGAACATTTCCTCACTCTTAGGACCTGTTGAGTCTCTCTCTCTCTTTCTCTCTTTCTATCTTACTCTCTCTATCCAGTTCTCTCTCTCTTTCTCTTTATCTCTCTCTTGCTCTCTCTCTCTTTTATTTATCTATCTATCTACCTATCTATCTATCTCTGTCTCTATCCATTTCCTTCTTTCTCTTTCTTTATCTCTATTTTGCTCTCTCTCCCTCTATCCACCTATCCATCTATCTCTATCTATCTATCTATCTATCTATCTATCTATCTATCTATCTATCTATCTATCTATCTATCTATCTATCTGTCTATCTATCTATCCATTTCTCTCTCTCTTTCTCTTTATCTATCTTTCTCTCTCTCTCTTTATCTCTCTCTTTCGCTATCTCTCTCTATCTATCTATCTATCTATCTATCTATCTATCTATCTATCTATCTATCTATCTGTCTTTCTTTATCCATTTCTCTCCCTCTCTCTTTATCTATATAACTACCAGTCTATCTATCTATCTATCTATCTATCTGTCTATCTATCTATCTATCTATCTATCTATCTATCTATCTATCTATCTATCTATCTATCTATCTATCTATCTGTCTGTCTGTCTGTTTCTTTCTTCCTCTGTCTCTCTCTCTTTCTGTATCTCTCTCTATCTCTTTTTCTCTCTCTCTTTCTGTCTCTATCTACATATCTATATATCTATCTCTGTCTCTCTCCTGCTATTTCTTTCTCTCTCTTTATTTATCTTTCTCTCTCTCTCTCTCTCTCTCTCTCTCTCTCTCTCTCTCTCTCTCCCTCCCTCTCTCTCTCACTGTCTCTCTGGTAAAGCTGCACTGTTCATGCTGAACTATGCTGAGATGTCTCAGTGTACTGATCTCCTTTAGGTTATCAGTATCAGTTTGGTTTCAGTTCTGGGGTCAAAATGTTTAAGATGGCCTGGTTTAGTCTCTTTAATTAATCTATAAAAGCTCCATAACAGTCCTATACAGAGTTCAGCAGTTACTAAATTAACATACCAGTTAATAATGATAATGAACAGTTAGAGCTGCATTCAGGTTTCACTCAGTGTTCAGAGTGTCACAATAGTGCTGCCACCTCACAGCCAGAAGGGTCTGGGTTCGATTCCCTGGCCAAGCAACCAGTGTACTTTCTATGTGACGTTTGCATGTTTTCCTGCCATCTGTGTGAGTTTCCTCCAGGTCCTCTTCCCACAGTCCAAAGCACTGTAGTCTGGCGAATTGGATATGCTTATTGGTGCCTGTATGTGTGAGTGAGTATGTCTGTGTATCGGACCTGTGGCGGCCTGTCCAGGGTGCTTCTGTCCACTGATCACTGGGATTGGCTCAGCATCACTCCACGACCCAGACGGACAAGCAGTACGAAATATATATATATATGGTATTTGCTCCAATCTGAAGCCACAGAAAGCTCAATACATTTTGACCTGATGGCATGCTATCTGACAACATTATATTAACATAGTGGCAACATTTAGTGGAATCGTTCATACGCTCCATTATATCTGCATGGAACTCTGTGGAGTTTAGCCAAGTTATCAACAGTTAGACATAATACCATGAAACAATGTTATTTAGTAGTTATGTTGTGCCAACTCTGTTCAGACAACGTAAAAAACACCACCTTCTGATGTTGTAAGAAAGTGGACACGACAAAAAAGCAAAACAAAAACCATGGACTTTGTCTATCATATCATTTTTTACCCATCATTTTTTTAACCTGTCATGTCTGGCAATTTTTGCAATTGGAATAGTTATCCAAATGCACTGATGTACCAAACATAATGTAGAGAGAACATCTATATAGGTTGTTGTTAATGTTTGTATTTTTATTTAATTTGTTTAGCCAAGCCTGACAGGCAATAAAGGAGAGGAAAAGGAAAAGAAAGAAAGGGGAAAAAATAATAATATATATGAATAAACAACTAAATAAACAAATATACAAAAAAAATAAACATATATAAATACAAACATAGGAGCACACTTAACCGAACACTCTACTTTAAACTTACAGCTATTTAAATTAACTACACTAACTAGACACTTTACATGTAGTACAACCAAACTTATAAACTTGCATTTGTTTTGTGAATCTGCAGCGTGTTGGGTCTTCTCGGCCGCCGATTTATTGTAAATAAACCCCTAACATAAATTATTGGTGACCAAAGAATTAGAAACTTGTGTTTGCACAGAATGGAATTCCACCTACCCTTACAAAAAAGAAGTGTACCATTAGTTTACTTCTTTTAAGCTAAAAGGAAGTGAGAATGCTTTCAGTTTACTTTTTATGTACTTCTCAGTGATATACTAAACACAGTTATACTTAAGTACGCTTGGGTTATACTGACAAGTATAGAACAGTCTAAGTATATTTGGTCTTTACTTGTACTTAATCTTTTGATTGAGATAGTAGAAGTAAGTATTCTTGCTCTGCACAAAAACACATCCAATACAATATTTATTTAAAATTTGATTTATAAAGATTTATAAAGATACAAATATGTTTCTTAATCTGAGTGTGTCTTGTTTATTTTATGTGTGTCCACTGGTGAGTAAGTAAACGTTGTTAAGTTCTATTTTAAGTAGAAAAAAATCCTTAAACTTAGTCATATACTTCAAAATACAACAATAATATAAGTAAATTATAAGTATTATTTTAAGTTCAAGTAAAGAAAACTTACAAGCTAGTAAACTAACAGTAAACCCTTAAGTTTACTTTTAGTGTAGTTGCAGTACAAAAGACTAAACTAGTTTATACTTGGTTTACTACTCTTACACTTAGTGTACTTAAAAGTATACTTTTAAAAATTGGAAAGTGGGCCAATTTAGCCCCAAGAAGTATTAAAATAGTACATATACAAGTGTACTACTAGTACAATGACATTAGTATAGTAACTACATAAAGTATACTTAATAAAATGAACTTTAAGTATACTTATTTTCTGTAAGGGTAATGAACATACACACACACACACACACACTAGGGGGCAGTGAGCACACTTGTCTTGAGCGGTGGGCAGTCCTATCCACAGCACCCGGGGAGCAGTTGGAGTTTAGGTTAGGCCTTGCTCAAGGGCACTTTAGTTGCGTGCTTGTTGGTCCAGGTGATTGAACCAGCAACCTTCCGGTCTCAGGACTGGATCCAAAACCTTCAGCCCACGAGTGCCCACTGAAAACATGTTCCTCCTGAATAAGACCTCCTCATATTGACTTGCAGGGTAACTTAAGAATAGTTTTAGCCTTCTAGTGTAAAGTTTCTATTTTGGAGACACTTGTATTTCTTTGGACAGCGGCGACAGAACAGCATGCATGCAGCTGACACATGCAGCTGTTAGCATGAACCCGCATATCAAACCCTTTCCAAGCACCCTGGGGGGCTATAAACTGATGATTGATGATGCAGGCCTGGCTGCATCCCTTACTCCCAACTGCTTGGCGTTGACTTGATGACCCTATATAATAACAATGCAAATGATACAGATCATTTTCTCGCACTGAAGACACATTAGCACGAAGAAAACACTGGGTAACCATCTTTGCATGCATGTTTTCTCAGAAATGAGGGGTTTCTGCAAGCCAGGAGGGAGAAACAGCATCATGGGTGCATAATTGGATGTCATATTAGCGTGAAAAGAGGGGACGTTGGTGGAGGGGATGGTGTTGGGGTGGTGGAGGGTGAAGAAAAAAGTAGACGTCATGCTACATGACATCCTCATACACCCAGCGCTCTCCCCTTTCTCTGGAGAGCCGCAATTACTAAGAGCTGGTGAACACCCACTACACTTCACACCAAGCCAGTATTAATCAAGCGCAGAGGGCTCCGAGCGCAACAAGGACGAAGACATTAAAAACCCCTTTCCGTTCTAACAGCAAGCGTCTCCGGGATGATTAAGCTATTTGCATTCTTCTGTATCTACAAGGACGCAACGAACGAGCCGCCTCATAAGCATAAATTGTTGCCCGGAATGCAAAAAATTGCATCGTATCAGCTTTCCCGAGCAGCGATCGTCTTAATTAGTCGCTCTTCTGCGAAAGGCTGCTAAGCCTTGGCAGCATTTTAACCGCAACCCCTTGTAAACATCAACTCGTCCAGAGTGGAGCGTCTTCATTCTAATGACCTTCCTTCCCTGTGCCTTATTAAGTTATGGGCTGTAAGTGAAGCCGTATCCCCACTTTAGCCGCCACCCCTCCGCACCCCTCCGAGCGGTTCATTAAAATAAGCTATCAAAGTTATAAGGTGTCCAAAGTTCTCGGACTTCGAGGCTCCGAAGAGCTGCAGTAATTATCCCGGCCGCGCTTCCCAGAACTGCTTAGCCGTACCAAAAAAAAACGAGACATGCTTTCCTTCCCCCAAGCCATGCTCTTCTTTTCAGCACTCAGAAGGTATGCAGGAAGGTCCCACGGCACAGCGTGCCCACTCAGTCACTTCCTCAGCGGGATCTCATGTAATACAGCGGCGCTCCGAGACAGCAGGTCCAGGGCCTTTCCGTAGCCTGCCCAGCGGCAGTGTCTCAAATTACAAGTGGAAGAAAAGTATGGACCGCGTTCCCAAAGTTTTGTTTGGCCGAAGCAGATACGAGCTAAGCCGACAGCAGATGCTCGTGCCAGCACTTGCTGGAAAAATGACACTTTAATGGCTTAGTTAGCTTCAAGGAGGAAAGATCTGGCGCAGGAGTCTATTGCACATTAGACTCTAATGTATGTTAAAAACGGAGGCCGTTCCATAAATGGCATTTTAAAGAACCTTCAGGGGGGCTAGAGTAAGCAGCCATAGAGGCGGAGTTCTCTAGCCCAGTCTTGGAGATCTACCACCCTGGAGAGTTCAGATCCAACACACTCAGGTCTAGTATTCAGATGGCCTTTAACAACACATGTAAAATCAATGTAACTACTAGTGATGTAGGCACTGTCACCCCTTGAAGGACGGGCATCTCTGTGGAGTCAACAGAGGCAAGTAAATGAGTTTAATAAGTCATGTAAAGACAGTATATATACTGAAAACACCAGCTTTCCCAACATTTAGCTCACATTTACTTTGCAAGTGTGGTGAAACTCTAACAGTTTTGGCTATAAACTGTCATGTAATGGGATTGTACTGATACACCAACAGTAGATGCCCACTTACCTAAAATCTAAATGTACTGCAACTTATTTGAGTGTAAAACTGCAGTTCCAGTCTAATTACACTCATGTTATTACCAATTATGTGTTATTACATGAGAGAAAATATGCTGTTACAATTATCAAGATAATTGTAATGTCTCGTTACATGAGGTAGAAAATAAATTCCCACACGTGTAATTACAGAAGCTGTATTGCTGTAATCCATCTGTAACAGTGGCTACATCACCAGTAGTTACATTATTGTTCATGTGCAACTACACAGTTATTAGAGAGAGTTATTGTAAAGTGGGACCAGGCGTTCTTATACAGGGCAAAGGTAACATCAGTGATATGTTTCATTGGTGGAGAGATGTCTGGGAGGTTGAATTCCTATTCGCCAGACCTCGTTCAAATGTTCCGATTCCACCTTAATTGGCTTCTTGAGCAGAATTTCCTGCCACACCTTAAAATTTTTGCTTCACCTTCTATTTAAGGTTGAACGCAAAAGTACAATAAGGTGGAAGGGGACATTTAAAAAAGCAATTGCGCCTCCACTGGTGAGTCTCCTCAGCCTCTGGACTACCCCAGAACCCACCAGCGGATGACGTCACCAGTACGCGTCCATCGGCAGCCAATCGAGCTCCGTCGCCGGAGTATTAACTGCACCTGTGCATGATCAGTCTGTGTATATATATCGACTACCTGGTCTCGACCTGTGCTTTGTTTTTGACTTCCGTGTTTTTTGACCCTGCCTGTTTTTGACCATTCCTCTGGTGTGCCCTAATAAAGAAACCTTTTTGTTACATCTACCATCCACGTGCATCGGTTATGTCATCCAAGCCTGACAAGAAGGTATAAGGTATGAAGAGGTGTGCTCTGCTGGACAAGTGAGTAACATTACCTTGGTTTTGCTGTTTATCAGAACCAGTAGGTCATTAATGGTGTGTCTGGTTTGTTAATGTCTGTGATAGTAACTGGTCAGCATCGCAACAGTAACTGTGGAGAAGGTTTACTATCCAACAACCCAGTTACCGTTGGTTTCATTACTTGATGTGTAGCTGTTTGCTCTAACTCTATAACTCACGGATACTAAAAATAGTTATTATTAGTTATTATTAACTGGCAAATTCGAAAGAGTAGAGTAGTCAAAAACACAGGCCAGGTCAAAACTGAGAAGGTCACAACAGGGTACATGGGGTAAAGCAGAGACCGATCCAAAAAACAGGTGAGGGTCAAAACGAAAACAAGCAAAGCAAAGGGTGAACAGGAGAAAGGTTGGAAACAGATCAAGGCAGGTAACGAACAGGTAAGTAAACATTTGTCATGCCTTTGGAAATTGTTGGCAACAAGGGAGTTTATATAGTCTGTTCTAAAAGGAGTCACAGGTGTGTTGAACCAGTACTGTGGTGAGGAGCTACGAGAAGGTGGTTCCATGTGGTTCGGTGTGATATTGTAGTCCAGGGTCTTAGCTGAGATGTGGGACGCAACTGACGCCATGACAGCCATGAATATCACTCTCTAACTCTGGTATGGTATTGTATGTATTATAGAAGAAGGGTTTTTTGGGAAGCAGAGCTTCTGAAGCTTCTGAAGTGTTCTTGTGTCCTCATGTTCTTTACTGATGCTGTCATCTATTGCTGCCCAAGTTGCATTCCAATACTCAAGAACATACATACCAAGAACGTATAAGGTACCTGGATGTGTTCTTGTTCATTGGGCTACAACTGACTTGCCAACTTGCTGACCAGAACAAATGGAAATACCCAGCATTCACTCACTGTTTAAATAAATGTTGCTCTTACATCTACTGAAGTCAGAAATAGACATTAATAATATCTAATATGAAAGTTTGTTCTGCCATTTCTTACAAATAAGGCTGCGTTTAGATTATCAGTGCAGTCAGTCTGCCTACAATGTTGGCTGTAGCAGCACCATCTTCTCTCTCAGGCCCTCCTATACCTACTATATAACTCAGACTGCCCCGGACGCAATGCTGTAACTTTCGTCAACTTAAGTTCATCGTCTACAGTACAGACCAAAAGTTTGGACACACCTTCTCATTCAAAGAATTTTCTTTATTTTTATGACTGTGAAAATTGTAGATTCACACTGAAGGCATCGAAACTATGAATGAATACATGTGGAATTATGTACTTAACAAAAAAGTGTGAAACAACTGAAAATATGTCTTCTGTTCTAGGTTCTTCAAAGTAGCCACCTTTTGCACTTCACAGGTGTGCCCTGTCAGGTTTAATAAGTGGCACTTCTTGCCTTATAAATCGGGTTGGGACCATCAGTTGTGCAGCAGTCAGGTGGACACACAGCTGATAGTCCTACTGAATAGACTGTTAGAATTTGTATTATGGCAAGAAAAAAGCAGCTAAGTAAAGAAAAACGAGTGGCCATCATTACTTTAGGAAATGAAGGTCAGTCAGTCTGAAAAAATGGGAAAACTTTGAAAGTGTCCCCAAGTGCAGTCGCAAAAACCATCAAGCGCTACAAAGAAACTGGCTCACATGAGGACCGCCCCAGGAAAGGAAGACCAAGAGTCACCTCTGCTGCAGAGGATAAGTTCATCCGAGTCACCAGCCTCAGAAATCATAGGTTAACAGCAGCTCAGATTAGAGACCAGGTCAATGCCACACAGAGTTCTAGCAGCAGACACATCTCTAGAACAACGGTTAAGAGACTGTGTGCACCAGGCCTTCATGGTAATATAGTTGCTAGAAAACCACTGCTAAGGACAGGCAACAAGCAGAAGAGCCTTGTTTGGGCTAAAGAACACAAGGAATGGACATTACACCAGTGGAAATCTGTGCTTTGGTCTGATGAGTCCAAATTTGAGATCTTTGTGCGATGCAGAAAAGGTGACCAGATGGACTCTACGTGCCTGGTTCCCACCGTGAAGCATGGAGGAGGTGGAGGTGTGATGGTGTGGGGGTGCTTTGCTGGTGACACTGTTGGAGATTTATTCAAAATTGAAGGCGTACTGAACCAGCATGGCTACCACAGCATCTTGCAGCGGCATGTTATTCCATCCGGTTTGCATTTAGTTTGCGCCATCATTTATTTTTCAACAGGACAATGACCCCAAACACACCTCCAGGCTGTGTAAGGGCTATTTGACCAAGAAGGAGAGTGATGGGGTGCTGCGCCATATGACCTGGCCTCCACAGTCACCGGACCTGAACCCAATCGAGATGGTTTGGGGTGAGCTGGACCACAGAGTGAAGGCAAAAGGGCCAACAAGTGCTAAGCATCTCTGGGAACTCCTTCAAGACTGTTGGAAGACCATTTCAGATGACTACCTCTTGAAGCTCATCAAGAGAATGCCAAGAGTGTGCGAAGCAGTAATCAAAGCAAAAGGGGGCTACTTTGAAGAACCTAGAATATAAGACATATTTTCAGTTGTTTCACACTTTTTTGTTAAGTATATAATTCCACATGTGTTCATTCATAGATTTGATGCCTTCAGTGTGAATCTACAATTTTCATAGTCATGAAAATAAAGAAAACTCTTTGAATGAGAAGGTGTGTCCAAACTTTTGGTCTGTACTGTACATCGATGATGGCAGCAGTGATGTGGTTTCAATTTTCACAAGCTGACAGCAGGTAACACTGTAATTTATTATGTGAATTCAAGCCTTTAATTACAGTTAAGATGGCAGTTTAACCTGCTGTCAGCTTGTGAACGTGGAAACCACAGTACTGCTACCATCATGGATGTAGTTGCCGAACTTTGACAACAGTCATGTGCTACTCCATTCTCTGTTTAAAAAATTCTGAACTCTCAGCTACTAAATGCTCTTTTAATGCTGGACTCAAGTGGACTATTGTGTATGTACACAGCACATCTTATACCCCTGTACATGTATCTCTGTTCTTGTGTTCTTTGGGAATTCAAGGTACTTGCGAAAAAGTTATTCCCCAAAACCCCCAAAAAAAGTTCATTTGTCCCATTCTATCAACATCTGCTCCAATGACTGTAGCTTTAATAGACAGTAACTCCCGAATTATGACCCGTACAAATCGTATATTTTCCAATGTTTGGGGTTTTTTCAATCCGTATTTTTTCAGGGCCATCTGATCCGACCCTCTCTCTCTCAGGAAGCCGCCCAGGCTCTGGTCCAGTCTCTTGTCATTTCAAGGCCTGAGTACAGCAACTTGCTCTTGGCTGGTCTTCCTCTGCAGGCCATCAGGACCTTGCAACTGATCCTGAATGCAGCAGTACGACTCTTCAATGTTCCCAAGTTCCCTCATGTCACTCCACTGCTGCGCTCGCTTCACCGGCTTCCTATAGCCGCTCGCATTAAATTTAAAACTCTGATGCCTACAAAGCCAAGAATGGACCAGCTCCTCCCTCTTTATGGTTAGTGGTCAAGAGTCGATCTGTACCTCAAGACCTTCAAGCTTAAAGTACAGCTTGACTTGACATGCCATCCCTCAACATGCATGGAAGACAAGTGACAAGACTCTTCTCTGTCCTGGAGCCCAGATGGTGGAATTAATTTCCATTGGCTGTCCAAACAGCAGACTCTCTCCCAGTCTTCAAACGCAAACTGAAGACCACCGTCTCTTTGTGAAGCGTTTATAAGCACTAGTCTACTGTACTATTGAAATGAATCATATTGCACTTATGCTGCTGAGCTTCACTCTTTATCTTCCAGGTATTAATACTGGCTGGGTATTAGTAGGTATTGCACTCATACTGTATGTAACATTGTATCCTGTTGTCTTCTCTCCAGGTATCAGCATTGGCCCTTGTTTCTGGCAGTGTTTAAGCTCAGGTTTGGACTTGTGTCTGGTTGTACTATCCAGAGATACATACTCTGACTGAACACAAAGCACTTATGTAAGTTGCTCTAGATATGAGCGTGTGGTAAGAGCTCTAAATGTAAATGTATATGTTTTTATGTCAGTGTTTTAGTCTATAGAGTCTTATTTTAGCCACAACCCTGCAATTTAGAGCAGTCAGTGAGGCTGCATACTCATGGCCCTATAGTCAGCAGTTAGATCCCACTGTTTTTAGTGTCCAAAATCTGAAAATCAGTTACAACCGAAACACAGATCTTCAATTTAGCATTTTTATGAGCGTGGCATGCTGGTGTAGTGGTTAGCACTGTCTCCTCACAGCAAGACAACCATTGGTTGGATTCCTGGTCTGGCCCATTCTGTGTTTCTGTAAGAATGCTCTTCCCAAGAACAAGTTCTTCTGCATTGGGGTCTGAGGTGTTTCCCATCACTGAGTTGGTTGCTGGGCACTTTAAGCGTATTTATATAGTATATTATATTTACTATGACGGCCGGCACAGCAAGACAGTTTAGTTTGGATTCCAGTTCCGGGCCGTTCTGTGAGGAGTGTGCATGTTCTCCCCGCACCTAATGATTAGTTTCATAATGGATAACGATTTTTTATTTTATTTTATTTTATTTATTTCGATTAGTCGATTCATCTAATGACTGATTTTTAGATTACTCTGAGTGTGTTAGGACTTTTACTTTGCTATGGATTTGTAACCAATGGTTGGTTTTGTGTGTGTGTGTATGTATATGGAGTGTCTATGGTTTCCACTTGCTTGCGTGGGTTTCCTCCAGTTACTCCGGTTTCCTCCCACAGAAGAAATTGCTAAATTGCCCGTAGGTGTGAATGTGTGTTGGCCATGTGATAGACTGGTGACCTGTCCATGGTGTACCCTGCCTTCGCCTAATGAAGCTGGGACTTGCTCCTGTGACCCCGACTAGCAGGATAAAGCGGTTGGATAGTATTTTTATGTGTGTTTTGATAAATTTATTAGGATCCCACATGTGTTTAAATCATGTACTAGCTGGAGTTCTGCTCAAACTGATCTGAACAGAAATCACTAATCACTGCTTTCTGGTTTCATTTGTCCCAACTTTTTCACCACTGTGTTGGAAAAGCAAAGAAAAAGCTGTTAAAATGGGAGACGGGCTGCGAGAACCTGAGCATGAAATTTGAACCCGACCTGTTTCTGACACATATTCGCGAAATTGACGCCCAACCTGATCAGACCTGACGTGAGTCCCACCGGAGCCCATCAGGTTGGGGAAAATATTAATTCATCATGCACTGAGTTAGCAAAGCGGCAGCTATTTTTTGGCTGGGCTCCGTTTAGGCAGGTGCTTTGAAAGCGTTTCAACGTCAGGCTGTTTTTATTTATCCCTTTTTTTAATTTTTCTGGTCTCTTTTATGTTTGTGCTTAAAGCGGAAGGGCCCCACTGGTGTTTATTGACTATGTGGTTGCATGTAATTGCCCCTGTATTCACTTTACATTTGATTTCGGTCTCTTTGTTAACTGCAGCCAAGCACACGACACAAAGCGCTGTATCGAGTCCATTTCAGGTGCGCAAACTGCATTGATTTTAAAAGCTGCGGACCACTTTTGGCTACTTACTCGCGCGTGTGCTCGAGCTCGGCACCCAGCAGCCTACGAGAAGGAGCCGGAGAGCTGCCCAGAGGATCCTGTACGGTTTCAGAAAGTCCTTTTGAAGCGCAGAGAAAAGGTCAGTCGGGATGAAACAATGCAGATACACGACGCCACGCAGAATAAACAGCTCCGCGCTCCGCGCTCCAGCCCGTCCACGACGCATCGACTCTTCCCACTGAGAAGGAAGGAGAGGAAAAAAACAAGAAAGTGGAGGGGGGGGTGGGGCTTTGATCTCTAGCCTTCCTCTAAATGCACAGAGCAGCTCGGGATGCAGCGGGGGATCGCCGCATTGTTGTCTAATGCGCAGTGTTTACCCGGTTCCACTACAAAGCATTTCCACGCTTCACAGTGTACGGCTTATTCAGATTTGGACGCCGTTAAGCAGTCATGATAAGAATGTTAAAACAAGTTCAGGCACGTTCAGACACTGCGGTGGATTTTAAGGAGTGAAAGCAACTTTACAGTGTATTGGGACAAAATCGATATCGACTATTAAGCAAGTACTCGACATCTCAAACTCCTGTACATGCTTGTGTTCTTTGTTCCCAAGAACAAAGGTCTTCTGTGATGAGGTCAGAGGTCTTCCCATCACTGAACCGGTTGCTGGCTAGGTGTATTAGACTAGGTATATTAGGCTAGGTGTATTAGACTATGTGTATTAGGCTAGGTGTATTAGGATAGATGTATTAGACTAGGTGTATTAGGGTAGGTGTATTAGGGTAGGTGTATTAGACTAGGTATATTAGACTATGTGTATTAGGCTAGGTGTATTAGGCTAGGTGTATTAGACTATGTGTATTAGACTATGTGTATTAGGCTAGGTGTATTAGGCTAGGTGTATTAGACTAGATGTATTAGACTATGTGTATTAGGCTAGGTGTATTAGGATAGGCGTATTAGACTAGATGTGTTAGACTAGGTGTATTAGACTAGGCGTATTAGACTAGGTGTATTAGGCTAGGTGTATTAGACTAGATGTATTAGACTATGTGTATTAGGCTAGGTGTATTAGGATAGGCGTATTAGACTAGATGTATTAGACTAGATATATTAGACTAGGTGTATTAGACAAGATATATTAGACTAGGCATATTAGGCTAGGCGTATTAGACTAGGCGTATTAGGATAGGTGTATTAGACTGTGTATTAGGCTAGGTGTATTAGACTGTGTATTAGAATAGGTGTATTAGACTGTGTATTAGGCTAGGTGTATTAGACTAGGTACATTAGACTATGTGTATTAGGATAGGTGTATTAGACTAGGTATATTAGACTATGTGTATTAGGCTAGGTGTATTAGGATAGGTGTATTAGACTAGGTACATTAGACTATGTGTATTAGGCTAGGTGTATTAGACTAGGTATATTAGGCTATGTGTATTAGGATAGGTGTATTAGGCTAGGTGTATTAGACTAGGTGTATTACACTGTGTATTAGACTATGTGTATTAGGCTAGGTGTATTAGACTATGTGTATTAGACTATGTGTATTAGGCTAGGTGTATTAGACTAGGCGTATTAGACTAGGTGTATTACCCTAGGTGTAGTAGACTAGATGTATTAGGCTAGGTGTATTAGACTAGATATATTAGGCTAGGCGTATTAGACTAGATATATTAGGCTAGGCGTATTAGACTAGGCGTATTAGGATAGGTGTATTAGACTAGGTGTATTAGACTAGGTGTATTAGACTAGATATATTAGGATAGGTGTATTAGACTAGGTGTATTAGACTAGGTGTATTAGACTAGGTGTATTAGACTAGGTGTATTAGGCTATATATTATATTTTTTGTACTGCAACTACACTAAAAGTAAACTTAAGTAACTTCTTTTAGTGAACTTAACATAATACTTATAATTTACTATTGTTATATTTGAAGTATATGACTAGGTTTAAGGTTTTTTTTTCTACTTAAAATAGAACTTAACAACGTTTACTTGCTCACCAGTGGACACACGTAAAATAAACAAGACACACTCAGATTAAGAAACATATTTGTATCTTTATAAATCTTTATAAATCAAAATTTAAATTAATATTGTACTGGATGTGTTTTTGTGCAGAGCAAAAATACTTACTTCTACTATCTCAATCAAAAGATTAAGTACAAGTAAAGACCAAATATACTTAGACTGTTCTATACTTGTCAGTATAACCAAAGCATACTTAAGTATAACTGTGTTTAGTATATCACTGAGAAGCACATAAAAAGTAAACTGAAAGCATTCTCACTTCCTTTTAGTTTAAAAGAAGTAAACTAATGCTACACTTGAATAAACTACTTCTTTTGATCTAAACTTAAAAAATATGGGACCAGCATAATACAAACGTGGGCATGTGAGCATCAGAACTGGGTGTACTACCCTAGACCTCTAAATCCCCAGACTTAAACCAAGTTGTGCATCTGTGAGACCACCTGGATGGTGGTGTTGGCGCTATGGATCCTCCTCCACGCTCTCGCTAGCAGCTGCAACCTACCAGGACTTTACTGAGTCTCCCAGTCCGTCTATCAGCTGTCCGGGCTGCACACGCCGGTCACTCCGGATATTATTAATATTGGGTCACTGCTGCCGTCCGGAATTGTGCAGAACCCAACCGCCCTGGAGCCTTGGACCAAAGGAAAAAGATCTGATGAGTCCTGTGACTCATGGAGAAGTGATGGTACCTGGATGCACTCTGAGAAGAAAATAGGCCAGTGGAGGTCAGTGTGATGCTCTCTTTGGTCAGGAATTCATGTGGACTTCAGCTTGACACCCTCTAAATCACTTCTGTGGACCAGGTACACACTGTGGCACCGTAATGTCCTCGTCCAGCAGGATGATGTGCCCGGCTACTCGGCTCACACTGTTGGAGGAATGGTTTGAGGAACAGCTCAAGGTGTTGTCGTGGCTGCCAAATTCCCCAGATCTCAATCCAGTCAGGCATTCATAAGAAGCCCCATCGCCCTTGGCCCCACCTCTCAGCGGACAGGGTATAAAGAATTCACTGCTAACGTCTCGGTGCCAGACTCCACAGGAAATCCTTCAGAGGTCTTGTGGAGTCCATGTCTCGGCAAGTCGGCGCCGTTTGGGTGACGCAGGCAGGTGATTAGGTAGGTGATCAGGATGCGTTGGTCTGTTGATATGCGCTATTAGCACGGCTGAAGGGATTACCTGCAACCTCGTTCTCTGTTATTAACCAACAGTAGTATGAAAACAGGAACTGTGGAGAACTTGAAGAACC
>CM038707.1:7333970-7338970 GCA_021613375.1 Megaleporinus macrocephalus | reverse complement strand
AACATAAACAAGTGCTACCTTTAAATAATTCCCTGCAGAAGTCATACACTGTTGCGGTAATGATGATAATGTTGGGGATAATAATATATTGCTGAAAAATATGCATAGGTACAAATATGAAACTAAACAGTACATTTAGTTTCTTTTAAGTTTTTATGAAACTCATATTGTGATCTTTTTCATAAATTGATCACTTTTTAGTATTTTATTGGGGCCCAGAAGTTTTAAAGTCTGGGACAAGGCCAAAATAGCAAAATATTGATGTTTAAATCATTATAAAAAATTGAAATCATAATTATTTTGGTTATTTTTTAAATTTTTTTATTTTTGGTGATAAATGGAATGATTTTTATAATACCAAAAATGTTTGTTTTTGTATTAAAGTCATTTTAACACAAATGTATAACCTAGGGATGTAAAAGTTCCCCTAATTGAAGAATCACTGATTAATAGAGTAAGTAGTGCTTTTCCATACGTCAGTGTGTTTATTTAACCCTTTCCAAGCTTCTCCTAAACAACCCAGTATTATTATCAGTTCTCATCTAATACCTGCTTTGACTGCTCAGTACTTCATTAAGCTAAATCAAGATTGCTGCTGAAGGAACTGAACACATTCATACAATGTCTGGGGCGTCCAGGAGAAATCTGGAACCTAACTTTGTTCCTCAAACTGGAGCTCAAGATATGATCTACTTCTCTCACAATAAGATAGTCATGTTACTTTGTATTGTATGTATGATTATCTACATCTGTTCTAATCAGATCTGCTCGTCTTACTGGTGATCAGACACTTATTTATCAGATGAACACTTACAATATCAACTAACATACCTGAACACTGCATTACACTAATAAAGCCTGTAGACTCTCAGCAGAACGTTCAGTATCATACCTGAACACTGTATTACACTAATAAAGCCTGTAGACTCTCAGCAGAACGTTCAGTAACATACCTGAACACTGTATTACAATAATAAAGCCTGTAGACTCTCAGCAGAACATTCGGTATCATACTTGAGCACTGTATTACACTAATGAAGCCTGCAGACTCTCAGCAGAACGTTAGTAACATGCCTGAACACTGTATTACACTAATAAAGCCTGTAGACTCTCAGCAGAACGTTCAGTATCATACCTGAACACTGTATTACACTAATGAAGCCTGTAGACTCTCAGCAGAACGTTCAGTAACATACCTGAACACTGTATTACAATAATAAAGCCTGTAGACTCTCAGCAGAACATTCAGTAACATACCTGAACACTGTATTACAATAATAAATCCTGTAGACTCTCAGCAGAATGTTCAGTATCATAACTGAACACTGTATTACACTAATAAAGCCTGTAGACTCTCAGCAGAACGTTCAGTATCATACCTGAACACTGTATTACACTAATAAAGCCTGCAGACTCTCAGCAGAACGTTCAGTATCATACCTGAACACTGTATTACACTAATAAAGCCTGCAGACTCTCAGCAGAATGTTCAGTAACATACCTGAACACTGTATTACACTAATAAGCCCTGTAGACTCTCAGCAGAACATTCAGTAACATACCTGAACACTGTATTACAATAATAAAGCCTGTAGACTCTCAGCAGAACGTTCAGTATCATACCTGAACACTGTATTACACTAATAAAGCCTGTAAACTCTCAGCAGAACGTTCAGTAACATACCTGAACACTGTATTACACTAATAAAGCCTGCAGACTCTCAGCAGAACGTTCAGTATCATACCTGAACACTGTATTACACTAATAAAGAATAAAGAGTTGTGGCATATTTCTTTTTTTTTTTTATTTACTGGAGGTTGGGGTTGATTTTAGGAGGTTGCGGTTGATTGGAGGAGGTTGGGGTTGATTGGAGGAGGTTGGGGTTGATTGGAGGAGGTTGGGGTTGATTGGAGGAGGTTGGGGTTGATTGGAGGATGTTGGGGTTGATTGGAGGAGGTTGGGGTTTATTGGAGGATGTTGGGGTTGATTGGAGGATGTTGGGGTTGATTGAAGGACGTTGGGTTGATTGGAGGATGTAAGGGTTGGTTGTAGGAGGTTGGGTTGATTGGAGGATGTAAGGGTTGGTTGTAGGAGGTTGGGTTGATTGAAGGAGGTTGGTTTGATTGGAGGATGTAAGGGTTGGTTGGCGGATGTAAGGGTTGATTGAAGGAGGTGGGGTAATTGGAGGACGATATAGTTAATGTTCACAGACATCTATCGTCATGTTGCCACCAGTCCGGTTTCTTCCGCCCTCGACCTCCACCGCGTCTCCCTCTGGCCTCCTGTCTGTACGGGTATCCAGGGCCGTAGCTTCTCTTAGTGGCCTCCTCCTCCCACTGGTGTCTTTGTCCGTTTTTGATCTCGTGCTGTGGACGAGGAGGAGGCTTCACCTCTGGACACTCTCTGTGAACTACAAATGCAGTTACACTCATGTTAGTATCAGTGTGTAATTACTGTAGAAGAAGAACTTCTGGTCTCCTGAAGAACGTTTTAATGGATGTAAAACAGATGTGTAAGAATGAAGAACCTTGTAGAAGGTCCACTACCAGTGAAGGTTTTTCTCTAGAGCCGTGTGTCCAATCCAAGATCTGAGTAAGTACCTTTATTTGTAAGAGTGTATGTTCATGTAAACACAATCTGAGATCTGTTTTCTTTACTCACCCCAAGATGACTGAGGCTGCCGAGGTGGCTGACGCGGCCGAGGCTGCCGAGGTGGCTGACGTGGCTGAGGGTGCTCAAGTGGCTGAGGCAGCTGTGTTTGCTGACGTTGCCGAGGCAGCTTAGCTGGCTGACGCGGCCGAGGCTGCTCAAGAGGCTGAGACAGCTTAGCTGGCTGACGCGGCTGAGGCTGCTGACGTGGCTGAGGCAGCTTAGCTGGCTGACGCGGCCGAGGCTGCTCAAGTGGCTGAGGCAGCTTAGCTGGCTGACGCGGCCGAGGCTGCTGAAGTGGCTGAGGCAGCTTAGCTGGCTGACGCGGCCGAGGCTGCTGAAGTGGCTGAGGCAGCTTAGCTGGCTGACGCGGCCGAGGCTGCTGAAGTGGCTGAGGCAGCTTAGCTGGCTGACGCGGCCGAGGCTGCTGACGTGGCTGAGGCAGGTGAGTTGGCTGACCCTACAGGAGCACTGTATACTCTATTACCCTGTTCTTTAATGATCAGGACCCCCACAGGACCACCACAGAGCAGGTATTATTAAGGAAGTGGGTACACAGTTTGTGTTCCTCTAGTCCTTCATCAGTGGACACAGGACACTGCCCACAGGACACTGCTGTCTGGATAGCTTTGATTGGTGGATGATTTTCAGTCCAGCAGTGACACAGAGGAGTACTTTTAAACAATAAAAATGGACTATATATACACATATACATGTATTATACTGAGTAACGCTGAGACTTGAGATAAAATAGGCTCATGTAAGCTACGCCATTAGCTCTCTCGCTAACATAGCATATCAATACTTCTATCTATCAGAACGGATTGAAAAACAATAAATATACAACAAATATTTTATTTGGACCTTTCGGTAACTTATCTTTTAACTAACTCACAGTTATAATGCATTGCAAATACAATACAACACACATACATAGACTCACACACACACAAACACTCACAGTAGTTGTAGTGTTTTGGTGTTGTGGTGTTGTAGTGTTGTAGTGTTGTGTTGTTGGAGTGTTGAAGTGTTGTCGTGTTGTAGTGCTGTAGTGTTGTAGGGTTTCAAGTGTTGTAGTGCTTAGTGTTTAAGTTTTGTAGTGCTGTAGTGTTGAAGTGTTGAAGTGTTGAAGTGTTGAAGTGTTGAAGTGTTGAAGTGTTGAAGTGTTGTGGTGTTGTAGTGTTGTAGTGCTGTAGTGTTGTAGTGTTTAAGTGTTGAAGTGTTGAAGTGTTGTGGTGTTGTAGTGTTGTAGTGCTGTGGTGTTGTACTGTTTAAGTGTTGTAGTGCTGTAGTGTTGTAGTGCTGTAGTGTTGTAGTGTTGAAGTGTTGAAGTGTTGAAGTGTTGAAGTGTTGAAGTGTTGAAGTGTTGAGGTGTTGTGGTGTTGTAGTGCTGTGGTGTTATAGTGTTTAAGTGTTGTAGTGCTGTAGTGCTGTAGTGTTGAAGTGTTGAAGTGTTGAAGTGTTGAAGTGTTGAAGTGTTGAAGTGTTGTAGTGTTGTAGTGTTGTAGTGTTGTAGTGCTGTAGTGTTGAAGTGTTGTAGTGCTTTAGTGCTTTAGTGCTTTAGTGTTGAAGTGTTGAAGTGTTGAAGTGTTGAAGTGTTGAAGTGTTGAAGTGTTGAAGTGTTGAAGTGTTGTAGTGCTTTAGTGCTGTAGTGTTGTAGTGTTGTAGTGCTGTAGTGTTGTAGTGTTGTTGTGTTGTAGTGTTGAAGTGTTGTGGTTTTGTAGTGTTTTTCTGAACTTGACTGTAGCCCACCAATATTCAGTCTGAACTCGACTGTAACCCAACACAATTCTCTGTGAGCTTGACTGTAACCTAACAAAATTCAGTCTGAACTCGACTGTAGCCCAACAAAATTCAGTCTGAATCTGACTGTAGCCCAACAAAATTCTGTATGAGCTCAACTGTAACCCAACAAAATTCAGTCTGAACTCGATTGTAACCCAACAAAATTCTGTCTGAATCCGACTGTAACCTAACAAAATTGTGTCTGAACTTGATTGTAACCCAACAAAATTCTGTCTGAATCCGACGGTAGCCCAACAAAATTCTTTCTGAGCTCGACTGTAGCCCAGCAAAATTTAGTTTGCACTGACTGTAGCCCAACAAAATTCTTTCTGAGCTCAAATGTAGCCCAACAAAATTATGTCTGAACTCGAATGTATCCCAACACAATTTTCTCTGAGCTCGACTGTAACCCAACAAAATTCAGTCTGAACTCGACTGTCAACCAACAAAATTCTGTCTGAATCTGACTGTAGCCTAACAAAATTCTGTCTGAGCTCAACTGTAGGCCAACAAAATTCTGTCTGAAATCGACTGTATCACAACACAATTCTCTCTGAGCTCGACT
>CM038707.1:7273324-7332974 GCA_021613375.1 Megaleporinus macrocephalus | reverse complement strand
TCTTTTTAAGTTTTTATCAAGTCAAGTCAAGTGGGTTTTATTGTCATTTCAACTACATACAGAGTACACAGTGAAACGAAACAACGTTCCTCCAGGACCATGGTGCAACATAGACAGTGCATACAAGACACAAGTGCAACACGAACAAACAAGTGCGGAGAGACAACACAACACATCACAACACAGTACAGACAGAGAATAATAAATAATTGCTGGTAGTGTGCAAATTGTGCAATGTGTAATAAATAGAGTCCAGTGAGGTAGTAAAGTTATCAGTGCAATGCTTTGTTGCAAAAATGCTTCCCTTTTTTTATCTGGGGTAAATGGTTGGAGAGAGAGAGAGAGAGAGGAGAGAGTGTACATGTACCAGAAAGATATCAGTTCAGACGTTGAGTTGTGTTGAGAAGTCTGATGGCTTGGGGGAAGAAGCTGTTGCAGAGTCTGGTCGTGTTGGACCGGACGCTGCGGTACCTTCTTCCTGATGACAGGAGGGAGAACAGTCTGTGTGAAGGGTGGGTGGGGTCATCCACAATGCTGGTTGTTTTGCGGATGCAGCAGGTGGTGTAAATGTCCAAGACGGAGGGGAGAGAGACTCCGATGATCCTCTCAGCTGTCCTCACAATGCGTTGGAGGGACTTGCGGTCAGAGGCTGTTGCAGGTCCCAACCAGGCAGTGATGCAGCTGCTTAGGATGCTCTCTATGGTTCCCCTATAGAAGAGGGTGAGGATGGGTGGAGGGAGACGGGCCTTTCTCAGCTTCCAGAGGAAGTAGAGACGCTGCTGGGGCTTTCTTGGCTGTAGAGCTGGTGTTCAGGGACCAGGTGAGGTTCTCCGCTAGGTGGACACCAAGGAATTCGGTGCTCTTAACGATCTCCACAGAGGAGCCGTTGATGTTAAGCGGAGAGTGGACCGGTTCTTGATTTCCTGAAGTCAACAACCATCTCCTTGGTCTTCTCTACATTCCAGTAAAGGTTGTTGACTGTACACCAGTCTGTCAGCTGCTGTACCTCCTCCCTGTATGCTGACTCGTCGCCTTTGCTGATGAGACCCAGCACAGTTGTATCATCGGCGAACTTTATGATGCTGTTAGAACTGTGTTTTGCAACACAGTCATGAGTCAGCAGGGTGAACAACAGAGGACTCAGTACACTGCCCTGGGGTGCCCCAGTGTTCATGGTGATGGTGCTGGAGCTGCTGTCCCCGAACCGGACTAACTGGGGCCTCCCTGTCAGGAAGTCCAGGATCCAGTTGCACAAGGGGGTGTTGAGGCCCAGCAGGCTTAACTTCCTGGTGAGATTCTGTGGGATGATGGTGTTGAATGCTGAACTGAAGTCTATGAACAGCATTCTGACGTAGGTGTCCTTCTTCTCCAGGTGGGTAAGGGAGAGATGAAGGGTGGTGGTGATGGCATCGTCCGTGGAGCGGTTGGGACGATATGCAAATTGCAGGGGGTCCAATGAAGAGGGCAGTTGGGTCTTGATGTTCCTCATGACTAGCCTCTCAAAGCACATCATGATGATGGGCGTGAGAGCTACGGGACGGTAGTCATTGAGGCAGGACACCATAGACTTCTTCGGCACGGGGATGATGGTGGTGGTCTTGAGGCACGTTGGGACAGTGGAGCTGCGCAGGGAGACGTTGAAGATGTCCGTGAGAACATCTGTCAACTGGTCTGCACACTCTCTGAGCACTCTGCCAGGGATGTTGTCTGGTCCCTGCAGCTTTCCGTGGGTTGACTCTGCGCAGAGTTTTCCTCACGTCCACTGCAGTCAGGCACAGCGCCTGCTCATCTGGCTTGGTGTGATCTTGCTCACCAACGTGTTGTTCTGTGCCTCAAACCGTGCATAAAGTTTGTTCAGGGGCATCGGGGAGGAAGGCATCACTGTCACAGGACGGTGGCATTGTCCTGTAGTGTGTGATTTCCTGGATGCCCTGCCACATGCGCCGCGTGTCACCCGTGTCCTTAAAGTGGTTGTGGATTCTCTGGGCGTGTGCTCGCTTTGCCTCTCGGATGGCTCGTGACAATTTGGCTCTTGCTTTCCTTAGGGCCGCCTTGTCACCCGCTCTGAAGGCCGAGTCGCGGGTCCTCAGTAGCGCACGCACCTCAGGAGTCATCCACGGCTTCTGGTTTGGGCGTATGGTGATGGTCTTGGAGACAGTGACATCATCAATACACTTGCTGATGAAGCCAGTGACTGATGCTGTGTACTCCTCCAGTTAACAGAGTCGCCTTCAGTCGCAGCCTCCCTGAACATGTCCCATGCAGTGCACTCAAAACAGTCCTGAAGGGCAGAGATGGCTCCTGCCAGCCAGGTTTTCACCTGCTTCTGAACTGGTCTGGAGCGTCTGATGAGGGGTGTGTAAGCTGGAGTCAGATACACAGACATGTGGTCCGAGAACGCGAGGGGGGGGCGGTACGCGCTGGGTATGTTTGTGTAAACAAGTGTAACGCGTTCGCTCCTCTCGTGGCAAAGTCCACATGCTGATGGAATTTAGGGAGGACTGACTGGAGATTAGCGTGGTTGAAATCTCCGTGGTTGAAAGTTTATGAAACTTATATTGTGATCTTTTTCATAAATTGATCACTTTTTAGTATTTTATTGGGGCCCAGAAGTTTTAAAGTCTGGGACAAGGCCAAAATAGCAAAATATTGATGGTTAAATCATTATAAAAAATTGAAATCATAATTATTTTGGTTATTTTATTTTATTTATTATTTTTTGGTGATAAAGGAATGATTTTATAATACCAAAAATGTTTGTTTTTGTATTAAAGTCATTTTAACACAAATGTATAACCTAGGGATGTAAAAGTCCCCTAATTGAAGAATCACTGATTAATAGAGTAAGTAGTGCTTTTCCATACGTCAGTGTGTTTATTTAACCCTTTCCAAGCTTCTCCTAAACAACCCAGTATTATTATCAGTTCTCATCTAATACCTGCTTTGACTGTTTAGTACTTCATTAAGCTAAATCAAGATTGCTGCTGAAGGAACTGAACACATTCATACTATGTCTGGGGCGTCCAGGAGAAATCTGGAACCTAACTTTGTTCTTCAAACTGGAGCTCAAGATATGATCTACTTCTCACACAAGAATATAGTCATGTTACTTTGTATTGTATGTATGATTATTTACATCTGTTCTAATCAGATCTGCTCTTCTTACTGGTGATCAGACACTTATTTATCAGATGAACACTTACAATATCAACTAACATACCTGAACACTGTATTACATTAATAAAGCCTGTAGACTCTCAGCAGAATGTTCAGTAACATACCTGAACACTGTATTACACTAATAAAGCCTGTAGACTCTCAGCAGAACGTTCAGTAACATACCTGAACACTGTATTACAATAATAAAGCCTGTAGACTCTCAGCAGAACAATCAGTATCATACCTGAACACTGTATTACACTAATAAAGCCTGTAGACTCTCAGCAGAACGTTCAGTAACATACCTGAACACTGTATTACACTAATAAAGCCTGTAGACTCTCAGCAGAACGTTCAGTATCACAACCTGAACACTGTATTACAATAATAAAGCCTGTAGACTCTCAGCAGAACGTTTAGTATCATACCTGAACACTGTATTACACTAATAAAGCCTGTAGACTCTCAGCAGAACGTTCAGTAACATACCTGAACACTGTATTACACTAATAAAGCCTGTAGACTCTCAGCAGAATGTTCAGTAACATACCTGAACACTGTATTACACTAATAAAGCCTGTACACTCTCAGCAGAACGTTCAGTAACATACCTGAACACTGTATTACACTAATAAAGCCTGCAGACTCTCAGCATAACGTTCAGTATCATACCTGAACACTGTATTACACTAATAAAGCCTCTAGACTCTCAGCATAACGTTCAGTATCATACCTGAACACTGTATTACACTAATAAAGCCTGCAGACTCTCAGCAGAACGTTCAGTAACATACCTGAACACTGTATTACAATAATAAAGCCTGTAGACTCTCAGCAGAACGTTGAGTAACATACCTGAACACTGTATTACACTAATAAAGCCTGTAGACTCTCAGCAGAATGTTCAGTAACATACCTGAACACTGTATTACACTAATAAAGCCTGTAGACTCTCAGCAGAACGTTCAGTATCATACCTGAACACTGTATTACAATAATAAAGAATAAAGAGTTGTGGCATATTTAATTTTTTTTTTAATTTGCTGGAGGTTGGGGTTGACTTTAGGAGGTTGGGGTTGATTGGAGGAGGTTGGGGTTGATTGGAGGAGGTTGGGGTTGATTGGAGGATGTAAGGGTTGGTTGTAGGAGGTTGGGTTGATTGGAGGAGGTTGGGTTGATTGGAGGATGTTGGGGTTGATTGGAGGAGGTTGGGTTGATTGGAGGATGTAAGGGTTGGTTGTAGGAGGTTGGGTTGATTGGAGGAGGTTGGGTTGATTGGAGGATGTAAGGGTTGATTGGAGGATGTAAGGGTTGGTTGGCGGATGTAAGGGTTGATTGAAGGAGGTGGGGTAATTGGAGGACGATATAGTTAATGTTCACAGACATCTATCGTCATGTTGCCACCAGTCCGGTTTCTTCCGCCCTCGACCTCCACCGCGTCTCCCTCTGGCCTCCTGTCTGTACGGGTATCCAGGGCCGTAGCTTCTCTTAGTGGCCCTCCTCCTCCACTGGTGTCTTTGTCCGTTTTGGATCTCGTGCTGTGGACGAGGAGGAGGCTTCACCTCTGGACACTCTCTGTGAACTACAAATGGAGTTACACTCATGTTAGTATCAGTGTGTAATTACTGTAGAAGAAGAACTTTTGGTCTCCTGAAGAACGTTTTAATGGATGTAAAACAGATGTGTAAGAATGAAGAACGTTGTAGAAGGTCCACTACCAGTGAAGGTTTTTCTCTAGAGCCGTGTGTCCAATCAAGATCTGAGTAAGTACCTTTATTTGTAAGAGTGTATGTTCATGTAACACAATCTGAGATCTGTTTTCTTTACTCACCCCAAGATGACTGAGGCTGCCGAGGTGGTTGACGCGGCCGAGGCTGCCGAGGTGGCTGACGTGGCTGAGGCTGCTCAAGTGGCTGAGGCAGCTGGGTTGGCTGACGTGGCCGAGGCTGCTCAGGTGGTTGAGGCAGCTTAGCTGGCTGACGCGGCCGAGGCTGCTCAAGTGGCTGAGGCTGCTTAGCTGGCTGACGCGGCCAAGGCTGCTGACGGGGCTGCTGACGGGGCTGAGGCAGTTCAGCTGGCTGACGCGGCCAAGGCTGCTGACGGGGCTGCTGACGGGGCTGAGGCAGCCCAGCTGGCTGATGCGGCCAAGGCTGCTGACAGGGCTGCTGACGGGGCCGAGGCAGCTCAGCTGGCTGACGCAACCGAGGCTGCTCAAGTGGCTGAGGCAGCTTAGCTGGCTGACGCGGCCGAGGATGCTGACGGGGCTGCTGACGGGGCTGCTGACGGGGCCGAGGCTGCTGACGTGGCTGAGGCAGGGGAGTTGGCTGACACGGCCGAGGCTGCTGAGGTGCCTGACACGACCGAGGCTGCTGAGGTGGCTGAGGCTGAGTTGGCAGAGGCGGCTGAGGCGACTGAATTTTTGGTGTCATCCTCTTCAAATTACCCATGGTGGACTCAGCCCGGAGCCCCAGCTTCCTCCACCTCCTCATTCTGGTCTCGTGCTGTAACATGAAGAAACATCAACAGCTGTCCAGATCACTGTGGTTGGACCTGACTCTGGTGTTTGTGTTGCTCGTATACAAACTGGACTCAGAGTCACCTCGTAAAACGAGCCCGAGCAGAATCAGTATGAGTTCAGATGAAGATTAATAACTAACTAATAAATCCTGATGAAACATTAGCAGTTCTTCAGACATTCACAGTTATTATGATGATCATCAAGCTACTAGGTTCTTCTACTCACCCCAGACGTCCACAGTAAAAAGTTCTAGCGGCGTCCAGCAGCGTCGCCAGCACCTCCACGATGTCCACGTAATCAGGAGCCGCGGACATCAAATGAAGGAAGTCATGGACTGATTTAATAGAAATAAATATTAGCAGTTGTTCAGCTGAGTCTTCATCACAGAACCTAGTAAAGATGGTGATACTCATATTGAAGACTTGAGGATCAGCTGATCTGATGTTACTACTTCTTAAGCTCTAAAGATGATCAGCTCTTTCTCATATCAGTCTGAGACCACCAGCTGTTACCACATGGGCTACATCTTTAGTTTCTGATGCTCATTTGCTTTACTCACTGAGATGCTGATCCCTCGCGGTGACAAGCTCCTCCAGGATGGTATCCAAGGCCTTGGTGATGATGGGGGCCTTGGAGTCGTTGTTGTTCACTAGTTTATTAAGAAAGAATGAATGAATACAGGTCCATGTTAACATTAAACATGATTCCTACTTTTACCTGAATGTTATTCTGATGACTCACCTGGAGGTTCTCTGTGCACCCTACGGAGGAAGATCAGGGCGTTAGCAGCCAGCTGGACTAACAGCCCTGTCAGCATCTCATCCACTGGATTCACAATGATACACACTGTCAGTTCTCCAGCTGCATCGTTTTCACTCTTCATATATTTGCACTGACCATCTCCGGTACTTACCGAGCTGTGAGTACAGCTTGTCTAGGTGAGGGTAGAAGATGTTGTGCAGGGCCTCCGCCTCCGCATCTACCCCCACCTCAGGCTGTAGCTCAGTTCCTGGTTCTGAAAGGATCAGCAGATGTTCAGTCATATTATGGTGGGTTCTGATCATCAAGTTACATCACTAAATGCTACCTGACTGAGTTTGAGTGGTCATCGTCGACTGATATAGTTCTATCTGCTGGAATGGACCAACGCTAGCCTAGTCTATTCTGCTGGCCTGGTGTCCAGAGAACACTCTGGATTCTGTTACTCACCCAGAGCCGTGCTGTTGGGATCTCGGATGCGGTCCAGATATGTCGTTACCGGCATTCCAAGATCAGCAAACTCCGGAACCGTTGTCATTACACTCAGCACCTTGGTAACTGATTTAATAGGAACAAATGTTCAGCAGCTACATCTTCACAGAACCTGGTGAAGATGCTGATCCTGTTGTTGAAGCTTTGAGTATCAGCAGATCTGATATTTCTGCTTTAAGATCTACTGACCCAGCCAACATGTCCTTGTGGACCACACATGGGTCAAAGATGGGCTGACGATTGGGTCCCCTTGGGGCAACATGGTTGGGGCCCACAGAGATTTGTCCATTGCCTTCATATGGGCCCCGTATGTGTTTGTCAACATGGACCAATAACTCGGGCCGATCCGGAGTGCAAGATGGGCCCAAGTGAACAATCAACCATGTGAACAGTCCCATAACTGTGGGCCCCTAAGAGTAGCCTTAGTGGGGCTCACAACTGTAATGGGGCAAAAAGTTAAAACCCAGTGGGGCTCCATGTATCACCAATCATGAAGCCCCTACAAGCCCACGTGAAACCCAGATAAGAACCATACGGGCCCCACATGGACATGTTGGCTGTGAAGTGTTTAGTATCATCTTTAATATTTAGTGTTTATGTGCTTTACTCACTCAGGTGCTGGTCAGGTGAGGCTGCGAGTCTCTGCAGCAGGACAAGAACAACCTCGCAGGCAGCCTCGATGACGGCGTTGGTGTTGTTTGCTGATGTATGTAGAAGATATTCAGTGAGAGTGAGATGTTGAGAGATATTAAGATATGAATGTTTCTGCTTCTGTCTGAATGTAGTTTTTGTAGTGAGTCCTTCTTTTACTCACCCGGAGGGAACTCGAGGTTCTGCAGGTCAGATACCTCCATGTTCTCCTGGAGGTATCTGACTGCCTCTGCTGCAGAGATCACCCTGACGATGGTCATCATCCTCTCGTCGTCTTTCACATTAATAAACACTGTCAGTCGTCCAGCTGTGTCATTTTCATACATGATTTATTTCCACAGGTCATTTTCGTTACTTACCGAAGGACTGGACAGGGTGATCTTTGTGGGAGGACACAGGGGTCTTAGGAGTCTCTACCCCTGTGTCCTCAACCTCCTCCAGGACCGGAGCTCCTGAGTCAGATTCTAAGAAGATCAGCAGATGTTCAGTAACGTTATGGTCAGTTCTGATGGTCCTTGTCAAGTCAGAAAATGTTGACATCACCGAATCTTAACTAGTGCCTGATGGATTTCAGGTGGTCTTTATTAACTTGTTTATTTATTCAATCAGCAGGACTGGACTGCGTGCTGGAGTGGACCTACAGCAGCCGGTTTGTTCTGGTGATGTTCTCCAATGCTGTACAGTTCAGAGTTAACATGATGCTAACAGTTTGTTCTGCTCACCCAGAGATGTGCTGCTGGTTGAAAGTTTCTCCAGCAGCGTTTCTGATCTGGTCTCCTCCTCAGTCTGCTCGCTGGTCTGGGTTTCTGTTTAAACATCAATAAATATCAACATCTGTCCAGCTGGGTCATTATCCCAATATCCAACGTTTGATTCTTTTACTCACCCAGATGCTGGTCCACCACATCTCCTCCAGCGACGTCCCTCGGCAGGGTCTGCAGGAGCTCTCTGGTGTCAGGAGCTCTCTGTTCTCCTGCTTTAATATTCATATCAGAATGAATAAGATCAGCATTTGTTCTGTAAATGTAGAGATACAATGATGTTCATCATGATAACAGGTTCTCCTACTCACCCAGAGGGGTGCTGGAGGGTCCAGCATCTTCAGGCTCAGGAGCCGTCTCGGTATTGATGCCTGTTTAATTTAGAATTGAATCATTTAGACAGATTAGAGTTTATATTCAGTTCAATTCCTGTTTTTATTAAACGTTAAATAATATTAATAAATAAAATACATACACAACAACTAACACCTTAACATTAACCCTACACTCAACACTACCTAACATTAACATTAACCCTACACTCAACCCTGCCTAACATTAACATTAACCCTACACTTAACCCTACCTAACATTAACATTAACCCTACATTCAACACCACCTAACATTAACATTAACCCTACACTTAACCCTACCTAACGTTAACATTAACCCTACACTCAACACTACCTAACATTAACCCTACACTTAACCCTACCTAACGTTAACATTAACATTAACCCTGCACTTAACACTACCTAACATTAACCCTACCTAACATTAACATTAACCCTACACTCAACACTACCTAACATTAACCCTACACTTAACCCTACCTAACATTAACATTAACCCTACACTCAACACTACCTAACATTAACATTAACCCTACACTTAACCCTACCTAACATTAACATTAACCCTACACTCAACACTACCTAACATTAACCCTACACTTAACCCTACCTAACATTAACATTAACCCTACACTCAACACTACCTAACATTAACATTAACCCTACACTTAACCCTACCTAACATTAACATTAACCCTACACTCAACACTACCTAACATTAACCTTTACCTTAAACTTAACCCTACCTAACATTACCATTCATCTTAACATTAACATATCAACATCTGTCCAGCTGGGTCATTATCCCAATATCCAACGTTTGATTCTTTTACTCACCCAGATGCTGGTCCACCACATCTCCTCCAGCAACGTCCCTTGGCAGGGTCTGCAGGAGCTCACTGGTGTCAGGAGCTCTCTGTTCTCCTGCTTTAATATTCATATCAGAATGAATAAGATCAGCATTTGTTCTGTAAATGTAGAGATACAATGATGTTCATCATGATAACAGGTTCTCCTACTCACCCAGAGGGGTGCTGGAGGGTCCAGCATCTTCAGGCTCAGGAGCCGTCTCGTTATTGACGCCTGTTTAATTTAGAATTGAATCATTTAGACAGATTAGAGTTTATATTCAGTTCAATTCCTGTTTTTATTAAACATTAAATAATATTAATAAATAAAATACATACACAACAACTAACACCTTAACATTAACCCTACACTCAACACTACCTAACATTAACATTAAACCTACACTCAACACTACCTAACATTAACATTAACCCTACACTCAACCCTACCTAACATTAACATTCACCCTACACTCAACACTACCTAACATTAACATTAACCCTACACTTAACCCTACCTGACATTAACCCTACACTTAATTCTACCTAACATTGACATTAACCCTACACTCAACACTGCCTAACATTAACATTAACTCTACACTTAACACTATCTAATATTAACATTAACCCTACACTCAACCCTACCTAACATTAACATTCACCCTACACTCAACACTACCTAACATTAACATTAACCCTACACTTAACCCTACCTAACATTAATATGAACCCTACACTTAACACTACCTAACATTATCAATCATACACTTAACCCTACCTTACATTAACCCTACACTTAATTCTACTTAACATTGACATTGACCCTACACTCAACACTGCCTAACATTAACAATAACTCTACACTTAACACTATCTAATATTAACATTAACCCTACACTCAAACCTACCTAACATTAACATTCACCCTACACACAACACTACCTTACATTAACATTAACCCTACACTTAACCCTACTTTACATTAACATTAACCCTACACTTAACCCTACCTTACATTAACCCTACACTTAATTCTACTTAACATTAACATTAACTCTACACTTAACACTATCTAATATTAACATTAACCCTACACTCAACCCTACCTAACATTACCATTAATCCTACACTCAACACCACCTAACATTAACATTAATCATACACTTAACCCTACATAACAATAGCTCTGATTTAGTCAGTTCCCCGACTCTGTTCTGATTGGCCAACAACCAGAGTGCTTAAAATTGGTATAAGCCCCCCTACACTAAAGGAGAGTGTATCCAGCGCTGTACTCTGATTTATTCAGTATGTACTGAGAATCATTGACTTGTTCAGTAACTACTGTTAATTATAGTGACGTTGACTCATCTACTCACTCAGAAGCTGCTCAGTGTCTGTGCTGATGTCCACCGGCTCTGGCTCGGCTTCCTCCATCAGCACAGTCACCTTCTCCTCAAGTGGAGTGTCCCTCTCCTCCTCTTTCCTCCGGGAACTCCACTTTCTCTCTCTCCTCCGCCTCTTTCCTCTCTCTTTCTTCTCTGTATGTTCTCCTCCTTTCTGTCTGTGCTCCTCCTCTCTCTCGCTCTCTCTATCTCCTCCTCCACAACACCAGAACTTACTCCAACCCATTTTCGCTTCTCTCTCCTTCGACGATTCCGCACAGACTGATCTGACGCTGAGACGCGCAGAACTCCGTACAGCTTCTCCTTTATGACGTCACAGGGCCTCTGTAGTGACATCACAGCGGAATGTTGGAGACTCTGTGGAGGTCTCTGTTGGTAAAGGAATGTGAGGCTACAGTTAATGGGCTTCATGTAGTGAATCGTAGCGACGCTGCTGTGTTTACTCCTCACTTCTCAGATTTGAGCAGTTCATGTGAATCAGACCTGCTGTAGCTTCATTTCATCACCTCCCACAACACCATCTATAGAGACTCTCTGAGAAACATTAAAGGAGCCATAGAATTCCTTCATCCAGCAGTTTCAGTTCAGTGTGTTTAGGATCAGTATCCATCCATGTACACCAACCTGACACTTTATTAGGTACACCTCCTTATATCTCCACTCACTGTCCATCATATCAGCTCCACTGACCCTACAGGAGCACTGTATACTCTATTACCCTGTTCTTTAATGATCAGGACCCCCACAGGACCACCACAGAGCAGGTATTATTAAGGAAGTGGGTACACAGTTTGTGTTCCTCTAGTCCTTCATCAGTGGACACAGGACACTGCCCACAGGACACTGCTGTCTGGATAGTTTTGATTGGTGGATGATTTTCAGTCCAGCAGTGACACAGAGGAGTACTTTTAAACAATAAAAATGGACTATATATACACATATACATGTATTATACTGAGTAACGCTGAGGCTTGAGATAAAATAGGCTTATGTAAGCTACGCTATTAGCTCTCTCGCTAACATAGCATATCAATACTTCTATCTATCAGAACGGATTGATAAACAATAAATATACAACAAATATTTTATTTGGATCTTTCAACTAACTCACAGTTATAGTGCATTGCAAATACAATACAATACAATACAATACATTATAACACAGTACAATACAATACATTATAATACAACACAATACAATACAATACATTATAATACAATAAAAATACAATAAAATATATTATAATACAATAAAATACAAAAAAATACAATACAATACAATACAATACATTATAATACAATAAAATACAACAAAATACATTATAATACAACAAAATACAATAAAATACAATAAAATACATTATAATACAATAAAATACAATAAAATACTATACAATACAATACAATACAATACATTACATTATAATACAATACAATTAAATACAATACAATACAACACAATACAATACGAGACAATACAATACAATACAATAAAATACAATACAATACAATAAAATACAATACGAGACGAGTTTTTTAATGTCTGTAAACTGTTCACGTTTTAATTTCTTGCTTTTATATTTTAATATTTAACGTAACTATTTACTACATTAATATATCTTATTTGTGTTTACCTTGGAGCAGCAGTGATTAATGCAGCGTAATGCTTACGGTCCGCATCCTAGGATCACTTTTAGGGTAGGCTGCAGTACCATCACAAAACCTCGAGGGGCAATCATGAGCATGTGTGTAAGAGCTCTTCCGAACACTCCTCGTGTTTTTGCGAATGGTGGGGCCCAAAAAAAAAGCACCTCCCATATCAGCAGGTCTCCTGAGTCAACTGGCGCATTTTGGCTGAAAACATTGTGGAGACCAGTTTGCCGGTTTTTGGTCCTCACGTCTTGAGTGTGCTAACGTGTTGTTCACACCAAGTAATAAAAACAAACACACAAACACACATACACACACACTCAAACACAGACACACAGACACACACACACACACAAACACACACACAAACACATACACACACTCACACACACACATACATAGACTCACACACTCTCACACACACACTCACACACACATACATAGACTCACACACACACACACACACACACACACACATACACACACACATACACTCACAGTAGTTGTAGTGTTGTGGTGTTGTAGTGTTGTGTTGTTGAAGTGTTGTGGTGTTGTAGTGTTGTAGTGTTGTCGTACTGTAGTGTTGTAGTGTTGTGTTGTTGAAGTGTTGTGGTGTTGTGGTGATGTAGTGTTGTAGTGCTGTAGTGTTGTAGTGCTGTAGTGTTGTAGTGTTGTAGTGTTGTAGTGTTGTGGTGTTGTAGTGTTGTAGTGCTGTAGTGTTGTAGTGCTGTAGTGTTGTAGTGCTGTAGTGCTGTAGTGTTGTAGTGCTGTAGTGTTGTAGTGCTGTAGTGTTGTAGTGCTGTAGTGTTGTAGTGCTGTAGTGTTGTAGTGTTGAAGTGTTGAAGTGTTGTGGTGTTGTAGTGTTGTAGTGCTGTAGTGTTGTGGTGTTTATGTGTTGTGCTGTAGTGTTGTAGTGCTGTAGTGCTGTAGTGTTGTAGTGTTGAAGTGTTGAAGTGTTGAAGTGTTGTGGTGTTGTAGTGCTGTAGTGCTGTAGTGTTGTAGTGTTTAAGTGTTGTAGTGCTGTAGTGTTTAAATGTTGTAGTGTTGTAATGTTGAAGTGTTGTAGTGTTGAAGTGTTGTAGTGTTGTAGTGCTGTAGTGTTGTAGTGTTTAAGTGTTGTAGTGCTGTAGTTTTGTAGTGCTGTAGTGTTGTAGTGTTTAAATGTTGTAGTGTTGTAATGTTGAAGTGTTGTAGTGTTGAAGTGTTGTAGTGTTGTAGTGCTGTAGTGTTTAAGTGTTGAAGTGTTGTAGTGCTTTAGTGCTGTAGTGTTGTAGTGTTGATGTGTTGTAGTGTTGTAGTGTTGAAGTTTTGTAATAGTGCTGTAGTGCTGTAGTGTTGTAGTGCTGTAGTGTTGAAGTGTTGTGGTGTTTAAGTGTTGTAGTGCTGTAGTGTTGTAGTGCTGTAGTGTTGTCGTGCTGTAGTGTTGTAGTGTTGTAGTGTTGAAGTGTTGTGGTGTTGTAGTGTTGTAGTGCTGTAGTGTTGTAGTGTTTAAGTGTTGTAGTGCTGTAGTGTTGTAGTGCTGTAGTGTTGTCGTGCTGTAGTATTGTAGTGTTGTAGTATTGAAGTGTTGAAGTGTTGTGGTGTTGTAGTGTTGTAGTGTTGTAGTGCTGTAGTGTTGTAGTGTTTAAGTGTTGTAGTGCTGTAGTGTTGTAGTGTTTTAGTGCTGTAGTGTTGTAGTGTTTAAGTGTTGTAGTGCTGTAGTGTTGTAGTGCTGTAGTGTTGTCGTGCTGTAGTGTTGTAGTGTTGTAGTGTTGAAGTGTTGTGGTGTTGTAGTGTTGTAGTGCTGTAGTGTTGTAGTGTTTAAGTGTTGTAGTGCTGTAGTGTTGTAGTGCTGTAGTGTTGTCGTGCTGTAGTATTGTAGTATTGAAGTGTTGAAGTGTTGTGGTGTTGTAGTGTTGTAGTGTTGTAGTGCTGTAGTGTTGTAGTGTTTAAGTGTTGTAGTGCTGTAGTGTTGTAGTGTTGTCGTGCTGTAGTGTTGTAGTGTTGAAGTGTTGAAGTGTTGTGGTGTTGTAGTGTTGTAGTGCTGTAGTGTTGTAGTGTTTAAGTGTTGTAGTGCTGTAGTGTTGTAGTGTTGTAGTGTTGAAGTGTTGAAGTGTTGTGGTGTTGTAGTGCTGTAGTGTTGTAGTGTTGAAGTGTTGTAGTGCTGTAGTGTTGTAGTGCTGTAGTGTTGAAGTGTTGTAGTGTTGTAGTGCTGTAGTGTTGAAGTGTTGTAGTGCTTTAGTGCTGTAGTGCTGTAGTGTTGTAGTGTTGAAGTGTTGTAATAGTGCTGTGGTGCTGTAGTGTTGTTGTGTTGTAGTGTTGAAGTGTTGTGGTTTTGTAGTGTTTTTCTGAACTTGACTGTAGCCCACCAATATTCAGTCTGAAGTCGACTGTAACCCAACACAATTCTCTGTGAGCTCGACTGTAACCTAACAAAATTCAGTCTGAACTCGACTGTAGCCCAACAAAATTATGTCTGAACTCGACTGTCAACCAACAAAATTCTGTCTGAATCTGACTGTAGCCTAACAAAATTCTGTCTGAGTTCAACTGTAGGCCAACAAAATTCTGTCTGAACTCGACTGTATCACAACACAATTCTCTCTGAGCTCGACTGTAACCCAACAAAATTCAGTCTGAACTCGACTGTAATCCAACAAAATTCTGTCTGAACTCAAGTGTAGCCCAACAAAATTCAGTCTGAACTCGACTGTAATCCAACAAAATTCTGTCTGAACTCAAGTGTAGCCCAACAAAATTCTGTCTGAATCTGACTGTAACCCAACAAAATTCTTTCTCAGCTCAAATGTAGCCCAACAAAATTCTGTCTGAACTCGACTGTAACCCAACAAAACTTTGTCTGAATTTGACTGTAACCCAACAAAACTTTGTCTGAATCTGACTGTAACCCAACAAACTTCTGTCTGAACTCGACTGCAGCCAAACAAATTCTGTCTGAACTCGACTGCAGCCAAACAAAATTCTGTCTGAACTCGACTGTAACCCAACAAAATTCTGTCTTAACTCGACTGTAACCTAAAAAAATTCAGTCTGAGCTCAACTAGTTAACTAGTTAACAGCTAGTTCGAGATGCTCTTTAAATACACATAAATAAATAAATAAATAAATAAATAAATAAATAAATAATGTGTAAATGTAATGTTTAGTTGTAAATTAATAAATAATGTGTATGTGTCATGTTTAGTTGTAAATAAATAAACAATGTGTAAATGTAATGTTTAGTTATGAGTAAATAAACAATTTGTAAATGTAATGTTCAGTTGTAAATAAATAAATAATGTGTAAGTGTAATGTTGACTTATGAATAAATAAATAATGTGTAAATGTTTTGTTTATTTATAAATAAATAAATAAATAATGTGTAAATGTAATGTATAGTTAAAAATAAATAAATAAATAATGTCTAAATGTAATGTTTAGTTGTAAATAAATAAATAATGTGTAAATGTAGTGTTTAGTTATAAATAAATGAATAATGTGTAAATGTAGTGTTTAGTTATAAATAAATAAATAATGTGTAAATGTAATGTTTAGTTAAAAATAAATAAATAAAAAATGTGTAAATGTAATGTTTAGTTGTAAATAAATAAATAATGTGTAAATGTACTGTTTATTTATAAATAAATGAATAATGTGTAAATGTAGTGTTTAGTTATAAATAAATGAATAATGTGTAAATGTAGTGTTTAGTTATAAATAAATGAATAATGTATAAATGTAGTGTTTAGTTATAAATAAATAAATAATGTGTAAATGTAATGTTTAGTTAAAAATAAATAAATATATAATGTGTAAATGTAATGTTTAGTTGTAAATAAATAAATAATGTGTAAATGTAGTGTTTAGTTATAAATAAATGAATAATGTGTAAATGTAATGTTTAGTTAAAAATAAACAAATAAATAATGTGTAAATGTAATGTTTAGTTAAAAATAAACAAATAAATAATGTGTAAAAGTAGTGTTTAGTTATAAATAAATAAATAATGTGTAAATGTAGTGTTTAGTTACAAATAAATGAATAATGTGTAAATGTAATGTTTAGTTGTAAATAAATGAATAATGTGTAAATGTAATGTTTAGTTGTAAATAAATAAATAATGTGTAAATGTAATGTTTAGTTGTAAATAAATGAATAATGTGTAAATGTAATGTTTAGTTATAAATAAATGAATAATGTGTAAATGTAATGTTTAGTTGTAAATAAATAAATAATGTGTAAATGTAATGTTTAGTTGTAAATAAATGAATAATGTGTAAATGTAATGTTTAGTTATAAATAAATGAATAATGTGTAAATGTAATGTTTAGTTATAAATAAATAAATAATGTGTAAATGTAATGTTTAGTTGTAAATAAATAAATAATGTGTAAATGTAATGTTTAGTTGTAAATAAATGAATAATGTGTAAATGTAATGTTTAGTTATAAATAAATGAATAATGTGTAAATGTAATGTTTAGTTATAAATAAATAAATAATGTGTAAATGTAATTTTTAGTTGTAAATAAATAAATTATGTGTAAATGTAATGTTTAGTTGTAAATTACTGCCGTACTGATGTAAACGGTAATGAATAAATGTACTCTATGATCGTGAACAATACACGATTCAGTTACTCCCATTTACACACATTAACATTTCACTCCTCACTCATGGCTGACATGTGCTCCTTTGTGAGTTTTTGTTTCCATGGTTACAACATAAACAAGTGCTACCTTTAAATAATTCCCTGCAGAAGTCATACACTGTTGCGGTAATGATGATAATGTTGGGGATAATAATATATTGCTGAAAAATATGCATAGGTACAAATATGAAACTAAACAGTACATTTAGTTTCTTTTTAAGTTTTTATCAAGTCAAGTCAAGTCAAGTGGGTTTTATTGTCATTTCAACTACATACAGAGTACACAGTGAAACGAAACAACGTTCCTCCAGGACCATGGTGCAACATAGACAGTGCATACAAGACACAAGTGCAACACGAACAAACAAGTGCGGACAGACAACACAACACATCACAACACAGTACAGACAGAGAATAATAAATAATTGCTGGTAGTGTGCAAATTGTGCAATGTGTAATAAATAGAGTCCAGTGAGGTAGTAAAGTTATCAGTGCAATGCTTTGTGCAAAAATGCTTCCCTTTTTTATCTGGGGTAAATGGTTGGAGAGAGAGAGAGAGAGAGAGAGAGAGAGAGAGAGAGAGAGAGTGTACATATACCAGAAAGATATCAGTTCAGACGTTGAGTTGTGTTGAGAAGTCTGAAGTCTTGGGGGAAGAAGCTGTTGCAGAGTCTGGTCGTGTTGGACCGGACGCTGCGGTACCTTCTTCCTGATGACAGGAGGGAGAACAGTCTGTGTGAAGGGTGGGTGGGGTCATCCACAATGCTGGTTGTTTTGCGGATGCAGCAGGTGGTGTAAATGTCCAAGACGGAGGGGAGAGAGACTCCGATGATCCTCTCAGCTGTCCTCACAATGCGTTGGAGGGACTTGCGGTCAGAGGCTGTGCAGGTCCCAAACCAGGCAGTGATGCAGCTGCTTATGATGCTCTCTATGGTTCCCCTATAGAAGAGGGTGAGGATGGGTGGAGGGAGACGGGCCTTTCTCAGCTTCCAGAGGAAGTAGAGACGCTGCTGGGCTTTCTTGGCTGTAGAGCTGGTGTTCAGGGACCAGGTGAGGTTCTCCGCTAGGTGGACACCAAGGAATTCGGTGCTCTTAACGATCTCCACAGAGGAGCCGTTGATGTTAAGCGGAGAGTGGACCGGTCTTGATTTCCTGAAGTCAACAACCATCTCCTTGGTCTTCTCTACATTCCAGTAAAGGTTGTTGACTGTACACCAGTCTGTCAGCTGCTGTACCTCCTCCCTGTATGCTGACTCGTCGCCTTTGCTGATGAGACCCAGCACAGTTGTATCATCGGCGAACTTTATGATGCTGTTAGAACTGTGTTTCGCAACACAGTCATGAGTCAGCAGGGTGAACAACAGAGGACTCAGTACACTGCCCTGGGGTGCCCCAGTGTTCATGGTGATGGTGCTGGAGCTGCTGTCCCCGAACCGGACTAACTGGGGCCTCCCTGTCAGGAAGTCCAGGATCCAGTTGCACAAGGGGGTGTTGAGGCCCAGCAGGCTTAACTTCCTGGTGAGATTCTGTGGGATGATGGTGTTGAATGCTGAACTGAAGTCTATGAACAGCATTCTGACGTAGGTGTCCTTCTTCTCCAGGTGGGTAAGGGAGAGATGAAGGGTGGTGGTGATGGCATCGTCCGTGGAGCGGTTGGGACGATATGCAAATTGCAGGGGGTCCAATGAAGAGGGCAGTTGGGTCTTGATGTTCCTCATGACTAGCCTCTCAAAGCACTTCATGATGATGGGCGTGAGAGCTACGGGACGGTAGTCATTGAGGCAGGACACCGTGGACTTCTTCGGCACGGGGATGATGGTGGTGGTCTTAAGGCACGTTGGGACAGTGGAGCTGCGCAGGGAGACGTTGAAGATGTCCATGAGAACATCTGTCAACTGGTCTGCACACTCTCTGAGCACTCTGCCAGGGATGTTGTCTGGTCCTGCAGCTTTCCGTGGGTTGACTCTGCGCAGAGTTTTCCTCACGTCCACTGCAGTCAGGCACAGCGCCTGCTCGTCTGGCTTGGGTGTGATCTTGCTCACCAACGTGTTGTTCTGTGCCTCAAACCGTGCATAAAAGTTGTTCAGGGCATCGGGGAGGAAGGCATCACTGTCACAGGACGGTGGCATTGTCCTGTAGTGTGTGATTTCCTGGATGCCGTGCCACATGCGCCGCATGTCACCCGTGTCCTTAAAGTGGTTGTGGATTCTCTGGGCGTGTGCGCGCTTTGCCTCTCGGATGGCTCGTGAGAATTTGGCTCTTGCTTTCCTTAGGGCCGCCTTGTCACCCACTCTGAAGGCCGAGTCGCGGGTCCTCAGTAGCGCACGCACCTCAGGAGTCATCCACGGCTTCTGGTTTGGGCGTATGGTGATGGTCTTGGAGACAGTGACATCATCAATACACTTGCTGATGTAGCCAGTGACTGATGCTGTGTAGTCCTCCAAGTTAACAGAGTCGCCTTCAGTCGCAGCCTCCCTGAACATGTCCCATGCAGTGCACTCAAAACAGTCCTGAAGGGCAGAGATGGCTCCTGCCAGCCAGGTTTTCACCTGCTTCTGAACTGGTCTGGAGCGTCTGATGAGGGGTGTGTAAGCTGGAGTCAGATACACAGACATGTGGTCCGAGAACGCGAGGTGGGGGCGGTACGCGCTGGGTATGTTTGTGTAAACAAGGTGTAACGCGTTCGCTCCTCTCGTGGCAAAGTCCACATGCTGATGGAATTTAGGGAGGACTGACTGGAGATTAGCGTGGTTGAAATCTCCGTGGTTGAAAGTTTATGAAACTTATATTGTGATCTTTTTCATAAATTGATCACTTTTTAGTATTTTATTGGGGCCCAGAAGTTTTAAAGTCTGGGACAAGGCCAAAATAGCAAAATATTGATGGTTAAATCATTATAAAAAATTGAAATCATAATTATTTTGGTTATTTTATTTTATTTATTATTTTTTGGTGATAAAAGGAATGATTTTTATAATACCAAAAATGTTTGTTTTTGTATTAAAGTCATTTTAACACAAATGTATAACCTAGGGATGTAAAAGTTCCCCTAATTGAAGAATCACTGATTAATAGAGTAAGTAGTGCTTTTCCATACGTCAGTGTGTTTATTTAACCCTTTCCAAGCTTCTCCTAAACAACCCAGTATTATTATCAGTTCTCATCTAATACCTGCTTTGACTGTTTAGTACTTCATTAAGCTAAATCAAGATTGCTGCTGAAGGAACTGAACACATTCATACTATGTCTGGGGCGTCCAGGAGAAATCTGGAACCTAACTTTGTTCTTCAAACTGGAGCTCAAGATATGATCTACTTCTCTCACAATAAGATAGTCATGTTACTTTGTATTGTATGTATGATTATTTACATCTGTTCTAATCAGATCTGCTCTTCTTACTAGTGATCAGACACGTATTGATCAGATGAACACTTACAATATCAACTAACATAACTGAACACTGTATTACATTAATAAAGCCTGTAGACTCTCAGCAGAATGTTCAGTAACATACCTGAACACTGTATTACACTAATAAAGCCTGTAGACTCTCAGCAGAACGTTCAGTAACATACCTGAACACTGTATTACAATAATAAAGCCTGTAGACTCTCAGCAGAACAATCAGTATCATACCTGAACACTGTATTACACTAATAAAGCCTGTAGACTCTCAGCAGAACGTTCAGTAACATACCTGAACACTGTATTACACTAATAAAGCCTGTAGACTCTCAGCAGAACGTTCAGTATCACACCTGAACACTGTATTACAATAATAAAGCCTGTAGACTCTCAGCAGAACGTTTAGTATCATACCTGAACACTGTATTACACTAATAAAGCCTGTAGACTCTCAGCAGAACGTTCAGTAACATACCTGAACACTGTATTACACTAATAAAGCCTGTAGACTCTCAGCAGAATGTTCAGTAACATACCTGAACACTGTATTACACTAATAAAGCCTGTACACTCTCAGCAGAACGTTCAGTAACATACCTGAACACTGTATTACACTAATAAAGCCTGCAGACTCTCAGCATAACGTTCAGTATCATACCTGAACACTGTATTACACTAATAAAGCCTCTAGACTCTCAGCATAACGTTCAGTATCATACCTGAACACTGTATTACACTAATAAAGCCTGCAGACTCTCAGCAGAACGTTCAGTAACATACCTGAACACTGTATTACAATAATAAAGCCTGTAGACTCTCAGCAGAACGTTGAGTAACATACCTGAACACTGTATTACACTAATAAAGCCTGTAGACTCTCAGCAGAATGTTCAGTAACATACCTGAACACTGTATTACACTAATAAAGCCTGTAGACTCTCAGCAGAACGTTCAGTATCATACCTGATTATTACAATAATAAAGAATAAAGAGTTGTGGCATATTTCTTTTTTTTTTTATTTACTGGAGGTTGGGGTTGATTTTAGGAGGTTGCGGTTGATTGGAGGAGGTTGGGGTTGATTGGAGGAGGTTGGGGTTGATTGGAGGATGTAAGGGTTGGTTGTAGGAGGTTGGGTTGATTGGAGGAGGTTGGGGTTTATTGGAGGATGTTGGGGTTGATTGGAGGATGTTGGGGTTGATTGAAGGAGGTTGGGTTGATTGGAGGATGTAAGGGTTGATTGAAGGAGGTTGGGTTGATTGGAGGAGGTTGGGTTGATTGGAGGAGGTTGGGTTGATTGGAGGATGTAAGGGTTGGTTGGCGGATGTAAGGGTTGATTGGAGGAGGTTGGGTTGATTGGAGGACGATATAGTTAATGTTCACAGACATCTATCGTCATGTTGCCACCAGTCCGGTTTCTTCCGCCCTCGACCTCCACCGCGTCTCCCTCTGGCCTCCTGTCTGTACGGGTATCCAGGGCCGTAGCTTCTCTTAGTGGCCTCCTCCTCCCACTGGTGTCTTTGTCCGTTTTGGATCTCGTGCTGTGGACGAGGAGGAGGCTTCACCTCTGGACACTCTCTGTGAACTACAAATGCAGTTACACTCATGTTAGTATCAGTGTGTAATTACTGTAGAAGAAGAACTTTTGGTCTCCTGAAGAACGTTTTAATGGATGTAAAACAGATGTGTAAGAATGAAGAACGTTGTAGAAGGTCCACTACCAGTGAAGGTTTTTCTCTAGAGCCGTGTGTCCAATCCAAGATCTGAGTAAGTACCTTTATTTGTAAGAGTGTATGTTCATGTAAACACAATCTGAGATCTGTTTTCTTTACTCACCCCAAGATGACTGAGGCTGCCGAGGTGGTTGACGCGGCCCGAGGCTGCCGAGGTGGCTGACGTGGCTGAGGCTGCTCAAGTGGCTGAGGCAGCTGGGTTGGCTGACGTGGCCGAGGCTGCTCAGGTGGTTGAGGCAGCTTAGCTGGCTGACGCGGCCGAGGCTGCTCAAGTGGCTGAGGCTGCTTAGCTGGCTGACGCGGCCAAGGCTGCTGACGGGGCTGCTGACGGGGCTGAGCGAGTTCAGCTGGCTGACGCGGCCAAGGCTGCTGACGGGGCTGCTGACGGGGCTGAGGCAGCCCAGCTGGCTGATGCGGCCAAGGCTGCTGACAGGGCTGCTGACGGGGCCGAGGCAGCTCAGCTGGCTGACGCAACCGAGGCTGCTCAAGTGGCTGAGGCAGCTTAGCTGGCTGACGCGGCCGAGGATGCTGACGGGGCTGCTGACGGGGCTGCTGACGGGGCCGAGGCTGCTGACGTGGCTGAGGCAGGTGAGTTGGCTGACACGGCCGAGGCTGCTGAGGTGCCTGACACGACCGAGGCTGCTGAGGTGGCTGAGGCTGAGTTGGCAGAGGCGGCTGAGGCGACTGAATTTTTGGTGTCATCCTCTTCAAATTACCCATGGTGGACTCAGCCGGAGCCCCAGCTTCCTCCACCTCCTCATTCTGGTCTCGTGCTGTAACATGAAGAAACATCAACAGCTGTCCAGATCACTGTGGTTGGACCTGACTCTGGTGTTTGTGTTGCTCGTATACAAACTGGACTCAGAGTCACCTCGTAAAACGAGCCCGAGCAGAATCAGTATGAGTTCAGATGAAGATTAATAACTAACTAATAAATCCTGATGAAACATTAGCAGTTCTTCAGACATTCACAGTTATTATGATGATCATCAAGCTACTAGGTTCTTCTACTCACCCAGACGTCCACAGTAAAAAGTTCTAGCGGCGTCCAGCAGCGTCGCCAGCACCTCCACGATGTCCACGTAATCAGGAGCCGCGGACATCAAATGAAGGAAGTCATGGACTGATTTAATAGAAATAAATATTAGCAGTTGTTCAGCTGAGTCTTCATCACAGAACCTAGTAAAGATGGTGATACTCATATTGAAGACTTGAGGATCAGCTGATCTGATGTTACTACTTCTTAAGCTCTAAAGATGATCAGCTCTTTCTCATATCAGTCTGAGACCACCAGCTGTTACCACATGGGCTACATCTTTAGTTTCTGATGCTCATTTGCTTTACTCACTGAGATGCTGATCCCTCGCGGTGACAAGCTCCTCCAGGATGGTATCCAAGGCCTTGGTGATGATGGGGGCCTTGGAGTCGTTGTTGTTCACTAGTTTATTAAGAAAGAATGAATGAATACAGGTCCATGTTAACATTAAACATGATTCCTACTTTTACCTGAATGTTATTCTGATGACTCACCTGGAGGTTCTCTGTGCACCCTACGGAGGAAGATCAGGGCGTTAGCAGCCAGCTGGACTAACAGCCCTGTCAGCATCTCATCCACTGGATTCACAATGATACACACTGTCAGTTCTCCAGCTGCATCGTTTTCACTCTTCATATATTTGCACTGACCATCTCCGGTACTTACCGAGCTGTGAGTACAGCTTGTCTAGGTGAGGGTAGAAGATGTTGTGCAGGGCCTCCGCCTCCGCATCTACCCCCACCTCAGGCTGTAGCTCAGTTCCTGGTTCTGAAAGGATCAGCAGATGTTCAGTCATATTATGGTGGGTTCTGATCATCAAGTTACATCACTAAATGCTACCTGACTGAGTTTGAGTGGTCATCGTCGACTGATATAGTTCTATCTGCTGGAATGGACCAACGCTAGCCTAGTCTATTCTGCTGGCCTGGTGTCCAGAGAACACTCTGGATTCTGTTACTCACCCAGAGCCGTGCTGTTGGGATCTCGGATGCGGTCCAGATATGTCGTTACCCGGCATTCCAAGATCAGCAAACTCCGGAACCGTTGTCATTACACTCAGCACCTTGGTAACTGATTTAATAGGAACAAATGTTCAGCAGCTACATCTTCACAGAACCTGGTGAAGATGCTGATCCTGTTGTTGAAGCTTTGAGTATCAGCAGATCTGATATTTCTGCTTTAAGATCTACTGACCCAGCCAACATGTCCTTGTGGACCACACATGGGTCAAAGATGGGCTGACGATTGGGTCCCCTTGGGGCAACATGGTTGGGGCCCACAGAGATTTGTCCATTGCCTTCATATGGGCCCCGTATGTGTTTGTCAACATGGACCAATAACTCGGGCCGATCCGGAGTGCAAGATGGGCCCAAGTGAACAATCAACCATGTGAACAGTCCCATAACTGTGGGCCCCTAAGAGTAGCCTTAGTGGGGCTCACAACTGTAATGGGGCAAAAAGTTAAAACCCAGTGGGGCTCCATGTATCACCAATCATGAAGCCCCTACAAGCCCACGTGAAACCCAGATAAGAACCATACGGGCCCCACATGGACATGTTGGCTGTGAAGTGTTTAGTATCATCTTTAATATTTAGTGTTTCTGTGCTTTACTCACTCAGGTGCTGGTCAGGTGAGGCTGCGAGTCTCTGCAGCAGGACAAGAAGAACCTCGCAGGCAGCCTCGATGACGGCGTTGGTGTTGTTTGCTGATGTATGTAGAAGATATTCAGTGAGAGTGAGATGTTGAGAGATATTAAGATATGAATGTTTCTGCTTCTGTCTGAATGTAGTTTTTGTAGTGAGTCCTTCTTTTACTCACCCGGAGGGAACTCGAGGTTCTGCAGGTCAGATACCTCCATGTTCTCCTGGAGGTATCTGACTGCCTCTGCTGCAGAGATCACCCTGACGATGGTCATCATCCTCTCGTCATCTTTCACATTAAAAAACACTGTCAGTCGTTCAGCTGTGTCATTTTCATACATGATTTATTTCCACAGGTCATGTTCGTTACTTACCGAAGGACTGGACAGGGTGATCTTTGTGGGAGGACACAGGGGTCTTAGGAGTCTCTACCCCTGTGTCCTCAACCTCCTCCAGGACCGGAGCTCCTGAGTCAGATTCTAAGAAGATCAGCAGATGTTCAGTAACGTTATGGTCAGTTCTAATGGTCCTTGTCAAGTCAGAAAATGATGACATCACCGAATCTTAACTAGTGCCTGATGGATTTCAGGTGGTCTTTATTAACTTGTTTATTTATTAAATCAGCAGGACTGGACTGCGTGCTGGAGTGGACCAACAGCAGCCGGTTTGTTCTGGTGATGTTCTCCAATGCTGTACAGTTCAGAGTTAACATGATGCTAACAGTTTGTTCTGCTCACCCAGAGATGTGCTGCTGGTTGAAAGTTTCTCCAGCAGCGTTTCTGATCTGGTCTCCTCCTCAGTCTGCTCGCTGGTCTGGGTTTCTGTTTACACATCAATAAATATCAACATCTGTCCAGCTGGGTCATTATCCCAATATCCAACATTTGATTCTTTTACTCACCCAGATGCTGGTCCACCACATCTCCTCCAGCAACGTCCCTCGGCAGAGTCTGCAGGAGCTCACTGTTGTCAGGAGCTCTCTGTTCTCCTGCTTTAATATTCATATCAGAATGAATAAGATCAGCATTTGTTCTGTAAATGTAGAGATACAATGATGTTCATCATGATAACAGGTTCTCCTACTCACCCAGAGGGGTGCTGGAGGGTCCAGCATCTTCAGGCTCAGGAGCCGTCTCGGTATTGATGCCTGTTTAATTTAGAATTGAATCATTTAGACAGATTAGAGTTTATATTCAGTTCAATACCTGTTTTTATTAAACATTAAATATTATTAATGAATAAAACACATACACAACAACTAACACCTTAACATTAACCCTACACTCAACCCTACCTAACATTAACATTAACCCTACACTTAACCCTACCTAACATTAACATTCACCCTACACTCAACACTACCTAACATTAACATTAACCCTACACTTAACGCTACCTAACGTTAACATTAACCCTACAGTCAACACTACCTAACATTAACCCTACATTTAACCCTACCTAACGTTAACATTAACATTAACGGTGCACTTAACACTACCTAACATTAACCCTACCTAACATTAACATTAACCCTACACTCAACACTACCTAACATTAACCCTACACTTAACCCTACCTAACATTAACATTAACATTAACCCTACACTTAACCCTACCTAACATTAACATTAACCCTACACTCAACACTACCTAACATTAACATTAACCCTACACTTAACCCTACCTAACATTAACATTAACCTTACACTCAACACTACCTAACATTAACCTTTACCTTAAACTTAACCCTAACTAACATTAACATTCACCTTAACATTAATATATCAACATCTGTCCAGCTGGGTCATTATCCCAATATCCAACGTTTGATTCTTTTACTCACCCAGATGCTGGTCCACCACATCTCCTCCAGCAACGTCCCTTGGCAGGGTCTGCAGGAGCTCACTGGTGTCAGGAGCTCTCTGTTCTCCTGCTTTAATATTCATATCAGAATGAATAAGATCAGCATTTGTTCTGTAAATGTAGAGATACAATGATGTTCATCATGATAACAGGTTCTCCTACTCACCCAGAGGGGTGCTGGAGGGTCCAGCATCTTCAGGCTCAGAAGCCGTCTCGGTCTTGACGCCTGTTTAATTTAGAATAGAATCATTTAGATCGATTAGAGTTTATATTCAGTTCAATTCCTGTTTTTATTAAACATTAACCTTAACATTAACCCTACACACAACACTACCTTGCATTAACATTAACCCTACACTTAACCCTACTTTACATTAACATTAACCCTACACTTAACCCTACCTTACATTAACCCTACACTTAATTCTACCTAACATTGACATTAACCATACACTCAACACTGCCTAACATTAACATTCACCCTACACTCAACACTACCTAACATTAACATTAACCCTACACTTAACCCTACCTAACATTAACATGAACCCTACACTTAACACTACCTAACATTATCAATCATACACTTAACCCTACCTTACATTAACATTAACCCTACACTTAACGCTACCTAACGTTAACATTAACCCTACACTCAACACTACCTAACATTAACCCTACATTTAACCCTACCTAACGTTAACATTAACATTAACGGTGCACTTAACACTACCTAACATTAACCCTACCTAACATTAACATTAACCCTACACTCAACACTACCTAACATTAACCCTACACTTAACCCTACCTAACATTAACATTAACCCTACACTCAACATTACCTAACATTAACATTAACATTAACCCTACACTTAACCCTACCTAACATTAACATTAACCCTACACTCAACACTACCTAACATTAACATTAACCCTACACTTAACCCTACCTAACATTAACATTAACCCTACACTCAACACTACCTAACATTAACCTTTACCTTAAACTTAACCCTAACTAACATTAACATTCACCTTAACATTAATATATCAACATCTGTCCAGCTGGGTCATTATCCCAATATCCAACGTTTGATTCTTTTACTCACCCAGATGCTGGTCCACCACATCTCCTCCAGCAACGTCCCTTGGCAGGGTCTGCAGGAGCTCACTGGTGTCAGGAGCTCTCTGTTCTCCTGCTTTAATATTCATATCAGAATGAATAAGATCAGCATTTGTTCTGTAAATGTAGAGATACAATGATGTTCATTATGATAACAGGTTCTCCTACTCACCCAGAGGGGTGCTGGAGGGTCCAGCATCTTCAGGCTCAGAAGCCGCCTCGGTCTTGACGCCTGTTTAATTTAGAATAGAATCATTTAGATAGATTAGAGTTTATATTCAGTTCAATTCCTGTTTTTATTAAACATTAACCTTAACATTAACCCTACACACAACACTACCTTGCATTAACATTAACCCTACACTTAACCCTACTTTACATTAACATTAACCCTACACTTAACCCTACCTTACATTAACCCTACACTTAATTCTACCTAACATTGACATTAACCCTACACTCAACACTGCCTAACATTAACATTCACCCTACACTCAACACTACCTAACATTAACATTAACCCTACACTTAACCCTACCTAACATTAACATGAACCCTACACTTAACACTACCTAACATTATCAATCATACACTTAACCCTACCTAACATTAACATTAACCCTACACTTAACCCTACCTATTATTAACATTAATCCTACACTTAACCCTACATAACATTAACATTCACCCTACACTCAACACTACCTAACATTAACATAAAGCATAACATAGAGCTCCTGTTTCTTTAAGCCCCGCCTCCCACTGAGCCCAGTGTGGTCTGATTGGTCAGTTCACCCACTTCGTTCTGATGGGTGAACCACCAGAATGCTTGAAATTGGCAGCAGCAACCTGCTCTAACTTCCAACCCTACACTATAGGTCTTTAAGCCCCGCCTCCCACTGAGCCCAGTGTGCTCTGATTAGTCAGTTCCCCGACTCTGTTCTGATTGGCCAACCACCAGAGTGCTTAAAATTGGTATAAGCCCCCCCTACACTAAAGGAGAGTGTATCCAGCGCTGTACTCTGATTTATTCAGTATGTACTGAGAATCATTGACTTGTTCAGTAACTACTGTTAATTATAGTGACGTCGACTCATCTACTCACTCTGAAGCTGCTCAGTGTCTGTGCTGATGTCCACCGGCTCTGGCTCGGCTTCCTCCATCAGCACAGTCACCTTCTCCTCAAGTGGAGTGTCCCTCTCCTCCTCTTTCCTCCGGGAACTCCACTTTCTCTCTCTCCTCCGCCTCTTTCCTCTCTCTTTTTTCTCTGTATGTTCTCCTCCTTTCTGTCTGTGCTCCTCCTCTCTCTCGCTCTCTCTATCTCCTCCTCCACAACACCAGAACTTACTCCAACCCATTTTCGCTTCTCTCTCCTTCGACGATTCCGCACAGACTGATCTGACGCTGAGACGCGCAGAACTCCGTACAGCTTCTCCTTTATGACGTCACAGGGCCTCTGTAGTGACATCACAGCGGAATGTTGGAGACTCTGTGGAGGTCTCTGTTGGTAAAGGAATGTGAGGCTACAGTTAATGGGCTTCATGTAGTGAATCGTAGCGACGCTGCTGTGTTTACTCCTCACTTCTCAGATTTGAGCCATTCATGTGTATCAGACCTGCTGTAGCTTCATTTCATCACCTCCCACAACACCATCTATAGAGACTCTCTGAGAAACATTAAAGGAGCCATAGAATTCCTTCATCAAGCAGTTTCAGTTCAGTGTGTTTAGCATCAGTATCCATCCATGTACACCAACCTGACACTTTATTAGGTACACCTCCTTATACCTCCACTCACTGTCCATCATATCAGCTCCACTGACCCTACAGGAGCACTGTATACTCTATTACCCTGTTCTTTAATGATCAGGACCCCCACAGGACCACCACAGAGCAGGTATTATTAAGGAAGTGGGTACACAGTTTGTGTTCCTCTAGTCCTTCATCAGTGGACACAGGACACTGCCCACAGGACACTGCTGTCTGGATAGTTTTGATTGGTGGATGATTTTCAGTCCAGCAGTGACACAGAGGAGTACTTTTAAACAATAAAAATGGACTATATATACACATATACATGTATTATACTGAGTAACGCTGAGACTTGAGATAAAATAGGCTCATGTAAGCTACGCTATTAGCTCTCTCGCTAACATAGCATATCAATACTTCTATCTATCAGAATGGATTGATGAACAATAAATATACAACAAATATTTTATTTGGACCTTTCGGTAACTTATCTTTTAACTAACTCACAGTTATAATGCATTGCAAATACAATACAATAAAATACAATACAATACAATACATTATAATACAATAAAATACAATACAATACATTATAACACAGTACAATACAATACATTATAATACAACACAATACAGTACAATACATTATAATACAATAAAATACAATAAAATACATTATAATACAATAAAACACATTACAATACAATACAATACAATACGATACATTATAATACAATAAAATACAATAAAATACATTATAATACAATAAAATACTATACAATACAATACATTACATTATAATACAATGCAATAAAATACAATACAATACAATACAATACAGTACATTATAATACAATACAATGCAATACGTTATAATACAATAAAATACAATAAAATACATTATAATACAATATAATACAATAAAATACTATACAATACAATACAACACAATACAATAAAATATGAGACAATACAATACATTACATTATAATACAATACAATAAAATACAATACAATACAATACAATACAATACATTATAATACAATACAATAAAATACAATACAATACAATACAGTACATTATAATACAATACAATACAATACAATAAAATACAATACAATACAATACAATACAACACAATACAATACGAGACAATACAATACAATAAAATACAATACAATACAACACAATACAATACGAGACAATACAATACAATACAATAAAATACAATACAATACAACACAATACAATACGAGACAATACAATACAATACAATAAAATACAATACGAGACGAGTTTTTTAATGTCTGTAAACTGTTCATGTTTTAATTTCTTGCTTTTATATTGTAATATTTAACGTAACTATTTACTACATTAATATAGCTTATTTGTGTTTACCTTGGAGCAGCAGTGATTAATGCAGCGTAATGCTTACGGTCCGCATCCTAGGATCACTTTTAGGGTAGGCTGCAGTACCATCACAAAACCTCGAGGGGCAATCATGAGCATGTGTGTAAGTGCTCTTCCGAACACTCCTCGTGTTTTTGCGAATGGTGGGGCCCAAAAAAAAAGCACCTCCCATATCAGCAGGTCTCCTGAGTCAACTGGCGCATTTTGGCTGAAAACATTGTGGGGACCAGTTTGCCGGTTTTTGGTCCCCACGCCGAGAGTGTGCTAACGTGTTGCTCCAACCAAGTAATAAAAACAAACACACAAACACACACAAACAAACACAAACACACACACACACACACACACATACATAGACTCACACACTCTCTCACACACACACATACACACACTCACACACACACATACATAGACTCACACACTCTCACACACACACTCACACACATACATAGACTCACACACACACACACACACACACACACACACTCACAGTAGTTGTATTGTTGTGGTGTTGTAGTGCTTTAGTGCTGTAGTGCTGTAGTGTTGTAGTGTTGTAGTGCTTTAGTGCTGTAGTGTTGTAGTGTTGAAGTTTTGTAATAGTGCTGTAGTGTTGTAGTGTTGTAGTGTTGTTGTGTTGTGGTTTTGTAGTGTTTTTCTGAACTTGACTGTAGCCCACCAATATTCAGTCTGAACTCGACTGTAACCCAACACAATTCTCTGTGAGCTCGACTGTAACCTAACAAAATTCAGTCTGAACTCGACTGTAGCCCAACAAAATTCAGTCTGAATCTGAATGTAGCCCAACAAAATTCTGTATGAGCTCAACTGTAACCCAACAAAATTCAGTCTGAACTCGATTGTAACCCAACAAAATTCTGTCTGAATCCGACTGTAACCTAACAAAATTGTGTCTGAACTTGATTGTAACCCAAATTCTGTCTGAATCCGACGGTAGCCTAACAAAATTCTGTCTGAGCTCAACTTTAGGCCAACAAAATTCTGTCTGAACTCGACTGTATCCCAACACAATTCTCTCTGAGCTCGACAGTAACCCAACAAAATTCAGTCTGAACTCGACTGTAAACGAACAAAATTCTGTCTGAATCTGACTGTAACCCAACAAAATTCTTTCTCAGCTCAAATGAAGCCCAACAAAATTCTGTCTGAACTCGACTGTAATCCAACAAAATGCAGTCTGAACTCGACTGTAATCCAACAAAATTCTGTCTAAACTCAAGTGTAGCCCAACAAAATTCTGTCTGAATCCGACTGTAACCTAACAAAATTGTGTCTGAACTTGATTGTAACCCAAATTCTGTCTGAATCCGACGGTAGCCCAACAAAATTCTGTCTGAGCTCAACTGTATCCCAACATAATTCTCTCTGAGCTCGACTGTAACCCAACAAAATTCAGTCTGAACTCGACTGTAAACGAACAAAATTCTGTCTGAATCCGACTGTAACCCAACAAAATTCTGTCTGAACTCGACTGCAGCCAAACAAAATTCTGTCTGAACTCGACTGTAACCTAACAAAATTGTGTCTGAACTTGATTGTAACCCAAATTCTGTCTGAATCCGACGGTAGCCCAACAAAATTCTTTCTGAGCTCGACTGTAGCCCAGCAAAATTTAGTTTGCACTGACTGTAGCCCAACAAAATTCTTTCTGAGCTCAAATGTAGCCCAACAAAATTATGTCTGAACTCGAATGTATCCCAACACAATTCTCTCTGAGCTCGACTGTAACCCAACAAAATTCAGTCTGAACTCGACTGTCAACCAACAAAATTCTCTCTGAGCTCAAATGTAGCCCAACAAAATTCTGTCTGAGCTCAAATGTAGCCCAACAAAATTCTGTCTGAACTCGACTGTATCCCAACACAATTCTCTCTGAGCTCGACTGTAACCCAACAAAATTCAGTCTGAACTCGACTGTAAACGAACAAAATTCTGTCTGAATCTGACTGTAACCCAACAAAATTCTTTCTCAGCTCAAATGTAGCCCAACAAAATTCTGTCTGAACTCGACTGTAACCCAACAAAACTTTGTCTGAATTTGACTGTAGCCCAACAAAATTCAGTCTGAACTCGACAGTAATCCAACAAAATTCTATCTGAATCCGACTGTAACCCAACAAAATTCTTTCTGAATCCAACTGTAACCCAACAAAATTCAGTCTGAACTCGACAGTAATCCAACAAAAAAAAAGCTAGCTAGGCCATGTATTAGCTAAAGCTAGTTAACAGCTAGTTCGAGATGCTCTTTAAATACACATAAATAAATAAATAAATAAATAAATAAATAAATAAATAATGTGTAAATGTAATGTTTAGTTGTAAATAAATAAATAATGTGTAAGTGTCATGTTTGTTGTAAATAAATAAATAAATAATGTGTAAATGTAATGTTTAGTTATAAGTAAATAAACAATTCATAAATGTAATGTTTAGTTGTAAATAAATAAATAATGTGTAAGTGTAATGTTTACTTATGAATCAATAAATAATGTGTAAATGTAATGTTTATTTATGAATAAATAAATAATGTGTAAATGTAATGTTTATTTATAAATAAATGAATAATGTGTAAATGTAATGTTTAATTGTAAATAAATAAATAATGTGTAAATGTAATGTTTAGTTGTAAATGAATAAATAATGTGTAAATGTAATGTTTAGTTATGAATAAATAAATAATGTGTAATCGTAATGTTTAGTTGTAAATAAATGATTAATGTGTAAATGTAGTGTTTAGTTATAAATACATGAATAATGTGTAAATGTAATGTTTAGTTATAAATAAATAAATAATGTGTAAATGTAATGTTTAGTTGTAAATAAATGATTAATGTTTAAATGTAATGTTTAGTTATAAATAAATAAATAAATAATGTGTAAATGTAATGTTTAGTTGTAAATAAATAAATAATGTGTAAATGTAATGCTTAGTTGTAAATAAATGAATAATGTGTAAATGTAATGTTTAGTTATAAATAAATAAATAATGTGTAAATGTAATGTTTAGTTGTAAATAAATAAATAATGAATAAATGTATTGTTTAGTTATAAATAAATAAATTATGTGTAAATGTAATGTTTAGTTGTAAATAAATGAATAATGTGTAAATGTAGTGTTTAGTTATAAATAAATAAATAATGTGTAAATGTAGTGTTTAGTTATAAATAAATGAATAATGTGTAAATGTAATGTTTAGTTATAAATTAATGAATAATGTGTAAATGTAATGTTTAGTTGTAAATAAATAAATTATGTGTAAATGTAATATTTAGTTGTAAATTACTGCCGTACTGATGTAAACGGTAATGAATAAATGTACTCTATGATCGGGAACAATACACAATTCAGTTACTCCCATTTACACACATTAACATGTCACTCCTCACTCATGGCTGACATGTGCTCCTTTGTGAGTTTTTGTTTCCATGGTTACAACATAAACAAGTGCTACCTTTAAATAATTCCCTCCAGAAGTCATACACTGTTGCGGTAATGATGATAATGTTGGGGAAAATAATATATTGCTGAAAAATATGCATAGGTACAAATATGAAACTAAACAGTACATTTAATTTCTTTTTAAGTTTTTATGAAACTTATATTGTGATCTTTTTCATAAATTGATCACTTTTTAGTATTTTATTGGGGCCCAGAAGTTGTAAAGTCTGGGACAAGGCCAAAATGCTTTGACTGCTCAGTACTTCATTAAGCTAAATCAAGATTGCTGCTGAAGGAACAGAACACATTCATACTATGTCTGGGGCGTCCAGGAGAAATCTGGAACCTAACTTTGTTCTTTAAACTGGAGCTCAAGATATGATCTACTTCTCTCACAACAAGATAGTCATGTTACTTTGTATTGTATGTATGATTATTTACATCTGTACTAATCAGATCTGCTCTTCTTACTGGTGATCAGACACTTATTGATCAGATGAACACTTACAATATTAACTAACATACATGAACACTGTATTACACTAATAAAGCCTGTAGACTCTCAGCAGAACGTTCAGTAACACACCTGAACACTGTATTACACTAATAAAGCCTGTAGACTCTCAGCAGAACGTTCAGTAACACACCTGAACACTGTATTACACTAATAAAGCCTGTAGACTCTCAGCAGAATGTTCAGTATCATACCTGAACACTGTATTACAATAATAAAGAATAGAGTTTTGGCATAGTTAATTTTTTTTTTATTTGCTGGAGGTTGGGGATGATTTTAGGAGGTTGGGGTTGAATGGAGGAGGTTGGGGTTGATTGGAGGAGGTTGGGGTTTATTGGAGGATGTTGGGGTTGATTGGAGGAAGTTGGGGTTGATTGGAGGATGTAAGGGTTGATTGGAGGAGGTTGGGTTGATTGGAGGATGTAAGGGTTGATTGGAGGAGGTTGGGGTTGAATGGAGGAGGTTGGGGTTGATTGGAGGAGGTTGGGGTTTATTGGAGGATGTTGGGGTTGATTCGAGGAGGTTGGTTTGATTGGAGGATGTAAGGGTTGATTGGAGGAGGTTGGGTTGATTGGAGGATGTAAGGGTTGATTGAAGGAGGTGGGGTAATTGGAGGACGATGTAGTTAATGTTCACAGACATCTATCGTCATGTTGCCACCAGTCCGGTTTCTTCCGCCCTCGCCCTCGACCTCCACCGCGTCTCCCTCTGGCCTCCTGTCTGTACGGGTATCCAGGGCCGTAGCTTCTCTTAGTGGCCTCCTCCTCCCACTGGTGTCTTTGTCCGTTTTGGATCTCGTGCTGTGGACGAGGAGGAGGCTTCACCTCTGGACACTCTCTGTGAACTACAAATGCAGTTACACTCATGTTAGTATCAGTGTTTTAATTACTGTAGAAGAAGAACTTCTGGTCTCCTGAAGAACGTTTTAATGGATGTAAAACAGATGAAGAATGAAGAACGTTGTAGAAGGTCCACTACCAGTGAAAGTTTTTCTCTAGAGCCGTGTGTCCAACCCAAGATCTGAGTAAGTACCTTTATTTGTAAGAGTGTATGTTCATGTAAACACAATCTGAGATCTGTTTTCTTTACTCACCCCAAGATGACTGAGGCTGCCGAGGTGGTTGACGCGGCCGAGGCTGCCGAGGTGGCTGGCGTGGCTGAGGCAGCTGTGTTGGCTGACGTGGCCGAGGCTGCTCAGGTGGTTGAGGCAGCTTAGCTGGCTGACGCGGCCGAGGCTGCTCAAGTGGCTGAGGCAGCTTAGCTGGCTGACGCGGCCAAGGCTGCTGACGGGGCTGCTGACGGGGCTGAGGCAGCTCAGCTGGCTGACGCGGCCAAGGCTGCTGACGGGGCTGCTGACGGGGCTGAGGCAGCTCAGCTGGCTGACGCAACCGAGGCTGCTCAAGTGGCTGAGGCAGCTTAGCTGGCTGACGCGGCCGAGGATGCTGACGGGGCTGCTGACGGGGCCGAGGCAGCTTAGCTGGCTGACGCGGCCGAGGCTGCTGACGTGGCTGAGGCAGGTGAGTTGGCTGACACGGCCGAGGCTGCTGAGGTGCCTGACACGACCGAGGCTGCTGAGGTGGCTGAGGCTGAGTTGGCAGAGGCGGCTGAGGCGGCTGAATTTTCGGTGCCATCCTCTTCAAATTACCCGTGGTGGACTCAGCCGGAGCCCCAGCTTCCTCCACCTCCTCATTCTGGTCTCGTGCTGTAACATGAAGAAACATCAACAGCTGTCCAGATCACTGTGGTTGGACCTGACTCTGGTGTTTGTGTTGCTCGTATACAAACTGGACTCAGAGTCACTTCGTAAAACGAGCCCGAGCAGAATCAGTATGAGTTCAGATGAAGATTAATAACTAACTAATAAATCCTGATGAAACATTAGCAGTTCTTCAGACATTCACAGTTATTATGATGATCATCAAGCTACTAGGTTCTTCTACTCACCCAGACGTCCAACGTAATAAGTTCTAGCGGCGTCCAGCAGCGTCGCCAGCACCTCCACGATGTCCACGTAATCAGGAGCCGCGGACATCAAATGAAGGAAGTCATGGACTGATTTAATAGAAATAAATATTAGCAGTTGTTCAGCTGAGTCTTCATCACAGAACCTAGTAAAGATGGTGATACTCATATTGAAGACTTGAGGATCAGCTGATCTGATGTTACTACTTCTTAAGCTCTAAAGATGATCAGCTCTTTCTCATATCAGTCTGAGACCACCAGCTGTTACCACATGGGCTACATCTTTAGTTTCTGATGCTCATTTGCTTTACTCACTGAGATGCTGATCCCTCGCGGTGACAAGCTCCTCCAGGATGGTATCCAAGGCCTGGGTGATGATGGGGGCCTTGGAGTCGTTGTTGTTCACTAGTTTATTTAGAAAGAATGAAAGAATACAGGTTCATGTTAACATTAAAAATTATTCCTACTTTTACCTGAATGTTATTCTGATGACTCACCTGGAGGTTCTCTGTGCACCCTACGGAGGAAGATCAGGGCGTTAGCAGCCAGCTGGACTAACAGCCCTGTCAGCATCTCATCCACTGGATTCACAATGATACACACTGTCAGTTCTCCAGCTGCATCGTTTTCACTCTTCATATATTTGCACTGACCATCTCCGGTACTTACCGAGCTGTGAGTACAGCGTGTCCAGGTGAGGGTAGAAGATGTTGTGCAGGGCCTCCGCCTCCGCATCTACCCCCACCTCAGGCTGTAGCTCAGTTCCTGGTTCTGAAAGGATCAGCAGATGTTCAGTCATATTATGGTGGGTTCTGATCATCAAGTTACATCACTAAATGCTGCCTGACTGAGTTTGAGTGGTCATCGTCGACTGATATAGTTCTATCTGCTGGAATGGACCAACGCCAGCCTAGTCTATTCTGCTGGCCTGGTGTCCAGAGAACACTCTGGATTCTGTTACTCACCCAGAGCCGTGCTGTTGGGATCTCGGATGCGGTCCAGATATTTCGTTACCAGCAATCCAAGATCAGCAAACTCCGGAACCGTTGTCATTATACTCAGCACCTTGGTAACTGATTTAATAGGAACAAATGTTCAGCAGCTACATCATCACAGAACCTGGTGAAGATGCTGATCCTGATGTTGAAGCTTTGAGTATCAGCAGATCTGATATTTCTGCTTTAAGATCTACTGACCCAGCCAACATGTCCTTGTGGACCACACATGGGTCAAAGATGGGCTGACGATTGGGTCCCCTTGGGGCAACATGGTTGGGGCCCACAGAGATTTGTCCATTGCCTTCATATGGGCCCCGTATGTGTTTGTCAACATGGACCAATAACTCGGGCCGATCCGGAGTGCAAGATGGGCCCAAGTGAACAATCAACCATGTGAACAGTCCCATAACTGTGGGCCCCTAAGAGTAGCCTTAGTGGGGCTCACAACTGTAATGGGGCAAAAAGTTAAAACCCAGTGGGGCTCCATGTATCACCAATCATGAAGCCCCTACAAGCCCACGTGAAACCCAGATAAGAACCATACGGGCCCCACATGGACATGTTGGCTGTGAAGTGTTTAGTATCATCTTTAATATTTAGTGTTTCTGTGCTTTACTCACTCAGGTGCTGGTCAGGTGAGGCTGCGAGTCTCTGCAGCAGGACAAGAAGAACCTCGCCGGCAGCCTCGATGACGGCGTTGGTGTTGTTTGCTGATGTATGTAGAAGATATTTAGTGAGAGTGAGATGTTGAGAGATATTAAGATATGAATGTTTCTGCTTCTGTCTGAATGTAGTTTTTGTAGTGAGTCCTTCTTTTACTCACCCGGAGGGAACTCGAGGTTCTGCAGGTCAGATACCTCCATGTTCTCCTGGAGGTATCTGACTGCCTCTGCTGCAGAGATCACCCTGACGATGGTCATCATCCTCTCGTCATCTTTCACATTAAAAAACACTGTCAGTCGTTCAGCTGTGTCATTTTCATACATGATTTATTTCCACAGGTCATGTTCGTTACTTACCGAAGGACTGGACAGGGTGATCTTTGTGGGAGGACACAGGGGTCTTAGGAGTCTCTACCCCTGTGTCCTCAACCTCCTCCAGGACCGGAGCTCCTGAGTCAGATTCTAAGAAGATCAGCAGATGTTCAGTAACGTTATGGTCAGTTCTAATGGTCCTTGTCAAGTCAGAAAATGATGACATCACCGAATCTTAACTAGTGCCTGATGGATTTCAGGTGGTCTTTATTAACTTGTTTATTTATTAAATCAGCAGGACTGGACTGCGTGCTGGAGTGGACCAACAGCAGCCGGTTTGTTCTGGTGATGTTCTCCAATGCTGTACAGTTCAGAGTTAACATGATGCTAACAGTTTGTTCTGCTCACCCAGAGATGTGCTGCTGGTTGAAAGTTCCTCCAGCAGCGTTTCTGATCTGGTCTCCTCCTCAGTCTGCTCGCTGGTCTGGGTTTCTGTTTAAACATCAATAAATATCAACATCTGTCCAGCTGGGTCATTATCCCAATATCCAACGTTTGATTCTTTTACTCACCCAGATGCTGGTCCACCACATCTCCTCCAGCGACGTCCCTCGGCAGGGTCTGCAGGAGCTCACTGGTGTCAGGAGCTCTCTGTTCTCCTGCTTTAATATTCATATCAGAATGAATAAGATCAGCATTTGTTCTGTAAATGTAGAGATACAATGATGTTCATCATGATAACAGGTTCTCCTACTCACCCAGAGGGGTGCTGGAGGGTCCAGCATCTTCAGGCTCAGGAGCCGTCTCGGTATTGATGCCTGTTTAATTTAGAATTGAATCATTTAGACAGATTAGAGTTTATATTCAGTTCAATTCCTGTTTTTATTAAACATTAAATAATATTAATAAATAAAATACATACACCACAACTAACACCTTAACATTAACCCTACACTCAACACTACCTAACATTAACATTAACCCTACACTCAACACTACCTAACATTAACATGAACCCTACACTCAACACTACCTTACTTTAACCCTACACTCAACCCTGCCTACCATTAACATTAACCCTACACTTAACCCTACCTAACATTAACATTAACCCTACATTCAACACCACCTAACATTAACATTCACCCTACACTCAACACTACCTAACATTAACATTAACCCTACACTTAACCCTACCTAACGTTAACATTAACCCTACACTCAACACTACCTAACATTAACCCTACACTTAACCCTACCTAACGTTAACATTAACATTAACCCTGCACTTAACACTACCTAACATTAACCCTACCTAACATTAACATTAACCCTACACTCAACACTACCTAACATTAACCCTACACTTAACCCTACCTAACATTAACATTAACCCTACACTCAACACTACCTAACATTAACATTAACATTAACCCTACACTTAACCCTACCTAACATTAACATTAACCTTACACTCAACACTACCTAACATTAACCTTTACCTTAAACTTAACCCTACCTAACATTACCATTCATCTTAACATTAACATATCAACATCTGTCCAGCTGGGTCATTATCCCAATATCCAACGTTAGATTCTTTTACTCACCCAGATGCTGGTCCACCACATCTCCTCCAGCAACGTCCCTTGGCAGGGTCTGCAGGAGCTCACTGGTGTCAGGAGCTCTCTGTTCTCCTGCTTTAATATTCATATCAGAATGAATAAGATCAGCATTTGTTCTGTAAATGTAGAGATACAATGATGTTCATCATGATAACAGGTTCTCCTACTCACCCAGAGGGGTGCTGGAGGGTCCAGCATCTTCAGGCTCAGGAGCCGTCTCGTTATTGACGCCTGTTTAATTTAGAATTGAATCATTTAGACAGATTAGAGTTTATATTCAGTTCAATTCCTGTTTTTATTAAACATTAAATAATATTAATAAATAAAATACATACACAACAACTAACACCTTAACATTAACCCTACACTCAACACTACCTAACATTAACATTAAACCTACACTCAACCCTACCTAACATTAACATTCACCCTACACTCAACACTACCTAACATTAACATTAACCCTACACTTAACCCTACCTTACATTAACCCTACACTTAATTCTACCTAACATTGACATTAACCCTACACTCAACACTACCTAACATTAACATTAACCCTACACTTAACACTATCTAATATTAACATTAACCCTACACTCAACCCTACCTAACATTAACATTCACCCTACACTCAACACTACCTAACATTAACATTAACCCTACACTTAACCCTACCTAACATTAATATGAACCCTACACTTAACACTACCTAACATTATCAATCATACACTTAACCCTACCTTACATTAACCCTACACTTAATTCTACTTAACATTAACATTCACCCTACACTCAACACTACCTAACATTAACATTAACCCTACACTTAACCCTACCTAACGTTAACATTAACCCTACACTCAACACTACCTAACATTAACCCTACACTTAACCCTACCTAACGTTAACATTAACATTAACCCTGCACTTAACACTACCTAACATTAACCCTACCTAACATTAACATTAACCCTACACTCAACACTACCTAACATTAACCCTACACTTAACCCTACCTAACATTAACATTAACCCTACACTCAACACTACCTAACATTAACATTAACATTAACCCTACACTTAACCCTACCTAACATTAATATTAACCCTACACTCAACACTACCTAACATTAACATTAACCCTACACTTAACCCTACCTAACATTAACATTAACCTTACACTCAACACTACCTAACATTAACCTTTACCTTAAACTTAACCCTACCTAACATTACCATTCACCTTAACATTAACATATCAACATCTGTCCAGCTGGGTCATTATCCCAATATCCAACGTTTGATTCTTTTACTCACCCAGATGCTGGTCCACCACATCTCCTCCAGCAACGTCCCTTGGCAGGGTCTGCAGGAGCTCACTGGTGTCAGGAGCTCTCTGTTCTCCTGCTTTAATATTCATATCAGAATGAATAAGATCAGCATTTGTTCTGTAAATGTAGAGATACAATGATGTTCATCATGATAACAGGTTCTCCTACTCACCCAGAGGGGTGCTGGAGGGTCCAGCATCTTCAGGCTCAGGAGCCGTCTCGTTATTGACGCCTGTTTAATTTAGAATTGAATCATTTAGACAGATTAGAGTTTATATTCAGTTCAATTCCTGTTTTTATTAAACATTAAATAATATTAATAAATAAAATACATACACAACAACTAACACCTTAACATTAACCCTACACTCAACACTACCTAACATTAACATTAAACCTACACTCAACCCTACCTAACATTAACATTCACCCTACACTCAACACTACCTAACATTAACATTAACCCTACACTTAACCCTACCTTACATTAACCCTACACTTAATTCTACCTAACATTGACATTAACCCTACACTCAACACTACCTAACATTAACATTAACCCTACACTTAACACTATCTAATATTAACATTAACCCTACACTCAACCCTACCTAACATTAACATTCACCCTACACTCAACACTACCTAACATTAACATTAACCCTACACTTAACCCTACCTAACATTAATATGAACCCTACACTTAACACTACCTAACATTATCAATCATACACTTAACCCTACCTTACATTAACCCTACACTTAATTCTACTTAACATTGACATTGACCCTACACTCAACACTGCCTAACATTAACAATAACTCTACACTTAACACTATCTAATATTAACATTAACCCTACACTCAAACCTACCTAACATTAACATTCACCCTACACACAACACTACCTTACATTAACATTAACCCTACACTTAACCCTACTTTACATTAACATTAACCCTACACTTAACCCTACCTTATATTAACCCTACACTTAATTCTACTTAACATTAACATTAACTCTACACTTAACACTATCTAATATTAACATTAACCCTACACTCAACCCTACCTAACATTACCATTAATCCTACACTCAACACCACCTACCATTAACATTAATCTTACACTTAACCCTACATAACAATAGCTCTGATTTAGTCAGTTCCCCGACTCTGTTCTGATTGGCCAACCACCAGAGTGCTTAAAATTGGTATAAGCCCCCCCTACACTAAAGGAGAGTGTATCCAGCGCTGTACTCTGATTTATTCAGTATGTACTGAGAATCATTGACTTGTTCAGTAACTACTGTTAATTATAGTGACGTTGACTCATCTACTCACTCAGAAGCTGCTCAGTGTCTGTGCTGATGTCCACCGGCTCTGGCTCGGCTTCCTCCATCAGCACAGTCACCTTCTCCTCAAGTGGAGTGTCCCTCTCCTCCTCTTTCCTCCGGGAACTCCACTTTCTCTCTCTCCTCCGCCTCTTTCCTCTCTCTTTCTTCTCTGTATGTTCTCCTCCTTTCTGTCTGTGCTCCTCCTCTCTCTCGCTCTCTCTATCTCCTCCTCCACAACACCAGAACTTACTCCAACCCATTTTCGCTTCTCTCTCCTTCGACGATTCCGCACAGACTGATCTGACGCTGAGACGCGCAGAACTCCATACAGCTTCTCCTTTATGACGTCACAGGGCCTCTGTAGTGACATCACAGCGGAATGTTGGAGACTCTGTGGAGGTCTCTGTTGGTAAAGGAATGTGAGGCTACAGTTAATGGGCTTCATGTAGTGAATCGTAGCGACGCTGCTGTGTTTACTCCTCACTTCTCAGATTTGAGCCGTTCATGTGAATCAGACCTGCTGTAGCTTCATTTCATCACCTCCCACAACACCATCTATAGAGACTCTCTGAGAAACATTAAAGGAGCCATAGAATTCCTTCATCCAGCAGTTTCAGTTCAGTGTGTTTAGGATCAGTATCCATCCATGTACACCAACCTGACACTTTATTAGGTACACCTCCTTATATCTCCACTCACTGTCCATCATATCAGCTTCACTGACCCTACAGGAGCACTGTATACTCTATTACCCTGTTCTTTAATGATCAGGACCCCCACAGGACCACCACAGAGCAGGTATTATTAAGGAAGTGGGTACACAGTTTGTGTTCCTCTAGTCCTTCATCAGTGGACACAGGACACTGCCCACAGGACACTGCTGTCTGGATAGTTTTGATTGGTGGATGATTTTCAGTCCAGCAGTGACACAGAGGAGTACTTTTAAACAATAAAAATGGACTATATATACACATATACATGTATTATACTGAGTAACGCTGAGATAAAATAGGCTCATGTAAGCTACGCTATTAGCTCTCTCGCTAACATAGTATATCAATACTTCTATCTATCAGAACGGATTGATGAACAATAAATATACAACAAATATTTCATTTGGACCTTTTGGTAACTTATCTTTTAACTATCTCACAGTTATAATGCATTGCAAATACAATACAATACAAAACAATACAATACAATACAATACAATACATTATAGTACAGTACAATACAATACAATACAATACATTATAACACAGTACAATACAATACATTATAATACAACACAATACAATACAATACATTATAATACAATAAAATACAATAAAATACATTATAATACAATAAAACACGATACAATACAATACAATACAATATGATACATTATAATACAATAAAATACAATACATTACATTATAATACAATGCAATAAAATACAATACAATACAATACAATACAATACAATACAATACAGTACATTATAATACAATACAATGCAATACGTTATAATACAATAAAATACAATAAAATACATTATAATACAATATAATACAATAAAATACTATACAATACAATACAACACAATACAATAAAATATGAGACAATACAATACATTACATTATAATACAATACAATAAAATACAATACAATACAATACAGTACATTATAATACAATACAATACAATACAATACAACACAATACAATTCGAGACAATACAATACAATAAAATACAATACAATACAACACAATACAATACGAGACAATACAATACAATACAATAAAATACAATACAATACAATAAAATACAATACGAGACAATACAATACAATACAATAAAATACAATACAATACAATACGAGACAATACAATACAATACAATAAAATACAATACAATACAATACAATAAAATACAATACAACACAATACAATAAAATACAATACAATACAATAAAATACAATACGAGACGAGTTTTTTAATGTCTGTAAACTGTTCACGTTTTAATTTCTTGCTTTTATATTTTAATATTTAACGTAACTATTTACTACATTAATATAGCTTATTTGTGTTTACCTTGGAGCAGCAGTGATTAATGCAGCGTAATGCTTACGGTCCGCATCCTAGGATCACGTTTAGGGTAGGCTGCAGTACCATCACAAAACCTCGAGGGGCAATCATGAGCATGTGTGTAAGTGCTCTTCCGAACACTCCTCGTGTTTTTGCGAATGGTGGGGCCCAAAAAAAATGCACCTCCCATATCAGCAGGTCTCCTGAGTCAACTGGCGCATTTTGGCTGAAAACATTGTGGGGACCAGTTTGCCGGTTTTTGGTCCCCACGCCGTGAGTGTGCTAACGTGTTGCTCCAACCAAGTAATAAAAACAAACACACAAACAAACACAAACACACACAAACACACACAAACACACACACACACACATACATAGACTCACACACTCTCACACACACACACATACACACACTCACACACACACATACACACACTCACACACACACATACATAGACTCACACACTCTCACACACACACTCACACACATACATAGACTCACACACACACACACACACACTCACAGTAGTTGTGGTGTTGTGTTGTTGAAGTGTTGAAGTGTTGTGGTGTTGTCGTGTTGTAGTGCTGTAGTGTTGTAGGGTTTCAAGTGTTGTAGTGCTTAGTGTTTAAGTTTTGTAGTGCTGTAGTGTTGTAGTGCTGTAGTGTTGTAGTGTTGAAGTGTTGAAGTGTTGTGGTGTTGTAGTGTTGTAGTGCTGTAGTGTTGTAGTGTTTAAGTGTTGTAGTGCTGTAGTGTTGTAGTGCTGTAGTGTTGTCGTGCTGTAGTGTTGTAGTGTTGTAGTGTTGAAGTGTTGAAGTGCTGTAGTGTTGTAGGGTTTCAAGTGTTGTAGTGCTTAGTGTTTAAGTTTTGTAGTGCTGTAGTGTTGTAGTGCTGTAGTGTTGAAGTGTTGAAGTGTTGTGGTGTTGTAGTGTTGTAGTGTTGTAGTGCTGTAGTGTTGTAGTGTTTAAGTGTTGTAGTGCTGTAGTGTTGTAGTGCTGTAGTGTTGTCGTGCTGTAGTGTTGTAGTGCTGTAGTGTTGAAGTGTTGTAGTGCTTTAGTGCTGTAGTGCTGTAGTGTTGTAGTGTTGCAGTGTTGAAGTGTTGAAGTGTTGAAGTGTTGTGGTGTTGTGGTGTTGTAGTGCTGTAGTGTTGAAGTGTTGTAGTGTTGTAGTGTTGTAGTGCTGTAGTGTTGAAGTGTTGTAGTGCTTTAGTGCTGTAGTGTTGTAGTGTTGCAGTGTTGAAGTGTTGAAGTGTTGAAGTGTTGTGGTGTTGTAGTGCTGTAGTGTTGTAGTGTTGCAGTGTTGAAGTGTTGAAGTGTTGTGGTGTTGTAGTGCTGTAGTGTTGTAGTGCTGTAGTGTTGAAGTGTTGTAGTGTTGTAGTGTTGTAGTGCTGTAGTGTTGAAGTGTTGTAGTGCTTTAGTGCTGTAGTGCTGTAGTGTTGTAGTGTTGAAGTGTTGTAATAGTGCTGTGGTGCTGTAGTGTTGTTGTGTTGTAGTGTTGTAGTGTTGAAGTGTTGTGGTTTTGTAGTCTTTTTCTGAATATGACTGTAGCCCACCAATATTCAGTCTGAACTCGACTGTAACCCAACACAATTCTCTGTGAGCTCGACTGTAACCTAACAAAATTCAGTCTGAACTCGACTGTAGCCCAACAAAATTCAGTCTGAATCTGAATGTAGCCCAACAAAATTCTGTATGAGCTCAACTGTAACCCAACAAAATTCTGTCTGAATCCGACTGTAACCTAACAAAATTGTGTCTGAACTTGATTGTAACCCAAATTCTGTCTGAATCCGACGGTAGCCTAACAAAATTCTGTCTGAGCTCAACTTTAGGCCAACAAAATTCTGTCTGAACTCGACTGTATCCCAACACAATTCTCTCTGAGCTCGACTGTAACCCAACAAAATTCAGTCTGAACTCGACTGTAAACGAACAAAATTCTGTCTGAATCTGACTGTAACCCAACAAAATTCTTTCTCAGCTCAAATGTAGCCCAACAAAATTCTGTCTGAACTCGACTGTAATCCAACAAAATGCAGTCTGAACTCGACTGTAATCCAACAAAATTCTGTCTAAACTCAAGTGTAGCCCAACAAAATTCTGTCTGAATCCGACTGTAACCTAACAAAATTGTGTCTGAACTTGATTGTAACCCAAATTCTGTCTGAATCCGACGGTAGCCCAACAAAATTCTGTCTGAGCTCAACTGTATCCCAACATAATTCTCTCTGAGCTCGACTGTAACCCAACAAAATTCAGTCTGAACTCGACTGTAAACGAACAAAATTCTGTCTGAATCCGACTGTAACCCAACAAAATTCTGTCTGAACTCGACTGCAGCCAAACAAAATTCTGTCTGAACTCGACTGTAACCAAACAAAATTCTGTCTGAACTCGACTGCAGCCAAACAAAATTCTGTCTGAACTCGACTGCAGCCAAACAAAATTCTCTCTGAACTTAACTGCAGCCAAAGAAAATTCTGTCTGAACTCGACTGTTACCTAAAAAAATTCTGTCTTAACTCGACTGTAACCCAACAAAAAAAAAAGCTAGCTAGGCCATGTATTAGCTAAAGCTAGTTAACAGCTAGTTCGAGATGCTCTTTAAATACACATAAATAAATAAATAAATAATGTGTAAATGTAATGTTTAGTTGTAAATAAATAAATAATGTGTAAGTGTCATGTTTGTTGTAAATAAATAAATAAATAATGTGTAAATGTAATGTTTAGTTGTAAATAAATAAATAATGTGTAATTGTAATGTTTACTTATGAATAAATAAATAATGTGTAAATGTAATGTTTATTTATAAATAAATAAATAATGTGTAAATGTAATGTTTATTTATGAATAAATAAATAATGTGTAAATGTAATGTTTAATTGTAAATAAATAAATAATGTGAAATGTAATGTTTAGTTGTAAATAAATAAATTATGTGTAAATGTAATGTTTAGTTGTGAATAAATAAATTATGTGTAAATGTAATGTTTAGTTGTAAATTACTGCCGTACTGATGTAAACGGTAATGAATAAATGTACTCTATGATCGGGAACAATACACGATTCAGTTACTCCCATTTACACACATTAACATGTCACTCCTCACTCGTGGCTGACATGTGCTCCTTTGTGAGTTTTTGTTTCCATGGTTACAACATAAACAAGTGCTACCTTTAAATAATTCCCTGCAGAAGTCATACACTGTTGCGGTAATGATGATAATGTTGGGGATAATAATATATTGCTGAAAAATATGCATAGGTACAAATATGAAACTAAACAGTACATTTAGTTTCTTTTTAAGTTTTTATGAAACTTATATTGTGATCTTTTTCATAAATTGATCACTTTTTAGTATTTTATTGGGGCCCAGAAGTTGTAAAGTGTCACAACTATGGTTCCTTCCAGCACTTCTGATCTTCCTGACTCCAATCCCCAGAGTGCAACTCCCGATGACATCACACCCACATGTTCACAACACACCAATCACACATCACTTCCTCGTTCTGCCTCCCCAGAGTATTGAACACACACCTGATACTCATTAGACACACACTATTTAAACATCACACACACTCTCTCTCCTTGCGAAGTTTTGCCAAACCCAGTTTGCAATCCTGAGCGTTCTTCCTTTGTCTTCCTATTTCGATCTCTGGTTCTGACTTCCCTTGACTCTGACTCTCTCTCTTGTTTATCCCTACTGGTTCTGTTTGCTTGTGTTTTTTGACCTTCCTGGCTCTGACTACTCTTCTGTTCTCTTGACTCCTCTCTTGCCTATTCCTCATGATTAGTTTGCCTGGCTTACAGATCTTTCGGTTTCAACCTTTGCCTGTATCCTGGACTACGATCTTGCATTACCCCTGTGTTCTGTTTGTTCGCCTGTTGCTGTTTTATTTGATTGCTAATTCTGTTATTAAATCTAATCTGACTTTTAGCTCTGCGTGCGTCGTGCCAAGTTCTTTGTATTTGACATAAAGTCTGGGACAAGGCCAAAATAGCAAAATATTGATGGTTAAATCATTATAAAAAATTGAAATCATAATTATTTTGGTTATTTTATTTCATTTTTTTTTGGTGATAAAAGGAATGATTTTTATAATACCAAAAATGTTTGTTTTTGTATTAAAGTCATTTTAACACAAATGTATAACCTAGGGATGTAAAAGTTCCCCTAATTCAAGAATGACTGATTAATAGAGTAAGTAGTGCTTTTCCATACGTCAGTGTGTTTATTTAACCCTTTCCAAGCTTTTCCTAAACAAGCCAGTATTATTTACAGTTCTCATCTAATACCTGCTTTGACTGCTCAGTACTTCATTAAGCTAAATCAAGATTGCTGCTGAAGGAACTGAACACATTCATACAATGTCTGGGGCGTCCAGGAGAAATCTGGAACCTAACTTTGTTCTTTAAACTGGAGCTCAAGATATGATCTACTTCTCTCACAACAAGATAGTCATGTTACTTTGTATTGTATGTATGATTATTTACATCTGTTCTAATCAGATCTGCTCTTCTTACTGGTGATCAGACACTTATTGATCAGATGAACACTTACAATATTAACTAACATACCTGAACACTGTATTACACTAATAAAGCCTGTAGACTCTCAGCAGAACGTTCAGTAACACACCTGAACACTGTATTACACTAATAAAGCCTGTAGACTCTCAGCAGAACGTTCAGTATCATACCTGAACACTGTATTACACTAATAAAGCCTGTAGACTCTCAGTAGAACATTCAGTAACATACCTGAACACTGTATTACACTAATAAAGAATAGAGTTTTGGCATAGTTAATTTTTTTTTTATTTGCTGGAGGTTGGGGATGATTTTAGGAGGTTGCGGTTGATTAGAGGAGGTTGGGGTTGAATGGAGGAGGTTGGGGTTGATTAGAGGAGGTTGGGGTTTATTGGAGGAAGTTGGGGTTGATTGGAGGATGTAAGGGTTGATTGGAGGATGTAAGGGTTGGTTGTAGGAGGTTGGGTTGATTGGAGGAGGTTGGGTTGATTCGAGGAGGTTGGGTTGATTGGAGGATGTAAGGGTTGATTGGAGGAGGTTGGGTTGATTGGAGGATGTAAGGGTTGATTGGAGGATGTAAGGGTTGATTGGAGGATGTAAGGGTTGATTGAAGGAGGTGGGGTAATTGGAGGACGATGAAGTTAATGTTCACAGACATCTATCGTCATGTTGCCACCAGTCCGGTTTCTTCTGCCCTCGCCCTCGACCTCCACCGCGTCTCCCTCTGGCCTCCTGTCTGTACGGGTATCCAGGGCCGTAGCTTCTCTTAGTGGCCTCCTCCTCCCACTGGTGTCTTTGTCCGTTTTGGATCTCATGCTGTGGACGAGGAGGAGGCTTCACCTCTGGACACTCTCTGTGAACTACAAATGCAGTTACACTCATGTTAGTATCAGTGTGTAATTACTGTAGAAGAAGAACTTTTGGTCTCCTGAAGAACGTTTTAATGGATGTAAAACAGATGTGTAAGAATGAAGAACCTTGTAGAAGGTCCACTACCAGTGAAGGTTTTTCTCTAGAGCCGTGTGTCCAATCCAAGATCTGAGTAAGTACCTTTATTTGTAAGAGTGTATGTTCATGTAAACACAATCTGAGATCTGTTTTCTTTACTCACCCCAAGATGACTGAGGCTGCCGAGGTGGTTGACGCGGCCGAGGCTGCCGAGGTGGCTGACGTGGCTGAGGCTGCTCAAGTGGCTGAGGCAGCTGGGTTGGCTGACGTGGCCGAGGCTGCTCAGGTGGTTGAGGCAGCTTAGCTGGCTGACGCGGCCGAGGCTGCTCAAGTGGCTGAGGCAGCTTAGCTGGCTGACGCGGCCAAGGCTGCTGACGGGGCTGCTGACGGGGCTGAGGCAGTTCAGCTGGCTGACGCGGCCAAGGCTGCTGACGGGGCTGCTGACGGGGCTGAGGCAGCTCAGCTGGCTGATGCGGCCAAGGCTGCTGACAGGGCTGCTGACGGGGCTGAGGCAGCTCAGCTGGCTGACGCGGCCGAGGCTGCTCAAGTGGCTGAGGCAGCTTAGCTGGCTGACGCGGCTGACGATGGTGACGGGGCTGCTGACGGGGCCGAGGCAGCTTAGCTGGCTGATGCGGCCGAGGCTGCTGACGTGGCTGAGGCAGGTGAGTTGGCTGACACGGCCGAGGCTGCTGAGGTGCCTGACACGACCGAGGCTGCTGAGGTGGCTGAGGCTGAGTTGGCAGAGGCGGCTGAGGCGACTGAATTTTTGGTGCCATCCTCTTCAAATTACCCGTGGTGGACTCAGCCGGAGCCCCAGCTTCCTCCACCTCTTCATTCTGGTCTCGTGCTGTAACATGAAAAAACATCAACAGCTGTCCAGATCACTGTGGTTGGACCTGACTCTGGTGTTTGTGTTGCTCGTATACAAACTGGACTCAGAGTCACCTCGTAAAACGAGCCCGAGCAGAATCAGTATGAGTTCAGATGAAGATTAATAACTAACTAATAAATCCTGATGAAACATTAGCAGTTCTTCAGACATTCACAGTTATTATGATGATCATCAAGCTACTAGGTTGTTCTACTCACCCAGACGTCCACAGTAAAAAGTTCTAGCGGCGTCCAGCAGCGTCGCCAGCACCTCCACGATGTCCACGTAATCAGGAGCCGCGGACATCAAATGAAGGAAGTCATGGACTGATTTAATAGAAATAAATATTAGCAGTTGTTCAGCTGAGTCTTCATCACAGAACCTAGTAAAGATGGTGATACTTATATTGAAGACTTGAGGATCAGCTGATCTGATGTTACTACTTCTTAAGCTCTAAAGATGATCAGCTCTTTCTCATATCAGTCTGAGACCACCAGCTGTTACCACATGGGCTACATCTTTAGTTTCTGATGCTCATTTGCTTTACTCACTGAGATGCTGATCCCTCGCGGTGACGAGCTCCTCCAGGATGGTATCCAAGGCCTTGGTGATGATGGGGGCCTTGGAGTCGTTGTTGTTCACTAGTTTATTTAGAAAGAATGAATGAATACAGGTCCATGTTAACATTAAACATGATTCCTACTTTTACCTGAATGTTATTCTGATGACTCACCTGGAGGTTCTCTGTGCACCCTACGGAGGAAGATCAGGGCGTTAGCAGCCAGCTGGACTAACAGCCCTGTCAGCATCTCATCCACTGGATTCACAATGATACACACTGTCAGTTCTCCAGCTGCATCGTTTTCACTCTTCATATATTTGCACTGACCATCTCCGGTACTTACCGAGCTGTGAGTACAGCTTGTCTAGGTGAGGGTAGAAGATGTTGTGCAGGGCCTCCGCCTCCGCATCTACCCCCACCTCAGGCTGTAGCTCAGTTCCTGGTTCTGAAAGGATCAGCAGATGTTCAGTCATATTATGGTGGGTTCTGATCATCAAGTTACATCACTAAATGCTACCTGACTGAGTTTGAGTGGTCATCGTCGACTGATATAGTTCTATCTGCTGGAATGGACCAACGCTAGCCTAGTCTATTCTGCTGGCCTGGTGTCCAGAGAACACTCTGGATTCTGTTACTCACCCAGAGCCGTGCTGTTGGGATCTCGGATGCGGTCCAGATATGTCGTTACCAGCATTCCAAGATCAGCAAACTCCGGAACCGTTGTCATTATACTCAGCACCTTGGTAACTGATTTAATGGAAACAAATGTTCAGCAGCTACATCATCACAGAACCTGGTGAAGATGCTGATCCTGTTGTTGAAGCTTTGAGTATCAGCAGATCTGATATTTCTGCTTTAAGATCTACTGACCCAGCCAACATGTCCTTGTGGACCACACATGGGTCAAAGATGGGCTGACGATTGGGTCCCCTTGGGGCAACATGGTTGGGGCCCACAGAGATTTGTCCATTGCCTTCATATGGGCCCCGTATGTGTTTGTCAACATGGACCAATAACTCGGGCCGATCCGGAGTGCAAGATGGGCCCAAGTGAACAATCAACCATGTGAACAGTCCCATAACTGTGGGCCCCTAAGAGTAGCCTTAGTGGGGCTCACAACTGTAAGCCAAATGGGGCAAAAAGTTAAAACCCAGTGGGGCTCCATGTATCACCAATCATGAAGCCCCTACAAGCCCACGTGAAACCCAGATAAGAACCATACGGGCCCCACATGGACATGTTGGCTGTGAAGTGTTTAGTATCATCTTTAATATTTAGTGTTTATGTGCTTTACTCACTCAGGTGCTGGTCAGGTGAGGCTGTGAGTCTCTGCAGCAGGACAAGAAGAACCTCGCAGGCAGCCTCGATGACGGCGTTGGTGTTGTTTGCTGATGTATGTAGAAGATATTCAGTGAGAGTGAGATGTTGAGAGATATTAAAATATGAATGTTTCTGCTTCTGTCTGAATGTAGTTTTTGTAGTGAGTCCTTCTTTTACTCACCCGGAGGGAACTCGAGGTTCTGCAGGTCAGATACCTCCATGTTCTCCTGGAGGTATCTGACTGCCTCTGCTGCAGAGATCACCCTGACGATGGTCATCATCCTCTCGTCGTCTTTCACATTAATAAACACTGTCAGTCGTCCAGCTGTGTCATTTTCAATCATGAGATTTATTTCCACAGGTCATTTTTGTTACTTACCGAAGGACTGGACAGGGTGATCTTTGTGGGAGGACACCGGGGTTTTAGGAGTCTCTACCCCTGTGTCCTCAACCTCCTCCAGGACCGGAGCTCCTGAGTCAGATTCTAAGAAGATCAGCAGATGTTCAGTAACGTTATGGTCAGTTCTAATGTTCCTTGTCAAGTCAGAAAATGTTGACATCACCGAATCTTAACTAGTGCCTGATGGATTTCAGGTGGTCTTTATTAACTTGTTTATTTATTAAATCAGCAGGACTGGACTGGGTGCTGGAGTGGACCAACAGCAGCCGGTTTGTTCTGGTGATGTTCTCCAATGCTGTAGAGGTCAGAGTTAACATGATGCTAACAGTTTGTTCTGCTCACCCAGAGATGTGCTGCTGGTTGAAAGTTTCTCCAGCAGCGTTTCTGATCTGGTCTCCTCCTCAGTCTGCTCGCTGGTCTGGGTTTCTGTTTAAACATCATTAAATATCAACATCTGTCCAGCTGGGTCATTATCCCAATATCCAACGTTTGATTCTTTTACTCACCCAGATGCTGGTCCACCACATCTCCTCCAGCAACGTCCCTCGGCAGGGTCTGCAGGAGCTCACTGGTGTCAGGAGCTCTCTGTTCTCCTGTTTTAATATTTATATCAGAATGAATAAGATCAGCATTTGTTCTGTAAATGTAGAGATACAATGATGTTCATCATGATAACAGGTTCTCCTACTCACCCAGAGGGGTGCTGGAGGGTCCAGCATCTTCAGGCTCAGGAGCCGTCTCGGTATTGACGCCTGTTTAATTTAGAATTGAATCATTTCGACAGATTAGAGTTTATATTCAGTTCAATTCCTGTTTTTATTAAACATTAAATAATATTAATAAATAAAATACATACACCACAACTAACACCTTAACATTAACCCTACACTCAACACTACCTAACATTAACATTAAACCTACACTCAACACTACCTAACATTAACATGAACCCTACACTCAACACTACCTTACTTTAACCCTACACTTAACTCTACCTAACATTGACATAAACCCTACACTCAACACTACCTAACATTAACATTAACCCTACACTTAATCTTACCAAACATTAACCCTCTACTCAACAACACTTAACATTAACATTAACCCTACACTCAACACTACCTAACATTAACATTAACCCTACACTTAACCCTACCTAACATTAACCCTACACTTAACCCTACCTAACACTAACCCTACACTCAACACCACCTAACATTAACATTTACCCTACACTTAACCCTACCTAACATTAACATTAACCCTACACTTAACCCTACCTAATGTTAACATTAACCCTACACTCAACACTACCTAACATTAACATTAACCCTACACTTAACCCTACCTAATGTTAACATTAACCCTACACTCAACACTACCGAACATTAACATTAACCCTACACTTAACCCTACCTAATGTTAACATTAACCCTACACTCAACACTACCGAACATTAACATTAACCCTACACTTAACCCTACCTAATGTTAACATTAACCCTACACTCAACACTACCTAACATTAACATTAACCCTACACTTAACCCTACCTAATGTTAACATTAACCCTACACTCAACACTACCTAACATTAACATTAACCCTACACTTAACCCTACCTAATGTTAACATTAACCCTACACTCAACACTACCGAACATTAACATTAACCCTACACTTAACCCTACCTAATGTTAACATTAACCCTACACTCAACACTACCTAACATTAACCCTACACTTAACCCTACCTAACTTTAACATTAACATTAACCCTGCACTTAACACTACCTAACATTAACCCTACCTAACATTAACATTAACCCTAGACTCAACACTACCTAACATTAACATTAACCCTACACTTAACCCTACCTAACATTAACATTAACCCTACACTCAACACTACCTAACATTAACATTAACCCTACACTCAATACTACCTAACATTAACAGTAACCCTACACTTAACACTACCTAACATTAACATTTACCCTACACTCAACACTACCTAACATTAACCCTACACTTAACCCTACCTATTATTAACATTAACCCTACACTCAACACTACCTAACATTAACATTAACCCTACACTTAACCCTACCTAACATTAACATTAACCCTACACTCAACACTACCTAACATTAACATTAACCCTACACTTAACACTACCTAACATTAACATTAACCCTACACTCAACACTACCTAACATTAACGTTAACATTAACATTAACACATCAACATCTGTCCAGCTGGGTCATTATCCCAATATGCAATGTTTGATTCTTTTACTCACCCAGATGCTGGTCCACCACATCTCCTCCAGCAACGTCCCTTGGCAGGGTCTGCAGGAGCTCACTGGTGTCAGGAGCTCTCTGTTCTCCTGCTTTAATATTCATATCAGAATGAATAAGATCAGCATTTGTTCTGTAAATGTAGAGATACAATGATGTTCATCATGATAACAGGTTCTCCTACTCACCCAGAGGGGTGCTGGAGTGTCCAGCATCTTCAGGCTCAGGAGCCGTCTCGGTATTGATGCCTGTTTAATTTAGAATTGAATCATTTAGACAGATTAGAGTTTATATTCAGTTCAATTCAATAATATTAATAAATAAAATACATGCACCACAACTAACACCTTAACATTAACCTTACACTCAACACTACCTAACATTAACATTAACCTTACACTTAACCCTACCTAACACTGACCCTACACTCAACCCTACCTAACATTAACATTAACCCTACAGTTAACCCTACCTAACATTAACATTAACCCTACACTTAACCCTACCTAACATTAACCCTACACTTAACCCTACCTACCATTAACATTAACCCTACACTCAACACCACCTAACATTAACATTCACCCTATACTTAACCCTACCTAATGTTAACATTAACACTACACTCAACACTACCTAACATTAACCCTACACTTAACCCTACCTAACGTTAACATTAACCCTACACTCAACACTACCTAACATTAACCTTTACCTTAAACTTAACCCTACCTAACATTAACATTCACCTTAACATTAACATATCAACATCTGTCCAGCTGGGTCATTATCCCAATATCCAACGTTTGATTCTTTTACTCACCCAGATGCTGGTCCACCACATCTCCTCCAGCAACGTCCCTTGGCAGGGTCTGCAGGAGCTCACTGGTGTCAGGAGCTCTCTGTTCTCCTGCTTTAATATTCATATCAGAATGAATAAGATCAGCATTTGTTCTGTAAATGTAGAGATACAATGATGTTCATCATGATAACAGGTTCTCCTACTCACCCAGAGGGGTGCTGGAGGGTCCAGCATCTTCAGGCTCAGGAGCCGTCTCGGTATTGATGCCTGTTTAATTTAGAATTGAATCATTTAGACAGATCAGAGTTTATATTCAGTTCAATTCCTGTTTTTATTAAACATTAACCTTAACATTAACCCTACACACAATACTACCTTACATTAACATTAACCCTACACTTAACCCTACCTTACATTAACCCCACACTTAATTCTACCTAACATTTACATTAACCCTACACTCAACACTGCCTAACATTAACATTAACTCTACACTTAACACTACCTAATATTAACATTAACCCTACACTCAACCCTACCTAACATTAACATTCACCCTACACTCAAAACTACCTAAATTTAACATTAACCCTACACTTAACCCTACCTAACATTATCAATCATACACTTAACCCTACCTAACATTAACATTAACCCTACACTTAACCCTACCTAACATTAACAATCCTACACTTAACCTTACCAAACATTACCATTAATCCTACACTCAACACTACCTAACATTAACATTAATCCTGCACTTAACCCTACATAACATTAACATTCACCCTACACTCAACACTACCTAACATTAACATAAAGCATAACATAGAGCTCCTGTTTCTTTAAGCCCCGCCTCCCACTGAGCCCAGTGTGCTCTGATTAGTCAGTTCCCCGACTCTGTTCTGATTGGCCAACCACCAGAGTGCTTAAAATTGGTATAAGCCCCCCTACACTAAAGGAGAGTGTATCCAGCGCTGTACTCTGATTTATTCAGTATGTACTGAGAATCATTGACTTGTTCAGTAACTACTGTTAATTATAGTGACGTCGACTCATCTACTCACTCAGAAGCTGCTCAGTGCCTGTGCTGATGTCCACCGGCTCTGGCTCGGCTTCCTCCATCAGCACAGTCACCTTCTCCTCAAGTGGAGTGTCCCTCTCCTCCTCTTTCCTCCGGGAACTCCGCTTTCTCTCTCTCCTCCCCCTCTTTCCTCTCTCTTTCTTCTCTGTATGTTCTCCTTCTTTTTGTCTGTGCTCCTCCTCTCTCTCGCTCTCTCTATCTCCTCCCCCACAACACCAGAACTTACTCCAACCCATTTTCGCTTCTCTCTCCTTCGACGATTCCGCACAGACTGATCTGACGCTGAGACGCGCAGAACTCCGTACAGCTTCTCCTTTATGACGTCACAGGGCTTCTGTAGTGACATCATAGCGGAATGTTGGAGACTCTGTGGAGGTCTCTGTTGGTAAAGGAATGTGAGGCTACAGTTAATGGGCTTCATGTAGTGAATCGTAGCGACGCCGCTGTGTTTACTCCTCACTTCTCAGATTTGAGCAGTTCATGTGAATCAGACCTGCTGTAGCTTCATTTCATCACCTCCCACAACACCATCTATAGAGCCTCTCTGAGAAACATTAAAGGAGCCATAGAATTCCTTCATCCAGCAGTTTCAGTTCAGTGTGTTTAGGATCAGTATCCATCCATGTACACCAACCTGACACTTTATTAGGTACACCTCCTTATATCTCCACTCACTGTCCATCATATCAGCTCCACTGACCCTACAGGAGCACTGTATACTCTATTACCCTGTTCTTTAATGATCAGGACCCCCACAGGACCACCACAGAGCAGGTATTATTAAGGAAGTAGGTACACAGTTTGTGTTCCTCTAGTCCTTCATGAGTGGACACAGGACGCTGCCCACAGGACACTGCTGTCTGGATAGTTTTGATTGGTGGATGATTTTCAGTCCAGCAGTGACACAGAGGAGTACTTTTAAACAATAAAAATGGACTATATATACACATATACATGTATTATACTGAGTAACGCTGAAACTTGAGATAAAATAGGCTTATGTAAGCTACGCTATTAGCTCTCTCGCTAACATAGCATATCAATACTTCTATCTATCAGAACGGATTGATGAACGTCATATATTATATTTATGATATATTTATGATTTATCATTCAACTAACTCTCTGTTATAATGCAGTGCAAATACAACACAATAAAATACAATATAATCCAATACAATACAATACAATACAATACAATACAATACATTATAATAAAATACAATACAATACAATACAATATATTATAATAAAATAAAATACAATACAATGCAACACAATACAATACAATACAATACAATACAATACAATACAATACATTACAATAAAATACATTATAATACAATACAATAAAATACAATACAATACATTATA